>CM065737.1:30345828-30348328 GCA_033310375.1 Conus canariensis | reverse complement strand
AGCTGCATGGTGGCGCTATATTCAGTCGTGTCCCGTGTCAGCCAGTATGACTCACTCAGTTTTTCAGACATAGTGTCATTCTAAGGACTTTTCGAAAAATGTTTTAAACTCTTAAGGAACAATTCCTCCAGTTCCGAAATAGCTTGGCGGAGATTCGAACCTGCATCTCAAAGATCGCCAGGATTTCGAGTCAGGCGGTCTACCAGCTGAGGTGTTCCGACTGAGAGACCTTTTAGAAGGTGATAACATCAAAAGCTAATGCAAAATCAACGAAAAGAACACCTGTCAGTTTACTGTTATTAAAAAATCAAAGGGCAACTATCGATCATTTGCGTCGGCGTCAGTGCTGCGTGACAAGAGTGATATCCCTTAAATCTAGACAGACTAGTATCAGTCAGAGCGTCTTTACAATGATGGAATAGTATGTGTTTTGAATATGCTTATCAAGTGGTTTTGACAGAACTGACAGAATTGATATTACATCATTTTTGAAAGATTCTTAGGATTACCCTGCTTTGTGCAAAAAAAAAAAAAAAAAAAAATTCTTAGGATCACCCTTAAAAAAATTTCTTAGGATCACCCTGCTTTGTACCCCAAAAAATTCTTAGGATCACCCTAAAAAAAGATTCTTAAGATCACCTTCCTTTGTACAAAAAAGATTCTTAGGATCACCCTGCTTTGTACAAAAAAAAAGAAGAAGAAAAGAAAACCAGAATTAGGTAGGCACTCAAGGTCTGACCAGCGCATTGGGCTAATGTGTAGGTCAGACATCTGCTAAGTCGTAGCCACGAGACCCTCTTCTTCAATTCTCTCATCTTAGTCGTTAATTTATTTATCCATCAGCTTCAAATCATGCGCAGTGTGGTCTCAAAACTTCGCGGATGTGGTATAGCATGTATGGACTAGTCCGCACGCAGTGACGCCTCCTTGATGAAACTGAAAACTTGTACAGTGGAATCTCTTTCGCTTGCTTTGAATATGATGGAAAATGAGTTCTGTTACCGCAAAGATCATACACATAGGTAAGAGTGTTGGTTATGATAGGTTCAGATAGTTTGAGTTGATTGCTGTCTAATTCCTGCAGATCTTTTGTACTTAATTGTTTGACGGCTAAGAGCGCTGCATACACTTTTGGTAGTAACAGAAAAGGAACAGACACTTTGTGATCAATACTTCTAGAAAATATCTGTTGAAGCCTGCAGGTTATTAATTTTCTTCTCGATGAACAATTATCTGCTTAAGCCTCCTGATTCTTATTTTCCATGTATTATTTTCAACCAAATTATCTGCTATCTTTACAAAGCGATCGCTAGTCGTGACGGGGAAAATGTCGTTTACACTAATTTGTGATTTTGAGAATCATATTTTATTGGTCAACTTTATTGATAGCATTCCAAGGAGTTGTATAGTCACATTTATGATATTTTCAATGATGGTAGTATTGATATGTAGCTGTACGTTTCATGCTTGTTAAAAGATTTCTATGCTCAGGAAAATCGTCATGATCTGTAGAATTTTGAAAGTATCACAAACGTATACTTCTTAATATTTCTTCTATTAACCAAAGAGGTTTAATCTGATGTTTCAACCGTAGAGAGAGAGAGAGAGAGAGAGAGAGGAGAGAGAGAGAGAGAGAGAGAGAGAGAGAGAGAGAGAGAGAGAGACAGACAGACAGACAGACACACAGACAGACACACAGACAGACAGACACACAGAGACAGAGACAGAGAGAGACAGACACACAGACACAGACAGAGAAAAAGCACTCGTTACAGTCCACCAAATAACCCAAAACACACGCACGAACAAAGCAAGAACCCCCCCCCCCCCCCCCCCACTGACCATCCGTCTCGGCGAAGGCCACCCTCAGATCGGCATCGTTCAGTCCTTTCTTGTTCTGCAGGTCGGAGAACTGGGTGCAGGCCAGCTCCAGTTCCCTGAGCAGGCTTCTGGCCTTAGCCTCTCTCGCCGCGCCTTGCAGAGGCTGCGAGTCCACGCTGCGCTTGCCAATGGCACCCATGACCAGGCCCGGTCCCAAACCTTTGACGATGCCAGCGACGCCCTGGGCACGAGGGTGGTCAGAGATAAATGATTCTCTCTCTGTCACTGTCTGTCTCTGTCTGTCTGTCTCTCTGTCTGTCTAACTGTCTGTCTGTTTGTCTGTTTGTCTCTCTCTGTTTCTCTGTATCTCTGTCTCTGTCTGTCTGTCTGTCTGTCTGTCTGTCTGTCTGTCTGTCTGTCTGTCTGTCTGTCTCTCTCTCTCTCTCTCTCTCTCTCTCTCCTCTCTCTCTCTCTCTCTCTCTCTCTCCCCTCTCTCTCTCTCTCTTCCGCCCCGCCTCATTTTCTCTGTGTATCTGCCTGCTTGTCTTTCGCTCTCCCCCCTCCCTCTCCCTCTGTCTCTTACCCTTCCCCGCCCCTGTTCGCATCATTGTGTGTGTGTGTGTGTGGTGTGTGTGTGTGTGTGTGTGTGTGTGTGTGTGTGTGTGTTCGCGCGCGCGCG
>CM065737.1:30305828-30308328 GCA_033310375.1 Conus canariensis | reverse complement strand
TCGTTGTAAATTATATATGTATGGGTTTGGTTATGTCTGGCTGAACCAAGGTGTTGATGCAATTGATGATTTTCTTCGAATTTTTAGAGATAGATTGATTGCATACAGATGGCAAGAATGGAATTATCATGTGAGTAACAGCGAAAGATTTAACGTGTATAGATCTTTCTGCACTGCACCTAATGTTAAAAACTTATCTATTGTTGAATCTGGACAGGCATTTAAAATATACGTAACTTCTAGATTCAGACTCGGTATTTCTGAAATTGCAGTGCACTATTATCGTCACCGACCCCATAGCAATGAAGATTTATTATGTCAACTCTGCAAAGAGGAGATAGAAGAAAGTGAAGTTCATTTTGTGTTATGTTGTCCTGTCCTGCAAAAATTAAGAGCTCAGTATATACTTTTGAAGTATTATTAAGTCCCAAATCACTTCAGATTAGCACTTCTTTTGGCGTGTACTTGTGAACAAACAGTCAGAAATGTGTCGATTTATCTTTTTAAAGCGTTCAAACTGCGGTCTTCTATGTAATCTTAGAATAGTTTATGAACATATATTGGTTATGTCTGTGTGTATCCTTAGGGTGCTTTCGTGATTGTACTTGCTAGCACCCCTTCATGAGGCGCAATGGCCTAATCATGAATAAATTATCTTGAGTCTCTCCCCCCCCCCCTCTCTCTCTCTCTCTCCGTCTTTCCCTCTTTCTCTCTCCCACTCTCTCTCTCCCTCTCCCCCTCTCTCTCTCCCTCTTCTCTCTCTCTCTCCCCCTCTCTCTCCCACCTTCCTCTCTCTCTCTCTCTCTCCCTCTCTCTCCTCTCTCTCCTCCCCCTCCCCTCATCAGACCGTAATGGTAATGACAATAAAATATCGTGAATCGTGAATCGAATCTCTCCCCCTCCCTCTCTCTCCCTCTCTCTCTCTCCTCCCCCTCTCTCTCCCTCCTCTCTCTCCCCCCCCCCTCTCTCCTCTCTCTCTCTGTTTTTGTAAATCCATGAAGCATATCTCTGAACACCTATCTTGCGTCTTTAGGGCGACCGAAACTTTTAGCTGTTGTTGCTGCACTATGCATGTATTTTGAAATCATCAATGTTTAGGATGGGACTGTAATGAGGCGGGGGCGCTGAAAAGGGTTGGGGGGTGGGGGGGGGGGAGTAGGGAGTAGGACTTTAACCTTTTTTTTTTCATCTGCAGCATTATAAATTTACCAAAGGTATTTAGGTCTAATGGTATACAAAACAAGAGAAATATGGCTGGCTTTACAAAGAAAACACAGACTTTCGTAGGATCAGATGGGTACTTTGTCGCGCCTACAATAATTTCATATTCATATTTGATATCAGTTTTCTTCCAGAATCATTCTTGTCGGGTAACAAGTGACCTACAGATGGTGTTCTTGCATCGTTCACTTTCAGCCCTTATTAAAGGACGTGACCCAATTTTTTGGAGCGCACCTGCACAGAAGGAAACGCCATTGTTGACGTGTTTCTTTCTTTCTTTCGTTCTTTTTTTCTTTCTTTTATTTATTTTTTTTTATTTACAGATTTTGGTATGCTAGCAACGTGACGTTTCCGGAATTTCTAACAACAAATATAGTGACATTACATTTTATCAAGCCGTTTGTGCGTATGCGCGTGTGTGTCTCTCTCTCTGTGTCTCAGTCTGTGTGTCTGTCTGTGTCTCTGTCCGTCCGTCTGTCTGTCTGTCTCTCTGTCTCTGTTTCATTCTGTAATATATTTTACACACACACACACACACACACACACACACACACACACACACACACACACATATATATATATATATATATATATATACATATTTCTCTCTCTCTCTCCCCTCTCTCTCTCTCTCTCTCTATATATATATTATATATATATATTCTTAATTGTTCAGCATTCTCTCTCTCTCTCTCTCTCTCTCTCTCTCTTATATTATATATATATATATATATATATTATATATATATATATTTATAAGTCAAACAAGTAAATCGAAATCGGATTTCCTCGGATTTATTCTGACACTCTAAACTATTCACATTCATTCATCCTCTCTCGGATTCTCTCACAACATTTACTCTGATACTGTGTTCTAATTCATTCATCGCCTTTCGGATGTCCTGTTCAAGGCCTAAGTCTAACGCTCCGCGCACCTTAATCATCGTTTGTCCTGTTCAAGGCCTAAGTCTAACGCTCCGCGCACCTCAGTCATCGTTTGTCCTGTTCAAGGCCTAAGTCTAACGCTCCACGCACCTCAGTCACCGTGTGTCCTGTTCAAGGCCTAAGTCTAACGCTCCGCGCACCTTAATCATCGTTTGTCCTGTTCAAGGCCTAAGTCTAACGCTCCGCGCACCTCAATCATTGTTTTCTGGTTTTCCTCAAAATGGGTATGCTGACTTCGTCTTTTGCGTTCCTCCATAGCTTCCGGAGTTTCTCCCAAAGTTTTAACACACGCCAACATTGCTTACCGGAGGTTCTCTAAACGTTTAGTTTAACA
>CM065737.1:30265828-30300828 GCA_033310375.1 Conus canariensis | reverse complement strand
GTCCATCCAACCACTTTTCTGAATTTTTTTTTGTATATCCACCCAGCTTTTCTGATTTGTTTTTCTATCCAACCACCTTTTCTGATTTTTCTTCTATCCAACCAACTTTTCTGAACGAGTTTTTTTTCCTATCCACCCAGCTTTTCTCAATTTTTTGTTGTTGTTGTTTATCCACCCAGCTTTTCTGAACTTTTTTTTTGTCTATCCATCCAGCTTTTCTGAATACTTTTTTTTTTTTCTTTTGGTCTTTCCACCCTGCTTTCATTTTTGTCTAATGTTGTGGCCTGACATCGAGGGACGTCACCGAATGTCCTGCAGGCTGCGACTATTTGGGGGTGACAGTGGGGGGTGATAAATATGTTTCCGTTGCTTTTACTCCTCCGAAGGGAGGCGTATAAAGTGGGGCTAATTCAGCATACAAAAGACTGCACAGTGGTATAGATCTATGTACGTTTCTCTGTTTGTTTTTTCTATGCATGGCGATAATCAATATAACTCTGTCTACTGTTAAAAATTTGGCCATGGCGTTGGTAGGATGAAAAACTTGGCTCTGTGTGTGTGTGTGTGTGTGTGTGTGTGTGTGTGTGTGTTGTGTGTGTTGTGCGCGCGCGCGCGCGCGCGCGCGCACGCGCGCGTGCCTGTGCATGCGTGTGTGTGTGTGTGTGTGGTGTGTGGTGTGTGTGTGTGTGTGTGTGTGGTGCGTGTGTGCGTGCGTTCCTGTGTGCGTGTGTGTGTGTGTGTGTGCGCGCGTAGCGTGTGTGTGTGGTGTGTGCGCTGCGCGCGTCAGGTGTGTGTGTGTGTGTGTGTGTGTGTGTGTGTGTGTGTGTTGTGTGTGTGTGCCCCAAGTCAGGCGTGTTAGTTTGTCAGCTTTTGTTCGTAGTGGCAGACAACAATGAAGCTTTCGGGCACATGTTTCCTGCGACAAGGAAAGGAGGACAGGAAGTGAGGTTCAATGACGTCAGTCTTCTATTGTGTGCTCTCGGGATATCTGCCATTCATGAGCTGAAAGGGCGAGTGTCATTTCCGGTGCGAAACTTCCGGTGTGAATCCAAGGCGTACATAAACAATCAGGTCCATTATCATCAGTGTGTGTGTGTGTGTGTGTGTGTGTGTGTGTGTGTGGTTCTCTCCTCCCCCCTCTCTCTCTCTCTCTCTCTCTCTCTGTGCGCGCGCGCGCGAGCGCGAACCCGCATACATGTATGCGTGTGCATGTGCGTATGTGTGTGTGTGTATGTGTGTGTGTGTGTGTGAGAGAGAGAGAGAGAGAGAGAGAGAGAGAGAGAGAGAGATGCGGAAGACATGGGTCCCGCCATTGAAGGGGCGGGGTCTACTAACTCTAACACAAAGACTTCGGTGCATGAGATATAGGCTTCTCATTGACAGAAATCAGTCACACGAATACAACAATTGATTTAAAGCATACTTGGGAGTTCCCAGAGCTCTACCAAAATCGAACAGTCATATGCAAAAAAAAAAAAAAAAAAAAAAAAAAAAAAAAGTGTCTGCATGCTCACGCCCTCAGAATGTCAGACAAAGCTGAAAGTCTTACTGTTTATCAAGTGTACATAAATGTTACGTTAACTAGTGTGTATGTCTTATCTTTCGAAATGATGCGAACCACATTGTATTGTACTTGTTACGTCATAGCTGTGACAATGATGTCAAACCATTCTTTGTAGGGTCGTTGAAAATAAACCATGATAACAATTATGATCTGTCAAATGATCCAGATTCGCAACGCAGATCCGTCCCAAAATTTAATGGGTCTGTTTTGGGATCACATGCTGTGTTTGGACGAAGTTTGGTTCAAAAAGATCTTATAGGGTTTGTTTGTTTGCTTGTTTGTTTGTTTGCTTGCTTTTTTTTTTTTTTGGTAACGTTTCTAAGACATAGCGAAACAAAGTAAAAGCCACTGGTTGAATCATATTGTATTTTGTAGCTGAGGTAGTAATATGAAAAAAATATGTAAGTAAATTTCGAAGGTCAGTTAACACAAAATATTGATAGCAAGGTTAGACAGGATATGCAACACCCCCACGCCTCCAACTACCCCTCCATCAACAACCCCCCCCCCCCCACCTCTCTCTCTCTCTGTCTGTCTGTCTGTCTGTCTATCTGTCTGTCTGTCTCGTCTCTTCTTCTCTCTCTCTCTCTCTCTCTCTCTCTCTCTCGTGTGCGCGCGCACTCACAGACACACACACACACACACACACACACACACACACACACACACACACACACACACACACACACATTTCTGAACCTTAAACAACGAGCCACCTTCACGTTTTATTCCCAGACTTTTAACCCCCCACCTCAACTCTCATCACACTGACGACTCACTGACTGACTGTGGACCTTATTTGATCACCGCTTCTGTGTGTGTGTGTGTGTGTGTGTGTGTGTGTGTGTGTGTGTGTGTGTGTGTGTGGTCGTGGTGTGTGTGTGTGTGTGTGTGTGTGTGTGTGTGTGCTGTGTGTGTGTGTGTGTGTGTGTGTGTGCGTGCGTGCGTGCGTGTGTGTGTGTGTGTGTGTGTGTGCGTGCGTGCGTGCGTGCGTGCGTGTGTGTGTGTGTGTGTGTGTGTGTGTGTGCGCGTGTGTGCGTGCGTGAGTGCGCGCGCGTGTGTGTGTATATGTGTGTGTTTTGTCATTTCTCTCTCTCTCTCTCTCTCTCTCTCTCTCTCTCTCTCTCTGTGTGGTGTACGTGCGTGCGTGCGTGCGTGCGTGCGTGTGTGTGTGTGTGTGTGTGTGTGTGTGTGTGTGTGTGTGTGTGTGCGTGCGTGCGTGTTTGTGAGTTGTTTGTGTTGCCGGAAGAAGCCCCAGGTGTCGAAACGCGGTGCTGCTGTATTTTGTCCCCGCAACCCCCCCCCCCCTTACCTCCCCCCCCCCCCCCCCCCCCCCCCCCCCCCCCCCTTGATTTTTGTTTGTTTGTCTTTTGTGTCCTTTTGGCAGTTTGGGAACACAGCTTTCGCTTTGTTCATCCAGACAGCTACGCAGACGCCCTGTAACAACAACTGATTCATACAGCAGCAGCTTTAGAAGCAGAAACCACAAAGGGGGGCTGTTTTCCTTTCTTTATAACAGATACTCGTGGAAAGGCCGACAATTTGCGTCTTCATGTCCAGGGGTTATCTCAGGTTTGCCAGTGCTGATAATTAACATGAAGCGCTTCTCGTAAAGCGGCCCACGAATGTGGTCCGGGATAGGTCAATATTATTGCTTTTTACCGCGTGCACTGACTGTCCCCTTCACAGATCATCAAGCAGGTGTTTTCGACTGGCGAGACTGGTGACTAGGGTTTGGGGGTAAATTAACGGTGAACAGTTAACACTGAGGCTGTTCGCTGAAAGTTGTGTAGAAGTTCGTTTTACGAGGCAGTCATCTTTGTGTTTTCCTTTTGGGTTTTATTTGTTGTTGCTTGTGTTGTGTGGTATTGGCTTGTCTTTTCTAGGTGTGTTTAGTTCATTTTCTTGGGCGTTGTGCGTTTACTATAAATGTGTGAATAAAGGGGTTCCATTCGCTAAATACATGCGAAGATACACACATACATGTACACTCACAGTTGCGTGTGCACACATCCTCGTACTGTACACAAATACATTCTAGCACACACGCGCAATCAGATATGTACATGTGCATTCATGTGCACAAACATGCATGTACACACACACACACACACACACACACACACACACACACACACACACACACACGCACGCACGCACGCACGCATGCACGGAGACACACACACACACACACATACACACACACACACACACACACACACACGCACACACACAAAGAAACACATGCGCGCGCCGCGCGCGCACACACACACACACACACACACACACACACACACACACACACACACACGCACGCACGCACGCACGCACACATGCACGCACACGCACACACACACACACACACACCCTCAGCGATTTTGCAGCGCTTTCCACGAAGATACGTAAAAAAGAAGGAAAGTCTTGTTACTCCGTCAGTACCAACTGTTGCAGGAACATTAGAAATGGTCGGAATAACAGCTGGAAGTCAAAAGGGTTTGGAGTTAATAAAGATTTAGCTTGGACATGAATGCTCGCAATTGGTTTTCAACAATTTTTGGGGAAAAGGCGTCATAATTTACAGTTAAGTTAATTACTTGTCGGAATATGGAATGTTCATTCTAAAGTGGTGGAAAATAGTATGACAGTGTGAGAGAAATTATCAGTCACATCATTTTTGATCATTGCAACGAAGAAGTTGTTTTCCAAAGGGGAAGTAAACTGATAGTCCACTGTGCAAAAAAGTTATTATCTGATTCATGGGCTGTTCAATATTCTATAAACGCAGAATGGGGTTTAAACATTTTGACATGTCAAAACGGACATTCCCAGACACTGTCAAGCATATAGTGACCCAAGTGCTATCGGGTTTGATAGTCTTTCTCAGACAAACAGCAGAAACAGCTTGAAAGAGAGAAAAAGCAAAAAGATATACCCGAACGTTCCAATGGGACCCCCTTTAATACTGTCCTCAACTGCCAAGCTAAACAATCCGGGAGCAACCCTGCACCACCTTTGGTCGGCAACGCTGTGTTAACATAGGATGCAGGGACGCCCAAGGCATTCCCCTAAGACATCAAGGGACATAACTAGTTCTTGGTATATACCATTGCGTGATGGCCACTCTACGGGACGCGACCAAGCACGACCTCCATGGGAAACACAGACCTGGGTCGACCAGCCCTTTATGTACTGACCGTCTAGGACCTGCGCCACACAGAAATTACACAACTATGTTTACAGCCAAGATAAGCTTGAAGCAGTGTTTCGTGTGTTTGCCGTGACATATAACTTTGCCTGTAGCGTATTTTAAGCCGTTTCACACGTGATCTTATATCATGACATGTTCTTGTTCGGCGAAACAAAATTCATGTAACTTGAGCCTAGAAACTGAGGCATTAACGGATATGTGACTTACCCACTTCACATGAACAACAAATGTAGCGAGTGACAACTGGCAAGCCCATCTCAAAATCTAAACGTGGCAACAGTTTTTTTTATTTGTCTATTCCAAGGCCACTTGATCAATAAGAAGCACTCAAGAAGCCTTGTCTGTCTGTCTGTCTGTCTGCGTACGCAGGCTGATACTCCTGCGGACACTGCCTGTATAGACAGGCAGTGGAGTTTTGTGTGTATGACCGTTTTTTTTTATCCCGCCATTAAGGCAGCCATACTCCATCTTCGGGGAAGGTGCCTGCTATGTGTAACGTGTCATCGATACCAACGGCCAAAGTGGCCTTCTCTTCCGAAAGTTGGTGATGGGATTTTACGTGTGTGCAAAATGTGCGTGCGTTCACACACGGAACCTCGGTTTATAGTCTCATTCGAAGGACTGTATGGGGAATGGAGTCAGAACCAATGTTAACTCCGAGGAAAAAATTCCCCTGTACCGAAATTCGAACCGCAACCCCAGGATCACGAGTCCGTCGCTCTACCAACTGAGCTATTCCAGCCCCTCAAGAAGCCTTAATGACGCAGGGATCAGCGGCACTAGCATAGCTGAATCTCACCACCATTTTGTGTGTCGTTAAAGTGTAGTCAAACGCAGACATTTTATTGTGACATGCCTTTTAACGAATCCACTTTGAAGTCGCCATTGATATCGATTCGTTAAGCTCTGACTGTGAACACTGCACATAGAATCCCAACCAGTCAGTAGCCGCTGCTATACATGGTACACTGGATTAAAATGAGTGGTACATCAGTAGCAGAAAATTTCCTTTCTGGCGTCTTAAAGAACAAGATCATGTTTTAGCATTGAAAACTTAGTATTATCAGTGGAAGGAAGATGAATGAGAGACTGGGAATGTTGACGTTTTTTCTTTCCATCTATGTCTCTGTCGTATTCATGTATCAACACATGTGACAGGGACCCGAGCTTTCTGTATGGGAAATAAAGCCTTGATGTAGTCCTGGGACTCCTGGGACCCCTGTTTTTTTTTTTTTTTTCTGAAGGACTGAAGTCTTGCTGTACGTTGTGGTGACTGGCGGTGAGTCAAGTCTTTGGTCACTTAATTAACAAAACCAGCTAACGTCAAGGCTTATTACTTGTTTGTTCTTCCCGTTAGTTTTTGTTTTGTTGTCTCTATTTCATGTCAGCTACCCGTATTTCAAACTTATTGCTCTTTTTTTTTCTTGGGTTTAGATCTCATTTGAAAACATATTGAAGACTTATACACATAGTGATGGTGGAAGATACTTTGCTGTGGGGGCTCGACCTGAACTGATGAGTGTTTTGACAAAGTATCATTTGTGTGTGTGTGCGCGCGCGCGCGTGCGTGGTGTGTGTGTGTGTGTGTGTGTGTGTGTTATGCGTGCGTGCGTACGTGTGCGAGTGTGTGTGTGTGTGTGTGTGTGTGTGTGTGTGTGTGTGTGTGTGTGTGTGTTTAACGGTGTAGTCAAATTTTTCTTCTCTGTATTCTCGCTTTTCAAATAAGAACCCTTAGAAGTTTCAGTTCAGGTGATTTGTGTGGTTTGGTTTTGCTTCGTTTATCGTTTCTGTATTCAGGCGTTTACACGTCCACCGCGTTTTCCCAGTGTGTCCCTTGTTCCCCTCTCGCTTTCTCACCTCCAACACTTAACGCACAGCAAGACGTCATCAATCGCTCCCCACGCTCTCTCTCCAGTGTGGAAAAGTCACATGGCGAGTGCTGAGGGTATCAGTGAGTGCAAACAGATAATCAATGGACACCTGGTCGCTGACGTCCAGTATAAAAGAGGCAGCAATCGCCATTCTGCCTGTGTTCTCATCCAGTGAGCGCTAGCATTCGGCACGTGAGGTAAGTGCGACTGTTAAATTCTGTTTCTATCGTTGGAAGCATCGACAGCCAAAAGGGTCATGGGAAGACTCTCAGCCCTGAAAGTTTGAAAGAGGAAGCAAATGTCAGAGTTAAAATCACGAAAATAAGCGGTTGTTCAGACTAGAAAAGGTGATTATTAAGCCAGGTTTTGCTAGTTATCAAGGGAAATATGAAATAATGTTTTCTTCGTGTGTGTTTGTGTGTTAGACCAATTACAGAAAAAAGTGGTATTCGATTCCGCTGTAACTATCTGAAATGAAATCTTTATTGGAGAGAATCCTGTTTCATTTAATGTTGAACATCAAAAGGGATCGGTCACTCCTGAATGAATGCTAGTTTGTGTTTGCCCATTTCTTCATGGTTTTGCTGTAAGAATGTCAGGCGCAGGATAAATGGATAGACTTGGTATATCATTGTCTGAGGAATTTTTGTTCTGTGAGTCTTATGTCTGCATGTTAACAACACGATTTGGTATCATAAGCTGCAACAATTTGAAGTGAAAGGCATGCGATTGTTTTACGATGAAACTTGCCTGTAACATTTGCTAACTACTTAGATATTTAACCAAAATGTCTCGTGAGTTTTTTCGCCGTGTAAAGAGATGTTTATTAGAGGATTGTCACAGTGCAGGCACTATAGCAGCCATCACCTGTTAAAAAATGTAGCGAATTGAGAGCCAGTCCCATTGCATGCATCACCAGCGTTTCTTACCTGTCAGCTGGCACAAACGGAAAAGACAGAACTCATAACTGGCGATCAGCGAAGTACTCTTCATGCGTTTGTGAAAACGTTTGAGCAAAATGGTTCTCGGGACCGATTTTTAAAAATGTACATTATCAGCATGCTGCTGGTTGGTCTGAGTGCCTGTATGGTTTCACATTGACTGAAGAAGTCGGACGTAAGACAACACTAAGCAATCTTTCCATTGCATCGGATACAGTGAAATTCTCCAGAGGGTTCTATAGCCGAGGTCCGAGGTCTCCAGAGGGTTCTATAGCCGAGGTCCGAGGTCTCCAGAGGGTTCTATAGCCGAGGTCCGAGGTCTCCAGAGGGTTCTATAGCCGAGGTCCGATGTCTTCAGAGGGTTCTATAGCCGAGGTCCGATGTCTTCAGAGGGTTCTATAGCCGAGGTCCGATGTCTTCAGAGGGGTCTTTAGCCGAGGTCCGATGTCTTCAGAGGGTTCTATAGTCGAGGTCCGAGGTCTTTCGCCGAGCATTTTTTTTTTCGAGCTTGCTGCGTCCCTCGTTTCGCCTTACCCCCCCCCCCCCCCCCCCTCCCCCCCCAACAACCCTTGGCCCTTCTCCCACCCCATGTTCTTTTCCCTCCTCGGTCTGCTAAATCATTCGGTCTTGCCTGAACTTGTCTCCGTTGGATGATTTGAATTATTCAAAATCATCTTGTTATTCATGCATATATTTTGTGCTATCAGCATCGTTTTGGGAGAAAGTGAGTGGTTAGATGTTGTGTGGATGCAGATTGAGTAGCCACTAAAACTACCTTAATATCGTACCATCGTCATCATCATCATTATCAAGTTTATCATCATCATCATCATTAATTGTGTGTGTGTGTGCGCGCGCGCGCGTGCGTGCGCGGTGTGTGTGTGTGTGTGTGTGTGTGTGTGTGTGTGTGTGTGTGTGTGTGAGAGAGAGAGAGAGAGAGAGAGAGGGAGGGAGGGAGGGAGGGAGAGAGAGAGAAATGTGCGCGCACCTCCACGCGAAAAAATAGTAAAGCTTACTCTTTTAATTTTTTTTTGGACGAAATTTCCCTGGTTTCTTATGTATGAAGTTTGCGAAAACTGGACGCTCAATTAATGGATGAAATGATCGTGAATGCCATGTAGCTCACATTACACCCTTCATTCTTGAATTAGGAGGCATCGGTCACTCATGCATAAGCCTGACAAAAAACAATTGATACTAAAAATTTTTTTTTTTTGGTTTAAAATAATCAAATCTAACCATCAAAAAACATAAACGAACAAACGTCCTCTCTGAGGCACTCTGACCGCGGAGTGACCTTGCTCAAAAATGATGAACAGTCATAATTACAATTGCTATTCAGAAGGTAAACATTTCTTCAAAATGACGAGCCAGTTTCGTTGAACTGACGGTAGCATATGCTGGGAAAATGGAGATGGAAAGCAACCATTATTTGGTGTGAGACTAGTTTTCCTCAGCAGCTGTTTAGATAGAGGTGGTGGCAGTGACTCAGCTGATCGTTTGATTCTTCTATGAGTTGATGATATTTCTCCTGTTGTCCTCGGGTTGTTAGGACTTGCTGATGAAACTTGTCAGCTGCAGTTATTCCATAAGAAAATCTTTCCTAACTTCACTATCTTTAATGAGATATATCACTTGAAAACTTGCTACAGTTTGTCATTTAGCGGAACCCTGAGATTCTGAGAAACAATTTGTTTTTTTTTTCCTCTTGTAAACAGGATATTAGATGGATTACGAACACCAGAGACTGTGTTTAAGTTAGCTTGAATGTGGTGATAATGTCTACTTTCTTTTTTAAGGTTCTTTCTCTTCACGTCCTTGACGCTTCTTTATTTACTTATGCGTTTTACGTAGCTTTGCTTCACAATACCCCCCCCCCCCCCCCTCCTTTTTTTTGTTTGGCCGCATGATAACACCTCCTTAGTCGGCTGAACCGTAAGCTACAACGAATGGGCGAATGACTGACACATTCATTTCAAAGGTTAAAGGATATTAAGGCCATCTGCACGTCACTTTGGTCATCTCACAAAAGTGAGAAAAGAGCAGCAACATCCTTTTCAGTATTTGCATGTCTCCCGAAACCCTAATCGTCTAGCTAACACGTGTGGCCTGAATTGGATCACTTTCTGCCTCATCTTCTGCGCCAGTTCAGTAGCGATAACCCTCCCCTCCCCCACCCCACCCCCTCCCTCACCCGCCCCTTATTCCAGCCTCCCGTTCTCAGCCACAGTCTGGCTTGTGCTGTCGCAGCCCTGGTGCCGGCAGTTGACGGGCAGCGATCACTGCCAAGTCGTCTCATGGCATCCCACCAGAGGAGACAGGGCACTATTGTCCGGTCTCCCGGGTGGCGTTCGTTCAGTGGTGTCGGTTCTGATCCAACACATGCAGAACGCCACTTACCAAGCCTTCTACTGACGACATGTCTGCTCACTCGTGGAGCCAGCGTGTGTGGAGTGAGCGTCCTTCTCCGGACGGTGCTTTCACGTCTGTCCAACGACAGTGCCCATGAACTCGTCGGCACCGGCGACCTCAACGCGAATTTGCTAAGGGCACAGACATGAAATAAATGACGAAGAAATGGAGGAAGGAAATAAGAAATGAAGACACTATGACAGCATGACATGCAGGGCTACAGATTCGGAGTTTTGTTGTTGGTGGTGTTGATGTTGTTTTTGTTGTTGTTATAAACAATAAGGATGAGGATGATAATGATAATTCGATGGCGTTGCATTTTGGTATGAGACAGCAAAGACAGCGTTGTACTCTTACTTTTATTATATCTCACGGCGTCAACCAGGCCCGAGAGATATAGACACCAGCAATGTTGGTCTTGAAATTTGAGCCACACTCCCAGACGCATCCGTTTAGGAGATGAAATTCATGTAAGCATTTTCAGTCTTCCCAGTTGAGCCCATAACAAAATTCTACGTTGGGTAAGAGTCATTTTGGAGAAAAAAAGTCTCACAAATCAATGGCTCTGATGCGAATCGAACCCACGATTTCCCAGCCTGCAACCCTGAGGCTAACCACTGCACTTCAGCTGCTTGTGATTTTGAGAATTTTGAGGGGATCCTCTTCGGCGGCACATGCACGATCTTAGTTCATTTGAGCCATCTGAAATAGAAATAAGCCCCTCGGAGCTGGCATTGAATTGACGGGTGGTGTTGAGTGCTAGAGTCTGAGTCTGTGTCGATAGGTAGATCAGAGGCCGTCCCTTCCAGTTGCAAGAAAGATTTCAGATTCGGCGTGTCAATAGTCCGATATCTCTCTCTCTCTCTCTCTCTCTCTCTCTCTCTCTTTCTTCGGGGGTCACTTCCGGTTGGCGAAGTGTTGACACTGAGTGACAGGAGCTGCGACTTGAAAGTGAAGTTTCACTGACCTGAGCCCCGACATCAACCTGGAGACTGCACAGTCATCACTATGCCGGAGACTGCGTTATCATTCCGAGCCGTTTGTGGAGGATTTGTGCCAGTCTTCCTTGCTTTCATGGCTCGAAGAGATGTGAAGAAGAAAGCCATGTTTATTCGGACATTGAAACTGGACAGACGGCTACACGGTGTCATAGTTGGCTTGCTCCTGGCGTATTTGTACTCGTGGGGACGTGGAGCTGAACCCTGGGCCTACATCTGGCGGAAGGGCGGACAGTCTTCGACAGAGCCGTCTGAAGGGTGCCAGTGACGGTTCTGGTGGAGCCCCTTCGCCGTCACGGACAGCCGGCGACCCGACGCTGAAGGACATCATGTCGATTCTTAACAGTAAGTTCGACGAGGTGAAGGAAGAAATTCGACAGGTCAGAGACATTTGCGCTGGACTACATGAAGAGCTGACCGAACTGAAGGAAAATGTTACAAATTTAAAACGTGAAAATCAGTCTCTAAGGGAACAAATGAAAAACTGTGGGAAAAGGTAGAGAACTTGGAAATGAAGACTGACGACTTAGAGGGACGGTCCAAAAGAAATAATGTTATCTTTTATGGCATTCCCCGACATGAAAATGAAACAAAAGAGCAATGCGAAGGTTTAATCAAGGATATATTGACAGACAAACTGGACCTGACACAGGACATTGACTTTGACCGACTTCACAGACTCAACAGAAAGGAAGACTCCCCTATTATTGGTCGATGTACTTTTTTCAAAGACAAGGAAAGAATTCTCAGTAACAGAAGAAAACTTAAAGGCACCAACATATTTATTGGTGAAGATTTCTCCTCACGGGTCCGAGACATTCGACGTAAACTTGTACCTCATTTGAAGGCAGCCAGAAATGAAAACAAAAAAGCGACAATGATTTTTGACCATTTGTTAATAGATGGAAAGAAATTTGTTTTGGACCACCAAGAAAATCTAAAACTAATTCAATAGGAATACGGCCGGCCCAGCACACATAACGAATACGGATGTTTCTGTCGTACAAAAAATGTTGAGCATAGAACTGTAAATAATGCACCGGGAACAAAAAGTTTAGAATCACCGTGTTCTTTCAGCTTTAGCAGAATGTCATCACGTGCAAGTGACACTGTTCTCCGTGAACCTGTGACAGAGGATGACACTGCAGCAATGGCAGCCCCCACTAGCGTGCACGAGAAAAGCGTGAACACGTTCCCAATCTCCAGTGGTGTCAATGATGTGTGTTTTGAGGGTGGCAGTGAAGATTGTAAACAGAGAGAAAAAAGTGCACATGTGCGAGGGCGTGAAAGGAATAATGTGTGTATGGATGATAAACGCTTGTCTTTTTTGCACTGGAATGTCAATGGGTTATTGTCGAAGATTGGTGATCAGAACTTTATCTCTTATGTTACATCGTTCGATATTGTTTGCCTTGTTGAAACTTTCCTTGATTATTTACAACCTTCTTTTTTTCATACGCATGAAATATTCTGCAAACCCGCTGTACAATTTACTCATCGAGGAAGACGATCAGGGGGAATAATTTGTCTCATAAAAAAGAGTTTTTGCAACATGTTAGAGCTGTTGATGTTGATAACAACAATGTCATTATGTTTGTAATATCTAAAAGTCTACTCAATTTGACCAAAGATGTTTTGTATGTGTGCACCTATGTACATCCGGAAAACTCACCATATTATTCGCATTTTGATGTTGATAATGGTATTCGGACACTAGAAGATATTCTGACGGATAAGATATTTGAATTTCCTAATATGTACATACTTTTAAACGGAGACCTTAATAGCAGAACGTCTAATGTTCATCAGGATATAACTATGAACAACACTATGTATAATAACTCTTTAAAAAACGAATCGTTTTGTGTTAAAAGGGAGTCTGAAGACAAGGTACTGAACAGGTACGGCAAATGTTTGCTAAGCATGTGCACAGCTCTAGAATTATGCATTTTAAACGGAGTATGTAATGGCGACCGTCAAGGTCGTTTTACATACGTTTCTGATACAGGTAATAGTGTGAATGATTATGTTTTGGCCTCTGTTGATCTGTATGTATGTATGATGGCATCATGTACTCTATATGTACAAGAACGCATTGAGTCGGACCATCAGCCTCTGGAACTACATGTTAATTTTGATAATGGCGATGAGCTTCGTATGAACCAAGGTTATATCAATAAAAACGGTAAGTTTATTGAAAAGTTTTTTTTTTTTTTTTTTAATTTGTTTTTATTGTTATTCCACATACAAAGAGAAAGAAAAAAAACTACACACATATATGAAGAGAACAGCAGAAAGAAATAAACAGCAACATTCATAACTAAGAGTTAGGTATACAGCAGGAAAAACAAAAAACAAACTAACATACACAAAGAGCCAAACCACACACACATGAAAAAAAAAAAAAAAAAAAAAAGAGAGAGATAGACAGTAGGAGAGAGAGAGAGAGAGAGAGAGAGAGAGAGAGAGAGAGAGAGAGAGAGGGTGTTTCAGTATAGCATTGTCTATGTAAAAAAAAATAAATAAAAAAAAAAAAATAAAAAAACATGGTTACTTATTGACAATGCTATAAGAAGTATACATAAACCTGTATTAATCATATTGTTCTAATATTACTACCCATAATAGACGTATACATGCGTTTGATGAAAAAAGAAAAAAAATGTATATACATAGCAAGATAAATCAGCATGCATACACAGATAATAAAGGAAAGGCAGACAAATAGACGGACAGACAGACAGACGAACAGACAAGCAAAGAAACAGGAAGACAGAATGGGTTGGGTCACAGCAAGTGAAGATGATATATGTTATTATCATAAGGTACATTATTTCTTGAGTACCACTATACAGAAATATTTCAGCAGCTTACAAGGGCCACACATGATATCCTCAGCAAAAGATTAAAAAAAAAGGAAAAAGATAATACGATTAGTCTAGTAACTGTTGTTATATTATGCATCATACTTATTTATATATTAATGCTGAAAATACATGTTCCAGAGACGGTAACTAAAGCAGCTAGGTATTAGAAATCAAAGCTTCATAAGCAAGCCATCTGGCATGAAAATCCATGTGGTTCATGGTTAAGTATGAGTTATATTTTTCAATTCTATATCTATACGTCAACATTTTCAAGAAAACTGCTACATGTGGAAGACTGCCTTCTAACTTACACTTATATAGGTAATGTTTTGCTAGAAGAATAATGAAGTAAAAACAGTAATCAATTGCGATTGTTATGTCGAAACCTAAAAGTACGAGAGACTCTGTTAGGCGTATATTTTGTGCGTGAGTGCATTTCTCTTTTACTAAATCAATTAACCTACTCCAAAAACATTTGACATGAGTGCATTTCCAAAACATATGGTCAATAGAATCTTTAAATAGTCCGCAAAAACTGCATTTATCATTATCAGTAACTCCGATTTCTTTCAAAATAACATTTGTACCTAAGCACCTGTGAATTATTCTCAACTGAAACCACTTGAGTTTTACATCTGTAATCTTATGTGCATTAAAAAAGCATGAATTCCAGTCATGAGCTTGTGAAAGTTTGATGTCCCACTTATCGCAGCACGGAGCTCTCAACTGATTATCAATCAGTATATCATAATAAGTCTTTGAACCTTTATAAATGGCAAACAATATCTTATAACATAATGGAGAAGTAATACATTTGTTGTTTTCGATGGTAATGTCAAATCCTTTTATGAATTCAATTATTGCTAACTTATACCCTGTATAAGTTAGAAAATCAATGTTGACATCATATTTTTCCTTAAATTGTCCGTGGGAAAGAAACTGACCATTATCATCAAAAAAAATGTGCGAGATAATAGATACGTTTGTTTTGAAGCATTTTAGACACAATGTGTCTTTTCCCAACTTGAATACGTTTGTTGAAGCAAACTGGTTCAGCAAGTAGTTCAGCGGAATTTTTTGGCAGACATTTGTAATAAAAAAGTTTGTAAGCTTCAAGGACGTCTGCCCAGAACGGATTATATTTGGTAAATTTTGAGACAATCTCTGGACCGTGTTTACTCATATGAGGCCAATGAGGAAAATTACTGAGAAGAATACGTTTCCATTTGTGGTTTGATCTCTCAGTCCTACGGATCCAGGATAGTTTTAAGGATGTGACGAAGGTTTTTACATCAGGAAGACCAATACCTCCATTCCGTATGCTTTTATGCACTGTTTTTCGACTGATTTTTTCTGGTTTTTTATTCCACACAAACTTGTAACATATTTTCTGGCATGTTTGAAAGAAAACATCTGGTGGGTTTGGCAGAAACAGCCAAAGATGAGTCAGCTTTGAAAGGATGATGGATTTCAAAATTGCTATTCTACCTAGGGGCGTAATTTGGCGTTTTACCCATATTTTGAACAAATGATTTACGTCTGCTAGTCTTTCTGTGTAGTTTATTTCTATGCAATCTTTCAAGTCGTTTGTGAACCATATACCAAGTATTCTAAATTTTTGTGGATTCCATACAATTTCTAAGTGGTCCATGTAGTGGTTTTGACTGTTTTTTACACTTCCAAGCCAAACTGCGCTCGTTTTACTCAAATTCATGTGAAGACCTGAGACACCATCGAATCTTAAAAGAACTTCAATACAAGTTTCAAAGGATTTCTTATCCCCTGCGAGTAAAAACTCGGTGTCATCAGCATATTGAGATATTTTAAATTCAGTTTCATTCATTCTTATTCCCCGAATATCTCGATTTTCCCTTATCATAATGGCTAATATTTCGACACAGATTACGAAGAGATATGGTGAAATTGGGTCTCCTTGTCGACATCCTTTTTTAATATCGAACCAATGTGAAACCTGTCCGTTCACAATAACACAAGACTTGATATTTTTGTAGAATACGCTTATCCATCTACAAATATCTTTTTGGAAACCAAATGCTTTTAGGACTTTCGTCATAAATTCCCAATTTATCGAATCAAAGGCTTTTTCAAAGTCTACGTTTAACAACAAACCAGGCAGACCATTTTCATCTAAATAAGATATAGTGTCAAATATCAATCTTATATTGTCGCCGATGTATCTATTTCTAATAAATCCGGTCTGATCTTCATTTATGATTTTAGGCAACACAGATTTTATTCTGTTGGCAATGCAAGAGGATCCTATCTTATAAACGACATTTAACAGAGAAATAGGTCTCCAGTTTTTTATGTACTGTCTGGATTTATCACCTTTTGGTATACATGTAATGATTCCCTCTCTTTGTACACATGACAGTTCTCCTTTCTTGAAACTTGCATTTAAAGCTCTAACGACAAATACACCAATCTGTTTCCAAAAGACTTTAAAGAATTCAGTAGTGAAACCATCGGAACCGGGGCTTTTATTATTTTTCATTGTCTTTAAGACATATGTCGCTTCCTCCAATGTAATAAGACCTTCTAAGTCCGCTGCTTCTGTTTCATTTAAATGGGGGATATCGTTCACCAAATCTTTTATATCACAATTTTCTACAGCATTTTCTGTGTATAATGTTTTATAGAAACTATATACTTCTTTCAGTTTGTCTTCTTGATTTGTTAAACATTATCTTGTTTATCAATTAGTCTAGCCATGTTTTTACTAATGTAATGCCGTTTTTCGAGATTACAAAAATAACTACTAACTTTCTCTCCATCTGCTATCCATCTAGCGCGTGATCTTAACAAAACTCCTTCTATTCGTTTTCCTCTGATATCCGACAGTCGTTCTTTTTTCTCGTTAATGACTCTGATATCATCTTCAGTTTTCATTTCTTTTTTTTCTAACTTAATAATGTCTTGTTCTAATTGTTTGTCCTCTTCATTACTCTTTCTTTTGTTCGCAGTAGCATAAGCAATTGTTTTTGACCTTATTTTCATTAACAGAAAATCGAGAAATAAATCATCAGAAATTGAGAATTGTAATTTGTCGTCTGTTTCATTAATATTTTCTGTATTTATAGCGTATTCTTCTTTAACGTTTTCAATCAAAGTATTGATTTCATCTACATATGACTTATCTTTCAACAGAGACGAGTTAAGTTTCCAAAAAGTATTGCGCTTTATGCCTTCATTAAATTTTAGCTTTAATAACACAGCAGAGTGATCTGTTCTATAACCGGATTCAATGTCTACTTCATCAGTATAAGAAACAACTGTGTCTGATATCAAAAAGAAATCTAGCCTGGCCTGTTGAAAAGGATTAGTTCTCCTCCACGTAAAACGGCGACACTCTGGTTTAGTTCCCGCCAAATATCATTCAGGTCTAGATTTTCGACCATGTTTTCAACAGCCTGTTTTGCGTGAGGATTATTTATATGTTTGTAATTATGATAATCTCTAGAAGGGTCAAGGACCAGATTAAAATCCCCACCTATTATAACATTTTCTATACTAAGCCCAACAATTTTTTGTTTGAGACAATTGTAAAATTCTGCGTCATCCCTATTTGGCCCATATATATTAACTAAAAGGTAATCATTCCTATGTATCTCTGCACGTATCATGAGAAAGTTTCCAGAATCATCCTTAACAATTTGCTTAACCTTAAATTCAAAGTTGTTATTAAACAGAATTGCGACTCCTCTTGCGTTGGAAGAGTAACTTGAGAAATACGCCTTATAGCCCCACTCAGACTGGATATACTGTTCCATCTTTTTTTCAAAATGAGTGTCTTGCAAGAAGTACACAGAATATTTTTTACACCTTAGATAATGGAAGACATCACGTCTCTTCTTCAAACTATTGAGGCCCTGACAGTTAATTGAGAGAATAGACACACTACTGTCCATTTCTGTTTACGAGATAGCTTTGGAGAAGACAATAACATACATGTGTAAATACATCAAACCCAAAAGAGGTCAACAAACTCATATACAACTGACAGCATAAAATGAATCCATCCAACCCGGTCAAACTAAAGAATTTATAATGGTTTTGAACAAAAAAACACATACACCATGAACACACGGAAAACAATATCAAAATGAAAAAGCAAAAAATCCATTATCACTACAATCATAATACAAAAACAAACAAACAAAAAACAAATAAGATGATATTTGCTTGACCACCGCAAACGAGCAAAGGGGGCATGCACAAAGATAAAATGTAAGACCTCGTGTTGCATTATAAATGAATTGAAACATGCGTGCGCGTCAAGCGCTCACGCAGGTATCCAAGAGGCGAGGGGGCACGAAAAAAAAAAAAAAAAAAAAGGGTGGCGCGGGGAGAGGGGGGAGTTAGCATGGTCACCGTGATTTACACCGTCATTACTAATGGCTCTGAACACACTTCACAGCTAAAACTGTGTGGAGAGTGCCTGGCGGTCTGGGGCAGCGGAAAACCGACCACTGTGAGTTTTTCAAAATTGTGTCATTTTAATTTTACTCTGTGCGCGTGTCACAGGGTGCACGAGCAAACGAATAATCGTTTTTCCTTTCCCTCCCTCACTCTCCCCCCCCCCCCCCCCCCCCCCATGCTATTTTTAATTGGGACAAAACAAAAACAAAAAACAAAAAAGGCAGGAGAGAGAGAGCGACAGAGAGAGAGAGAGAGAGAGAGAGAGAGGGGGGGGCAGGCACGGGGTGGGGGACACTATTGTGACAGGCATCACATATCACAATTGAAAAATCCAGAATTCCTTCGGAAGATGACGGTGTCCATTTTACAAATAACATCTTTCATGACGCTGGTACGTGCAGCCTCTCTCCCCCCCCCCCCCCCACCCCCCCCCCCCCCCCCCCCCCCCAAGCTCCCATCACAACACAGCTTCAATTATCTCGCTGGCAATTCCCTTCCATATAAACAAACAACAACAACAAGAAAGCATTTTCACCATTGCAAACGATGTACATCTACAGATAATCAGCATTATATTATTCTATGGGAGAAAGAGAGAGAGAAAGAGAGAGAGAGAGAGAGAGAGAGAGAGAGAGAGAGAGAGAGAAGAGCGGCGGGGGAGGGGGGGGAGAGCCAGCCAGCCAGACAAACGGGCAGGCAGACAGAGACGTAGGCATACTAGCATGTAATCAGCAGTTCAGAGAGAAAGAGACAGAGAGAAACAGACAGACAGACAGACAGGTACAGACACATACAGAGAGAGAGAGAGAGAGAGAGGGGGGGGAACAAACGTTGATATTTCACGTGTACATTCAATTTGGCAATCAACAATTCCTCAGGAAATGATCTAATTGATTCTACCCAGAAAAAGTTTCATAATAGTAATATTGATATTTTCTTTTTTTTACCGTTGTGTGAATAGCTTCAATAGAGCACATCTGTAATCTCAACTTTCATTTCCTACTATTCACCCCTACCCTTTCTTTATTACCAGGTAAAAGGCCTCCATTCAAACACAACAAACATGGACACGCCGGTAATTCTAATCAAAACAGAGGGAGAAAAACAATCATTTTCAGCATTGAAAAGCACGTCCAATAAAATTATTCAGCATCTATGTAATTCATGAAATAAAAATCAGAGAGAGAGAGAGAGAGAGCGAGAGAGAGAGGGGGGGCAGAGACAAAGAGACAGACAGACACAAAGATAGACAGACAGACAGATAGGTACATACAGAGATATAAACAGGAGAGAGCGAGAGAGAGAGAGAGAGAGAGAGAGAGAGAGAGAGAGAGAGAGAGAGAGAGTGAGAGACAGAGACAGAGAGAGTGAGATTGAGGCACAGTGTGGGAGATACCATTATGACACACATCACATATCATAATTGGACAATCCATACTCCTTTCAGAAGGTGATCGTGTCCATTTTACAAACATCTTTCATGACATTGATACACAGCTAATTTTTTTCCTCCCATTTTTGAAGCTTCCATCAAAACACAACGTCAGTGATCTCACTTAAAATTTCCTTCCATATAAACAAAAAATTCAGTTTCATCATTGCAAACATATGTACATCCAGCAGGATAGTCAGTATAATTCCATGATATGAGAGAGAGAGAGAGAGAGAGAGAGAGAGAGAGAGAGAGAGAGAGAGAGAAGAGAGACGGACAGTTTATTGAAAAGTTTGTTTGGCAGGAACAGAGGGCTGGAATATTTCATGCTCTCATGAGCAGTGAAGATAGTAAATCTTTACTCGAAGCAGCAATTAATCTTATTGATGTGGATATCAACTTGGCATTGAATGCGTTTAACAACTGTGTGAAAAAACAAGCTGAGTGTATGAAAACAAGGATCAGAACTGATAAGAGGAAACGTAAAGATGCATGGTTTGATGTAGAATGTCATGTAGCTAAGATTTCGGCCAGGAGGCTGCTTAGAGTATTTCGTGGAACTTTAGATGTTGAGGACAGGTCAAAGTATTGTAAATCACGGAGAGAATATAAACACCTGTTACAGAAAAAGCAAAATGAATATAATACTTGTTTATTAAGTAATCTTGTTGATTCGGTCAATGATCCCAGTGCGTTCTGGCAGAATGTACATAAGGTGTCACCCAAAGGGTCTCGTGTACATGCATCCATTTCTATTAATGAGTGGCATGAGCATTTCAAAAACCTCCTTGATAAGGATGTGGACAGTTCAATAGAAATGGAAACCGCGTCTGATTTAGAAGCCACAGATGAACTCAATTTATTTGATAACCCAATTTCAAAAGAAGAAGTTTTACTTGCCATAAAGAAAGTGAAAAACGGCAAATCTGCTGGTCCAGATGGCTTAATTGGAGAAATGTTTAAAAATGGTGGCGAAATAATTGTCGATTTCCTTGTTAACTTTTTCAATGCTCTTTTTCACAGAGGAATATATCCTGAAGCCTGGATGGAATCAATTATAGTACCACTATTTAAAAAAGGTAATGTTAACGATCCTGGCAACTATAGAGGTGTGTCACTATGTGACATCGGCAGCAAACTGTACAGTTCTATTATAAACTACAGGTTACAAATATGGGTAGAACAGTATAATATAACCGGCGAATATCAGGCGGGTTTCAAGAAAGGGTATTCAACAGTGGATCATATGTTTACATTACTAGCAATAATACAAAAGCAATTTTCGTTAAATCGTAAATTCTATGTAGCTTTCATTGATTTTGAGAAGGCCTTTGACTCCATTTCAAGGAAGCTACTGTGGCCAGTTCTTCAGAAGAATGGTATTAAAGGGAAGCTGTTTCAGTGTATAAGAAGTATGTATTCTAATGTAAAAGCAAAAGTAAGATTCAACAACGAATTCACAGACAGTATTTTGTGCACACAGGGTGTGAAACAGGGAGATGCCTGTAGTCCTGTATTGTTTTCTCTATTTATAAACGAATTAGCATAAGAAATCATTGCGAAGGGACGACATGGAGCGACATTGTCACACGAGACCCTCGAATTATTTATCTTGCTACTGGCTGACGATATCGCTCTGCTATCAGAAACTCCAGTTGGACTCCAAACCCAATTAAATAATCTCCATAGTATAGCCACACGGCTTCAACTCAAGGTAAATATGAAAAAGAGCAGTATTGTGGTTTTTAGAAAAGGGGGATACTTAGCAGCAAGGGAGAGATGGTCTTTGAATGGTGAGGCATTGGATGTAGTGAATTGTTACAAATATCTCGGCATCTGTTTTACCACACGTCTTGGTTTTTCACCTGCCTGTCAGGATCTTGCGAGCAGAGCAAAACGTGCATTACTGTGTATACTGAGAAAACTGTATATGCTTAATAATAATTCTTTACCTGTATTACTCAAACTTTTTGATGCTCAAGTTCAGCCAATCGCACAATATGGAGCCGAGATATGGGGCATGGATAAAGCTGTTATTGAAATAGAAAAAGTTCACCTATTTGCTTTAAAAAGATTCTTGGGGGTGCAGCCTAGAACGCCAAATGATCTTGTATATGGGGATACAGGCCGATATCCTTTGTATATCAACTCATGTTTGCGATGTATTAAATATTGGTTGAAAATTTTACGTATGAATGAGGAAAGATTACCACATAAGGCGTACAAAATGTTGCTTAGTTTAGAATCACGAAATAAGAAATGTTGGGCATCTGACATTCGCGATTTTTTGTATCAAAATGGGTTCGGATTTGTTTGGATTAATCAAGGTGTCGAAAATATCAAAGTCTTTTTAAAAGAACTTCGTCAGAGGCTGATCGATAATAGATGGCATAAATGGGAGGAACACATTCAAAACAGTGACAGGTATGCTTTTTATAGAACATTTAAGTCGTCTAGAAATTGTGAAGCATATCTTTTGCTTGATGTTGACAGACACTTAAAGAATTATATGACAAAGATGAGATTTGGAATAGCTGATATATGTACACATAAGTATCGGTATACTAATGCTGATGAAGGTGCTAGGATGTGCCCACTGTGTAAGAATGCCACGGAAGATGAGCAGCATTTTTTGTTGTGTTGTCCTGCCTTCCAAGATTTGCGAAATGATTTTATCCCCCCTAAATATCTCAGAAACCCATGTCTGTTTAATGTCGTACTGCTCATGGCAAATCGAAATGAAATAACACTGAAGAATGTTTGCATATATTTGTACAAAGCATTTAAAAGACGCACTGTATTACTCAGTTAAAGTGGTATTGGATAGTGCGATTAGGATAGATCAATGCTCATCTGTCATGTTATGTTATATAATTAACTATTCATTGTTTAATTGAAAAGTGTATTATCAAGATATTGTACCCCCTTCAGAATGGGCTATGGCCTACACTGAATAAACTTCCGCTTCCGCTTCCGCTTCTCTCTCTTTCTCTCTCTCCCCCTCTCTGTCATGCACACACACACACACACACACACACACACACACACACACACACACACACACACACACACACACTTTCATTTTCCGTATTGTTGATTTTTCCGGTACATCAGGTGACACAACGTACACATACATACACGGTTGACGGGAACTTGGGTCGTCCGTTAGCAGCCCAAGAGATGACGTCACATCGGGGTGTCATCATCATCACCCTGTCACTTGTGGTCACTGTCATCATCTGGCCCTGCTGTACTGGGGCTAAGGAACGTAAGTGTGTGTGTGGGGGGGGGGGGGGGGGATAGTGCGCGGAATGGGGAAGGGTGGAGGGGGCTCGGCAGTGCTTATATTGCGTTACAGAGACGGGCGACAATGAGGACCCCCTAGGCTCAGGCTTTTCCAAGATGCAGACAAAGAGGAGTGAGCGAGTGAGTGAGTGAGTTCTTTAATTTAGAGTCTGTTCACACTTGGTGATATCAGACTTTAACAAAAAAAAAAGAAAGAAGAGCGAGAAGAAGGGAAGCATTTATAACAATCTATTAATTTGATGCATGGAATCACTTTTGCTATCTGCACAATTTCCGGTTCGTGAGTTATTGTTTTGATAGAATCATATACAGTTCCATCCACGTTCGATTCTTTATATAATGAAGTTAATATTGAACAATGAAGTTAATATTGAACAATGAAACAGACTATGGTCCACTGATAGAAAACTTGAACAATCGCGTGCTACATTTTGGGAAAATTTGGCTTTCCAAGAATTCAGTCGAAGCTTGTGTATTAAAGATGACAAATATATTAAAGATGATGACAAATATGTTAAAGATGACGACAAATATATTAAAGATGACGACAAATATATTAAAGATGAGACAAATATATTAAAGATGACAAATATATTAAAGATGACAAATATATTAAAGATGATGACAAATATATTAAAGATGACAAATATATTAAAGATGATGACAAATATATTAAAGATGATGACAAATATGTTAAAGACGATGACAAAGGAGTGAGGTGACAGGCGTCCCTGTCCTTCAAGACAGCTAGGCTGGAAGACTGGAATGACTGGAATGACTGGTCTGATGCCTTGTTCCGGGAAGCCTCCTTGATTTCCCCTCCCACTAACACTGATCTATTCACTCTTTAAGGCAATGGTCCGCAGTGAATTCCATCATGAAATTTTATTATTATTATATAGGATATTTATATAGCGCCTATCCTCGGTCACAGACCAAGCTCTAAGCGCTTTACAATAAACACACTACCTCACTCACTCAACGGGCTGCCTACCCAGGTAAAGCCGGCCGAAGAGCAGCCTACTGGCGCTCATTCAGTCGTTTCCCGTACCATTCAAATATCAGTCACTCATTTTCATTTATCTCATTTATTCCTCCAGTTTCTCACATAGGATGCATGCGATGTTTTTATACGTGTCCTGTATTTTCCACCGGTACACGATGGCACACGATAACAGTAAGTGACAATGTTTGTGGCTTGGTAAGAAATACCAGGCAGCTATCTTCAATCTACATCAATTTTGCCTGGGCAGCGGGGAACCCCCCTGCTCTTTTCGATTTTCAACTGCCGTGGGTTCTTTAACGTGTGCAGGGGGCCAGGAAGGTACACGGGTCCAACTCGCTTATAGTCGCCATCCGATGGACTTGACGTTCAGTTCGATTTGTCATTCAAACTGGGAAAGAAAGGGCGAGAAAGGCAGGGCTCGAACCCACGCACTTCTCACACGTTGGATTGGCAGGCGAACGTCTTAACCACCCTGCCACCTTTCTTCCTGCTGATGGATTAGTTAATGTGAAAAATGAAAAAAAATTATTCGCAGCAATTTTAAATGGTGAATTTTGTGGAGGTGGAGGGAGGGGGAGGGGAAGGAATGTTGTCTCACGGTTGGCATGGTAACGACTTCGCTGTCGGGCGTAGTGTAAAAGAAAAGGGGTAAAGTTAATTTTTTTAACACCTGGTTCATCTGATGTAATATATGAAGTAAAGAATAGCATGGTTGAAAACCCTGTAACGTACTTTGTGTGTAATGTTTTTATATATATATATATCTTGAATAGTTTGACAAAACTAGAATAGGTACCCTAAAATAGCCTACATGGAATGATACAATAGGAAACTACCTTCTAGCTTCCGATCTCAATATTCGCACAGAAATCAAAAACTTATCTCACGATACATACATATAGTTACTATCCCTGCAAATGCAGGCCAAATTTCAAATAAACCCGTGAAACTGATTCTCAGGAATGTGTTTCTTTGTAATGAAAAACCATGCGCGCGCGCGCGCGCACACACACACACACACACACACACACACACACACACACACACACACACACACACCGTGCACAAGCACACACATTCACATACACACAAATACACACACACAGAAGCAAGTGGGTGCACGCGCGCGCGCATACACACATACACACACACACACCACACATACACACACACACACACAGACACACACACACAACGACAGAGAATGTGTAAACGCACGTGTCGCGCATGAGCAACAAACCCAAAGCAAACCAAAACAAAAGAAAAAAGCCGTGTTAGTATGCAGGGTCTGCTCCCAACGGGAGGACACTGTCGTCATATGGCCTACATGTACGTCTCAGGAGACAGACTGATCCAAGTGACCGACGACTACGGCTACTACATGGCGTTCCGCATCCAGGCGGGCATCAACATCTCCGCCTACGCCCAGTTCATGGACACAGCGCACAACGACGACGAGGATCCCCTGGACCTGGACTTTGCCTTGCCCTGTGGCTGCAAGACTCCCTTCGGACCCTGCCCCATGCACTTCCGAAGTCGGCTGCTGGATAAATGGGAGCACCTGCCCGTAGACAAGGTCAGTGCAGTGCAGTGCGCGAAGAGGAAAAGGGTACGGATGGTGTTTGGGTGGAAATCAGAGGGCAGAGGGGATGGAAGCTGGTGTGTGTGTGTGTGTGTGGGGGGGGGGGGGGGGATTGAAAATGAAACTAATCTATTCTGTCACTGCCTTTTTGGCAGCTAAACAACCACCACGATTGCATCGTTCGTTTCACTTCCGCGTTATCCCCGTTTGCTCGGTGACCACAGTTTTGACATGCGCATGCGTAGGTAGCGTTTCCGGTAAAAGCCGTAACAACGCACACAGTATGTCGGTTTTGGTGGTGTTGTCAGAGATAGAGAAAAGAGTAGCAGTAGATCGGGTTTGGAGTCTGTACGGGACGTGGGGGGCAGGAGAAGGTTCAGGGGGTGCGGGGTGGGGGTGGGGAGATGAGGAGGGAATGGAAAGGGGAGGGGCAAGAGAAGAGAAGAAGAGAAGAGAGAGAGAAGAGAGAGAGAGAGAGAGAGAAGAGAGAGAGAGAGAGTGTTGGAGTGTCACGGTCCACACATTGTATAGGACATGTTAGCTGAGCAGTCTCTCTCTCTCCTCTCTCTCTCTCTCTCTCTCTCTCTCTCTCTCCTCTCTCTCTCTCCCCTCATAGTTTAAAGGTAATGCATTATAAGAGATATGAATGAATAATATTATTCATCGCATATGGAAGAGCTCAGTAAGATACAATGTCATCATTTCATTGAGTGGATGGTCGAGTCAGTCTTACGATTTTTTTGTTTTGTTTAAACCTTACTGCATTACTCCTGTGCATGAGGACATAAGGAAATGTTATGAATTTATTTGTTTTTGTTAACCTTTGATTTGATACATACTAGGAATGAATGTGTACTATTTGTGTGCAGGAAAGGAAGAGGGAAATGTTATTGTTCTGTTACCCCCTACCCCCTTGTCGAAAGACCTCTCTATATGTATATTTATATAGGCCTATATATATTTATGTTTGTTCAAACAGTCGTTTTTGGTTGTTTGTATAACCCATCATTTCGACTGACAATCCGTGGGAGTCTTTTTACAGCTGAACGGTTTCATTCCATGCTAAGATACAAAATCAGAGGATGCTTTCAGTCAAACTTGTTGTATTCATAAAATAACCACTAACCATTATCTAGTATTCTTGTGCTGGAACATATATTAGCAATACTGAAGTTAAAGAGCTCCTTTTTTCTTGTAATCTGATTTCACCTTTTGCCCTTAACTTCATCTCTCAAGGAAAGGTGACATACGCTTTGTGTAAGAAAACAATGTTGACAGATCTCGATTTCCCATTTTCGATATGATTTATTTGGCTCCCCTAGATCAGTTTTGCATTTCCGCTTAGAACAGTCGGCGTAGAACCGCTGCGATTTCGATCTGTTAATTTCCGGGAATAGGCGTGTTCAAAAAAAGAAAGGGAAGATACTGCTTATTTTTTCATTTAGAATAGTTATCTTTTTCCCAGTTGATGGGTCAAGCAAATAGACCTAGAGTCAAATATCTGATTTGAAGCGCATGCCAGGGTACCGATCAGGGTATTGACTGTATCTGCGTTCCAGACGCACCGTTTCACATCGATCTTTTTGGAAATTTCTCTCTGTGATTGAGTTGTTAAAGCTGACTGACTGACAGGACAACATTGCTTTGGGCGTGTCCACCAGCAGCATGTGTCCCATGAAAAGGTCTGGGTCTAACACTGATGATCTATCTCCCTTGCAGTTTCCGAACAATGTCTTTTCTACATGTGGAAACGTGACACAGTCTCTTCGTCCGTCACAAGTCGGAAAACTTCGACAAATGACGTAAAAGGCAACACAAATAAACTGTGATTGTTCAAAGACCATGTTATCATAGGCACACTGACAGACAATATACAATTGAAGTCAACATACATGAAGCCACTATCTTTGGGTGAAATTAAGACAAGATGAACAGAAAAAATCAACGTGAGAGAGAGAGAGAGAGAGAGAGAGAGAGAGAGAGAGAGGAGAGTGGGGTGGGCGGGCTCAAAACTCAAGCATTCTCAAATATTCACAGTTCCCATATGTATTCCCCCCCCTCCCCCCCCCCCCCCCCCCCCCCCTTTCCACCCCTTTTTCTGGTGTTACCACAGGTGCGCGTTGGTCTCTACAAAGGAGGCACTGAGCAGAAGTACCTCTTGTTCAACGGCCAGAACACCACTTTCACCGACTGGTTCAGTAAAAGCAAACTGATCTCCTCCTCCTACACTGATCTCTGGGCCAACGTGTCCACGTGCTACTTCGGCATTATGGGGTGCTTTGCCTGTCTGTCTGTCTGTCTGTCTGTCTGTCGGTCTGTCTTCCCTAACTTGTGTCCGTCTGCCTTTTTCTGTCTCGTTTTTCTTTGTTGTGGTGTGTGTGTGTGTGTGTGTGTGTGTGTGTGTGTGTGTGTGTGTGCATGCATGTTGTGCGCAACTTTAGTAATGAATATGATGATGATGATGATGATAATGATGATAATAAAATAATGGATACTTACGTAACACACTATCCCGTAAAACTGCCCGGGATAATGCACAATAATGAAATGTAATGGTAATGATAATAACAACAAAAATGAAATACTGCTGCTCCTGCTGCATGCTGCTGTGCTGCTGCTGCTGCTGTTTTCTGCTACTGCTGCTGCTACTACTAACTACTACTACTGCTGCTGCTGCTGCTGCTGCTACTACTTCTACTATTGTAAAAGTAACAATGATGCATATACGTAATATACAGGCGATTCTACTCCACACTAAGTCATATTATAACATAATGTCAATGACACACATACACATACACGAAAACGCTATCAACAAACTACGTATGTAAATACAAACAAGCATACAGTATACACATTTCTCAACAACAGCATATACACAGGTAAATGTGCACTTATCAAACATATCACACATGCAGAAGAACACACTGTTTGCACGTATCACAACCGTACCTATTGTATGTATGTATGTATGCATGTATGTATGCATATGTGTGTATGAATGGCTAACCCTCCCCTCCCCCTCCCTCCCCCCCCCCTCCCCTCCACCTTACACTAGCCGCCCCCTCCCTCGTCCACAGTGTCCTCTTCTTCCCCCCACCCTTCCCCATCTATGTTTCCCCCGTCCTCCCTCCACCCCTTCCCCCGTCTCCCCCCCCTTCTGCTCTCTCCCCTACCCCACCACATCCCAGTCCCCCACTCTCTCTCTCTCTAATCTATCTATATATATATATATAATATATATATATATATTCAATTATAAACAAAGCTTGCTCTTATGTCTTAGATTGAAGAAATAGGGGGAGATAAACATTCATATCTGCAGTGGTAGATAATTCTGCCTAACTCGCAGTGTGTGCTTGAGAGGGTGAATGGGGAATAATAAAATGCTTCTCAAAATGAGCCTTCAGCAAGCTTATAGTCTCCAAGGGGAAGACCATCTCCAATGGGGAGGAAACTCACTAACATATAACTCCTGGTCAGATACCGGTATTTCGAAACCTGATTGTTTCTCCTCAGTGACCGCGGAAAGTGGTAACTTGACTCCTCTGCCTTTTCGGTTTTAAGAAGAATGCTATCCCAGAAAAAGGCTGGTGTGCAATACTATAGTATGTTTGTTGAGTTTTCAAAAAGCCAACCATTTCTTGCAGTCATTGCAACACCAAGCTGCTCTGTAAGTTGCTGGAATGGTGCTCGGTTACTTATCCTTGGAATTTATTAGTTTATTGTGTTATATATATATATATATATATATATATATATATATATTAAGAATGGAGAGAGAGAGAGAGAGAGAGAGAGGGAGAGGACCAACGCTATCAGCCATGTCTCACTGATGAGTCCGAGTCAGCGGACGAAAGGCGCATCTGGCTGGGCAAGACGAGTGATTTTGTTTTACTGCCAGACTTTGACGGTCCCTGCCTCAAGTGAAGGATTCTATGTTCATTTTCCTGTGCTCTATGTTTCATTCCCATTTTCACGTTCTTTCATCTCCCCTCTCCCCCTCTTTTCTTTCTTTTTTTTTTTAATCTTTGCAAAGTCATTTTTTGTGATGAAAAAATAATTGTTATCCTGCACTTGCTTTTTTCTACCCACAAAGTCTTGCAATGCTACTAGAAAGGCTTGTGAGGGTTTATACTCCCATTGTATTTCAAGTCGAAAACAAAAACAAAAGCAAAACAAAACAAAACAAAAAACCCGACCAACTAACCAAGCAAGCAAACTGCAACAACGACGAAAACTGAACCCTTCACCACTGTCCATTGGCTGATGATTTCGAACATGCATATTTTGGTTGTAGCCCTAGTAGAACCTGGCCCAAATCAGGGCCGGATCATTTATATGAGAAAGGGGGGAGGGGGTTCAAGACGGTCTTTCCTCAGTACATGGAGCAACGTACCCTAAATGCTTTCTTTTTTGCCAGCAACGGAGAGGGTTTCTAGAAACCCCGGCCTCCTTCCCCACCTCCACCCCTTTGCACTCCTTCCCCTCTCTCCTCCGCCCGTTCTCGTCCTGCCTTAGGTCTAATGAGAGTGCCCTGACCAGCTCTATGGCAGCGTGGGGCCTCCGCCACCCTGTATCCTCAGTACTGCTCACCTTGATTAAAATGTTGTAACCAGTCCAAAGTCCTGACGATGTCTCTTATCTTAGATCTGACCTTTTGCCACGTCGTTCACTCTCTGCTGCAACCTGTTCGAAAGCCCTGGACAGAGAGACATGGCGGAAGACATAACCTGTAACAGGCCAGCTTGGAATCAGGGGCAGCAAAGCAGGATAGCACCACAGCGGCAGGTAGATGAAATAGAGAGCAGCTTCAGGTGAGGAAAAGGTGGCGGAAATATGAAGAACCTGATCCCCTTCTGCAACTTTGACGGTGGCGACCATTTTGATTCAGAAAACTTCCCCATCAGTCATCAGACTGCTTTGCCTGTTGGGTTGGTGTCTCTCCCCTTCAGCTTCTCCTCCACCTCCCCGCCCCCCCCCCCCCCCCCCCCATTTTACATACTCTACCCTTCTCCTTTCTCACCCCTCTTCACAGTCATCCCGTCCAAGACAGTTCTGTCAGGGTTCTTGCCGTTTGGTTGCGGATTTAACAACAACAACAATAACAAAAACCCTCTTCTCTTTTCACCAATATTTGCCACAGCGGAACACAAGACCGGACGAGTGAGGTATCAGGACCATCCACCTCAACCCCCCCCCTCCCCCCCTCCCCCCCCCCCCCCCCGTTTCCCCCGTACGCATACCTGACCAAAAAAAATGCATTTCAATCACCATGCCCCCCCCCCTCCCCCATCGCCCCCCTTTCCCGACCTCCCATTGGAACCCCCTACTCCCTCATCATGTGGCTGATCCGGTCCTGAAGGTGATCTATGAGGTGATGCAGTAAAGTCCTAACATGATCCTGCCTGTTGTGGTGACCTATGTCCAGTGACGGAGACCAGCATCGTCGGTTCTTCATCCACCGGAAGTACATTGGCTGCAACAAAGACAAAGGCTGGCTGGTAGTGGTCGATGGGCCCAACCCATCCTGCAATGACACTTGGGAGAGTACAGGGGGTGCCTACCCCACCATCTTCTACTCCGCTTCCAACACATCCTCCAACTACAGCGGTAAGTATTCAGGGTCCCCCTGTTTTGATTCTCTTCAATCCCTTTAATCTTTAACTATTGATTTGCCGACAATTTGGTGCATGCATGCTCTGTGTGTGCTTACGAAACCGTACTGTGTGAGACTGTGCTGTGACGTTTAAGTTTATAGACATGCAGTGCACTTTTGCGAGGTGGACTTTGCGAGGTGGACTTTGCGAGACCAGATTAAGTTGTATGAAGTCAGCTGGGGAGCAGTTGGCAGTAATGATGATCACAGTCCTTAGAATTCAGAAAACTTTATCGTCATATAAGCAAAGAAATTCGTGTGTGGTGAGAACACATAAACGATCAAAAATCAGTTCCTTTCTTTTTTCGGTTTATAGATAACAAGACAGCAACCTGTCAATCCTCATAAAATGAGAATCTGCCCGAAAAAGTCTATGAATTGTGAAATTGCACTTCCATTTAAAAACATTGCAAACTCAAGACAATAACATGACAGTGAGAAAGATTTTCTTAAACATTATCACACGAGTCAAGTCTCTTGCTCTTGGCCAAGTACTTAATCACATAAAATCATCTCCTTCTCGTACAATGAATACCATCAACATGGCCGTGATACAAGCATATTAGACTGGTACACCCATCTTCTTTTTAAAAATGTCCCTTTATTGAACAAAGCAAAAAGCCTGCACACAAGCAAAGTGCAAGCGAGTATACGTGTGATTAAGATTTATTATCCTCCCTGATTAATAGTCTGTTTTGACGTGGTGAAGAGCACTGAAATATGAGCTGAAGAAGGTTGGCCTCATTGTATTTGAATAAAGCCCAAATCATCCGTGGTTGTAGCCAAAGAAAAAGGAAGCACGTTATATACAATAATTTAAACGTTACTAACAAGATAAGCGCTTGACGAATTACGAACGACAATTTCCTAATTACATTGGGATTTTCATTAGCTAGGATCAAATGAAAGTTTGAACAATGAGGAGCGTAATTCCTATGTGTCTAGATGGAGGTAGGCCTAACTCTTTCCTCTGATCTTTATATTACGGGCATAGATGGAGGTAGGCCTAACTCTTTCCTCTGATCTTTATATTACGGGCATAGATGGAGGTAGGCCTAACTCTTTCCTCTGATCTTTATATTACGGGCATAGATGGAGGTAGGCCTAACTCTTTCCTCTGATCTTTATAATACGGGCATAGATGGAAGTAGGCCTAACTCTTTCCTCTGATCTTTATATTACGGGCATAGATGGAGGTAGGCCTAACTCTTTCCTCTGATCTTTATATTACGGGCATAGATGGAGGTAGGCCTAACTCTTTCCTCTGATCTTTATATTACGGGCATAGATGGAAGTAGGCCTAACTCTTTCCTCTGATCTTTATATTACGGGCATAGATGGAAGTAGGCCTAACTCTTTCCTCTGATCTTTATATTACGGGCATAGATGGAGGTAGGCCTAACTCTTTCCTCTGATCTTTATATTACGGGCATAGATGGAAGTAGGCCTAACTCTTTCCTCTGATCTTTATATTACGGGCATAGATGGAGGTAGGCCTAACTCTTTCCTCTGATCTTTATATTACGGGCATAGATGGAAGTAGGCCTAACTCTTTCCTCTGATCTTTATATTACGGGCATAGATGGAGGTAGGCCTAACTCTTTCCTCTGATCTTTATATTACGGGCATAGATGGAGGTAGGCCTAACTCTTTCCTCTGATCTTTATGTTACGGGCATAGATGGAGGTAGGCCTAACTCTTTCCTCTGATCTTTATATTACGGGCATAGATGGAAGTAGGCCTAACTCTTTCCTCTGATCTTTATATTACGGGCATAGATGGAAGTAGGCCTAACTCTTTCCTCTGATCTTTATATTACGGGCATAGATGGAGGTAGGCCTAACTCTTTCCTCTGATCTTTATATTACGGCCATAGATGGAGGTAGGCCTAACTTTTTCCTCTGATCTTTATATTACGGGCATAGATGGAGGTAGGCCTAACTCTTTCCTCTGATCTTTATATTACGGGCATAGATGGAGGTAGGCCTAACTCTTTCCTCTGATCTTTATATTACGGGCATAGATGGAGGTAGGCCTAACTCTTTCCTCTGATCTTTATATTACGGGCATAGATGGAAGTAGGCCTAACTCTTTCCTCTGATCTTTATATTACGGGCATAGATGGAAGTAGGCCTAACTCTTTCCTCTGATCTTTATATTACGGGCATAGATGGAGGTAGGCCTAACTCTTTCCTCTGATCTTTATATTACGGGCATAGATGGAAGTAGGCCTAACTCTTTCCTCTGATCTTTATATTACGGGCATAGATGGAGGTAGGCCTAACTCTTTCCTCTGATCTTTATATTACGGGCATAGATGGAGGTAGGCCTAACTCTTTCCTCTGATCTTTATATTACGGGCATAGATGGAGGTAGGCCTAACTCTTTCCTCTGATCTTTATATTACGGGCATAGATGGAGGTAGGCCTAACTCTTTCCTCTGATCTTTATATTACGGGCATAGATGGAGGTAGGCCTAACTCTTTCCTCTGATCTTTATATTACGGGCATAGATGGAAGTAGGCCTAACTCTTTCCTCTGATCTTTATATTACGGGCATAGATGGAGGTAGGCCTAACTCTTTCCTCTGATCTTTATATTACGGGCATAGATGGAGGTAGGCCTAACTCTTTCCTCTGATCTTTATATTACGGGCATAGATGGAAGTAGGCCTAACTCTTTCCTCTGATCTTTATATTACGGGCATAGATGGAGGTAGGCCTAACTCTTTCCTCTGATCTTTATATTACGGGCATAGATGGAGGTAGGCCTAACTCTTTCCTCTGATCTTTATATTACGGGCATAGATGGAGGTAGGCCTAACTCTTTCCTCTGATCTTTATATTACGGTAATAGATGGAAGTAGGCCTAACTCTTTCCTCTGATCTTTATATTACGGGCATAGATGGAAGTAGGCCTAACTCTTTCCTCTGATCTTTATATTACGGGCATAGATGGAAGTAGGCCTAACTCTTTCCTCTGATCTTTATATTACGGGCATAGATGGAGGTAGGCCTAACTCTTTCCTCTGATCTTTATATTACGGGCATAGATGGAAGTAGGCCTAACTCTTTCCTCTGATCTTTATATTACGGGCATAGATGGAGGTAGGCCTAACTCTTTCCTCTGATCTTTATATTACGGGCATAGATGGAGGTAGGCCTAACTCTTTCCTCTGATCTTTATATTACGGGCATAGATGGAGGTAGGCCTAACTCTTTCCTCTGATCTTTATATTACGGGCATAGATGGAGGTAGGCCTAACTCTTTCCTCTGATCTTTATATTACGGGCATAGATGGAGGTAGGCCTAACTCTTTCCTCTGATCTTTATATTACGGGCATAGATGGAGGTAGGCCTAACTCTTTCCTCTGATCTTTATATTACGGGCATAGATGGAAGTAGGCCTAACTCTTTCCTCTGATCTTTATATTACGGGCATAGATGGAAGTAGGCCTAACTCTTTCCTCTGATCTTTATATTACGGGCATATAAAAAGGAAAAGTAATTCTGTTTTGAGTGCTTTACAACTAAATGGACGATAGCGAGACGGAAACAGATTGCAGCGTTAAATAATCCGTAATAAAGATGAACATGAAAATCATATTTTAAAGTAACGTTCATTTGATACAGTATTCAAAACATGCAAGTGAATTTTGACAAAAGACCTATGAAATTACGCTAATTTGAAGGAATCATAGTACGCAGCAGACA
>CM065737.1:30248328-30260828 GCA_033310375.1 Conus canariensis | reverse complement strand
CACACACACATAGCAATCATAATGTGTAGCTCGATGAAGATGACGGCGAGAACTGAGGATAGAACAGGGATGGTCAGAACAGAGTTCGACTGGACAATAATGCTTCTGCTTTCTTCGTCACGTTTTTCTACCTTGAAACGAGCAACTCCCCCCCCCCCCCCCCCCCCCCCCCATGCATTTGCTAGTAAACATATACTGATGGTACTAACATCCTCAGATCTAGGCTCGAAACGAGCGAGCACCTTTCCTCATATGTTTTCTATGAGACATCTGCTGATAATACCCACGTCCCTGATGCCATTAAACAAGCAACTTTTTTTTCTGGAATATTGATCATCGACACGAATTGATTGATACTCGTCCTCAGTTGCAGACTTACAACGTGCAACTTTCCTTATGTATTGCTCCTATACATACGACGATAATTCTTAAATCCGTGACCAAAGGATTCATATGAATATGTTTCCTCATATGTTTCCTTTGAGACATATACTGATGCTGCCAAAATCCTTAGTTGATGGCTTAAAAGGAGCAGCTTTAGCCATGCGACACCTCTATGTAAACATACTGGTGGAACCAATATTCTGTGAAAAAGGCTAAAAACGAGCCATTTCTCTCATTATTTTTCCAATAAAACATACACAGATGTTACCAGCATCCCTAGCGGAAGGCTTAATTTGAAGAACTTTCTTCATGTATTACTCAAATGCACATACTGATAGTCTTAATCAACATTCTTAGCTGAAGGCTCGGAATGCCCAGCTTTTCCCCTTCATAGCTCAGTTGTATACACATGGGAAGCATCATCGTCTTCCTTAAAAGCATAAAATGTGCGTCTTTCTCCACGTATTGATTGTGTGACATACACCGAGATAACTAGGGTCGTAAGTAGAAGTTTACAACAAGCGAGTTTCTACATGTGCTGCCCGTACATTGATAAAAAATACACATTCTCAGGTGGAGGCTTAAAACGAGCACCTGTTCCTATGTGAGGCCTGCTTGACACACATTGATGATCTGACGTCATTAGCTCAGAATCTGAACGCTTAAAACGAGCAACTTTCTGTGCATGTTACCTGTGTGGCACACAGTCCTTACATTCTCAAGCAGAAGCCTCAAACGAGCAACTTTATGTTCATATTTACCATTATATTTGTGGTGCCAGCATCCTCATCTGAACGCTAAAAATGAGCAGCCCTCTCCACGTATTGCCTATACATATATCATTGATGGTACCAACATCCTTAGCTGCAGGTTTGCAATGAGTCTACGTGACATGCGCTGGCAGTACTAACACCTTTAGCCCATAGCTGAGGGCTTGAAATGGGCAGTTTTTCGCAGATATTGCTATGGAGGACGTGACTAGCAGCACGGACCGACTTGCGTGAATCTCACATGAATCTGTCAGAAATGAGACATGCGTACATAAGATACATACAAGAGACTTGACCTCAGACTGAGAATCATGAGTCTCCATTGTCATGGCCAAAACGACATACACTGAAGGAGGACCTCATGACTAGCTGACATGCGACAAACATGCATGATACACATATACTGGTTCATTACAAGCTGACTTGTGTCATTGTCAGATTATCTTAATCAATAAATCAGAAATGTTCGATGAAGGTCTTGCAACACGTGTCGACATACTGACTACTTGATTATTCACTTTATTTTACAAATGTGACATAATACGTGATACACGGCAATTCATGCTGATGTACTTGATTCTTAAATTCATTTATCGGTGATGTCACATCCACCGGTTGCATATTTCCTTTAAAAAAAAATCTCAGATATTTGACTCAAAGAGCTGGAACACATATGACATCTTCATACGTAGGCTTGATTCACAAATTAACTTGTCACAAAAGTGAAAAACACTTGATACTTATGTCAGAGATACAGCCTTGTCAGATTTCTCACACATAAGAATTCAAATGGCTGGTGATTTAATGAACAAAACATTAACCTTGATGTTCACACTTTATTTTCCTAAAGATTTTTTTTCAATATTTGGCCAAGCCTCTTGCTAACATAAGAAAGATCTTAAAGTTAAAAAAAAAGATTGCATACAGTTTGAACATAAAATGACCAAACTGTACAGCTGCATCAATAAAACAAACAGTCCTCTTTGTTTTCTTCATTTATATACATCAGAGAAATCTTCAATATAAAGTTTGAGGGCTGTCCCTTCACGGCCTGTGTACCCATTTAGTCATCGTCAATTTGATGTTCATTGAAGCTGTACACTGCAAAAAAAAAAAAAAAAAAAAAGTGAAAAGGTGTGGATAAATGAACGTGTGTACGTGTATGTTAGTGTGCGCGGGTGCGTGTGAATGTATGCACACACAAGTGCACATATGCAGGCAGCGCACAGTATGTATGTATACGCGAGTGTGTATGTGTGCACTTTACTTTTTCAGGTAGTCCCCAGTTTCAGTTTCTTCCAATTTTTTTAATTTAAAACATGACTTGAGCAATCCGTTTTAGGTAAACAAGTACAAAAATAAACCAATAATTACGATCATTATCCACAACCCACATACGGGCATGACTGGCGCACGAACGATTGATGAGCAAATAGAGTTTGGATCACTGTAAGCCTTCTTAGATCATTCCTTGAACTCTTTAAATGTTCTGTCCAAGCTCTGTCCTTAATTCAGGTCGTATTCCTCTGACTTGAAGCAAACTGACAGCGGCACAAAGTTCACTAAGGAAGCAGAATAAAAATGTTAAAATTCTACTTACACTCACAGCATAAACATACGTGCAGGGCAAAACTCACATACACAAACACCCCCCCCCCCCCCCCCCTTTTCCCTGCTCCCTCCCCCTCCCCTTACGCACGTAACAGGCTTACAAGAGTTCTTTTTTTAAAAAAGTATATAACACATTAAACGCATACAACTATTTGTCCGACAAGGAATTCACAAATCTCAATTACAGAGATGCAAAACCTGACCATCAGTCAAGAAACAGACTTATCGCCCTTCATTCGAAAAAGTTGCCTCCATGTTTGTTGGTTCCTTTAAGTCCCGCAACTTTCGTAGCGTAAGCAGTAACAAAAACAAATCTCATCTCAGCGATTAAATTCAACATCTTGTGATCAAGCAATGCAGGATCAGCACGAATTATGCCCCCTCCCCCATCCCCCGGGTGTCTGTTGTAACTGGACTATGTCAATTCAAATGCAGTATGGCGTCAATGGAAAAAATGTAGGTAAGGAACTAAAAATCAACAGAAAACAGGAATGTCAATCTGCGACTGTGAAACCCGTCCAGTCTGTTTTATATGGCTACATAATCCTGAGTGTGGGACCACCAGTTCATGGTTGGTTTGTCCTTTTCAGACCAGATTGTTGGTTGGACGATTTACATTTTGATTTTGACACATGGCGTCCTTATTTCTCTGAATTCGCCTCTCTTGTCCATTTGTTGATCGTATCCACAGTGTTCCTTTTCGTCACTGACAGGTGGTAAACAGTCTCTTTGATCTTCTTTTGAGGAATACAGGGAAGTCTTTGATGAGTCGAGTAACGAATAGTTCGCTATAAAAGCGTTGATGACTTCTAACAGGTCTGACACATTCACCCACAACACGATTTTTACACAAAGAACATACTTTTGTTTTCATTCTGGAGGTGGCAATACATACTGTCAATCCAGTTTTATAACGGTCATTTCAATTGTCGTGGTTTTGTGCTTTTAATACTAATCTGGCTACGTGAAGAAAACTTGACATGGGAATTTAGGAGAGTAAAGTTCCATGACGACGTTTGGTGTGTTTATGGTATCACATTATCACGTTTTCTTAGGACTGGCATGCACGAAGAAAGTGTGCCTCTTTCATTTCTAAGTTGTTCATAGCGGATAGATGAATCTGGGCTAGCGAAGGGAAACATTGCCATGTTGGAATACATACTAAAATCTCAAGACTCCCAACATTCATGTTCATGCTTGTGATGTATTTTCTCCGGATCTGAAAGCATGAAACGCAGACCAAAATTATAATCTAGTTGACAAAGTCAAGCCACTTTCAAGTGAATTGAAACTTCGCGCGCCATGCTTTAGCTTTTCATAACTCGAAAACCCAAGTGCACGTCTTTATGACCTAACCTTTATTACCGACCCTTTATCACCATACCAATGCCTAAATTTCGTCTATCTGAACTTGCTTGCACTGAAGCTACGCGAAAAAAAAACCCAAACCAAACACAACACATCTCTGTTTCCCTTAATATCAGCTTTTGAATATTTGGTGTCAGCTGGCAGCTGATATTGTATAAACCCTGTCCAAACTCTACATGGAAATTGTGCTGCTGGCAGAGCTCTCATCTCATGTTGGTGAGGTCACACGTGTTTTGTCGTCGAGTATTTGACGTCATGCTCTGTGCAGCGAGGTATATTACTGCCTGGTGGATCGTTCCGAATGAGCACTGGGTCGTTCTCTATGGACAGAAAGGGTTGACAAAACCATTCCTCAGTTCACGTGTACAATTTTCTGTCATTAATCAACATCGATCACTCGGAAGATTTTTGTTCGAAATCTCTCACGTTCCTTATTGTACGTATTGTTTATGTGCAGTAAGTATCTGTACAGAGAGCTTGGTCGTCTGTTTAAACTGAGAGAGCGTAACTCAGGCTGTGACTGACTATGTACAATCATACCCATTCTTTCCTAGATTTCATTCTTGTACCTTTAGATTGCCATGCTTTCGGAAGATCTCTCTTTGGACCAGCGATGTTCAATGGCAAATGTTCCTCTGCATATCCACTGAAAAATCACCTACACCCTACTCCCGATTCTCCTGGAATCCAAATCAAAATATCTTAATTGAAAAAGGCTGCACACTGTACCACACAACAGATGTCTTTCTTATTTACCGTCAGCAGCCTGTTTACTTCATGACATTTCTTCTAACCTCTGACCTCTGCCTCCTGACCCCTGACTCTGGCAGGGAGGACAATGGGAATTGGAAGACGCGGTGGCCCTGAGAAAACAGTTCACATGACAGACCTGGACTGCTTGGTAACAGGACCACACCACAGTTCTGTAGCGGACCCACAAGCAGATTGAACTCTCTTGGCGAGTTCAATGACCTTGAGAAATCTTCTCCCTCTTTTCATTATTGTTATCATTATTATCATTAATCTTACCATTATCATCATCATCATCATTATCATTATTATCATTATTATTATGAATATTATTATTATTAATCATCTTATCATTATCATTATTATTATCATTATTACTATTATTATTATCATTCATCTATTTATTTTGCAAACCGACTTTCTCCACTTTGTGTTATCTTTTTCTTACAAATGACCTCCATCTTGTCCTGCCTTTTTCTTACCATTGTCCTTTTTTGTGTCATCTTTTCTACACAATTGTCCCCCCCCCCCCCCCTCCCCATTTCTGTATCATTTTTTCCCTTACAACTGTGTTCCACTTTGTGTCATCTCTTCTCTCCATTATTCTTCATTTTGTGTTATCTGTTATTTTACCGTTTGTTTTCCTCTGCATGTTACCTTTTCCTTGTTGTTGTTGCTTTCCATTTTGTGTTATCTTTTATTTTACTGTTTGTTTTCCTCTGCATGTTACCTTTTCCTCGTTGTTGCCTTCCATTTTGTGTTATCTGTTATTTTACCGTTTGTTTTCCTCTGCATGTTACCTTTTCCTTGTTGTTGTTGCTTTCCATTTTGTGTTATCTTTTATTTTACTGTTTGTTTTCCTCTGCATGTTACCTTTTCCTCGTTGTTGCCTTCCATTTTGTGTTATCTTTTATTTTACCGTTTGTTTTCCTCTGCATGTTACCTTTTCCTCGTTGTTGCCTTCCATTTTGTGTTATCTTTTATTTTACTGTTTGTTTTCCTCTGCATGTTACCTTTTCCTCGTTGTTGCCTTCCATTTTGTGTTATCTTTTATTTTACTGTTTGTTTTCCTCTGCATGTTACCTTTTCCTCGTTGTTGCCTTCCATTTTGTGTTATCTTTTATTTTACCGTTTGTTTTCCTCTGCATGTTACCTTTTCCTCGTTGTTGCCTTCCATTTTGTGCTATCTTTTATTTTACCGTTTGTTTTCCTCTGCATGTTACCTTTTCCTCGTTGTTGCCTTCCATTTTGTGCTATCTTTTATTTTACCGTTTGTTTTCCTTTGCATGTTACCTTTTCCTTGTTTTTGCCTTCCATTTTGTGTTACGTTTCTCTGACTATTGTCTTCAAAATGTATCTTCTTTTTCTTATCAGTATACTCCATTTTCTTTTCACCATTACATTCTATCTAATGTTTTCTTTCCTCATCATTGCCCTATAGTTTATGTTATCCTTTTCCTCGCCCATTTTCTTCCATCTTGTGTTGCTTTTTCTTCATTATTTCATTTTTGTGTTGTTGTTTTTTTCAACATAGTCGTCAACTTCGTGTGTGTGTGTTTTTCTCTCTCATTATTGTATTCTATTTTGTTTGATTCCTTTCTCATACTTCTTCAAGTTATCATTTTCTCACTGTATGTCCTCCATCATGTTACATTTTTCTCGCCTAGTATCATTCATTTTTATGTCATCTTTAAAGTAACCATTTACCTTCATGTTGTGTTTTATTTTTCTCATTGTTGTCCAACAATTTTTGTTACCTTGCCTGACTATTACCTCTCAGCGTGAATTGTTCTCTCGACATTGTTCTTCACAGTGTGTCCTACTTTTCCTCACCATTGTTTCCCATTTCATGTTACCTTTTTCTTGCATCGTTCTCCATTTCATGATAGTTGTCTCACTATTGTCTTCCATTGTGTGTGTATATTATCTTTTTCTCACCATTGTCTTTCTTTTGGTGTTCTTCTTCTCTGACCACAACCTACCAACTTTTTCTCTTTTTCTCACTATTGTCCTCTGTGTTCCTTTTTTTTCTCTCTCTCACTACAGTCTTCTATTTTGTGTTATTTCTTTCACAATTGCCCTTTATGTTATCATTACCCCCACAATAGTCTTTTATTTCGTATGTTTAAAACAAAATTGCCCTTAAATATTTTTTCTGACCATTGTTCTCCATTTTGTGTTTTTTTTCCCCTCTTTATTGTTCTCTATTTTGTGTCATCTTTTTCTTGCTGTTATTCTCCATGTTGTGATGTTTCTACAAAGCAGGATTTTTTCCCAGTTTATACTATTTTTTCTTACAGTTAGTTTCCATTTTATTTCTACTTCTTTCTAACATCTTTTTTCACTGTTGTCTTCAACTTTGTCATATCTTTCTTTTTTACTACAGTCTTCCTTTATTATAATTATTATTGTTATTATTATCACTATTATTATGATTACTATTGTTATTTTTACCATTATTATCCTTCTTCTTCTTCTCATTATTCTTATAGTTATTATTAATACTATTATTATTATCATTAGTATTAGTGCTATTATTATTGTTATTATTAATGCTATTATTATTATCCTTATTCTTAGTACTGTTATTATTGTTATTATTATTATTACATTTATTACTATCATTATTATCATTTTGCCTTCCCGTTGCCTTTCACTTTCCATTCCTTTTTCTCACTATTGCCTCCCAGTGTGTTTCATTCTCTCTCTTTGTTATCATCCATTTTCTGTTATTGATCTTTTTTCTCCCCATTGTTTTACACGTTGTGTGATCGTTTCCCCCCTCACTGTCTTGCATTCTGAATTATTCTTACCACTGTCCCAAATTTTCTGCAAGCCTTTTCCTCCACCGTCTCCTTTCTTAGCATGACAAAGGATAAACACACGCCCACCAAGCAAGCCTTGCCATCAAAGAGATAAACAAAAGCTATGTACAAACATCAGTATGGGCAGATTGACAAAATGTCTGTCTCTCCACATAGGCTACACAGCAACCGGTATGAAGAAAAACAAATAATATTCTTTCACATAAATCATGACTGCCACTGTCAAAATATGAAACTGTACATTCATTTTATATACAATGCAAAACACACAGGACAGTGAAGTGGAAAACTCATACGAGGGAACAGTCTCGTACCCAGTACAGCATCCACGACACAGACGAAGCAGAAACACTCTAGCTATTGTCACGTTCTGATACTAAAAAAAGTCTTTGAACAGAGAATTTTGTGGAAAAAAAGATAATGCAGACTTTCATATGTTATAGCTGTGGAGTAAGTTTAATAATAATAATAAAAAAAAACACCCACCAAATCAATGGAAAAAATATCTATCACTGACAGATGCCATATAACTTAAAGCAGGACTTTTTTTTGCACTTTATTGCTTGGACTACCACAATGACTTTCAAAGTTAAAACATTATGACAGTTTTACAGAGAGTCATATTCTATCTAAGATCAGCATTAAATCAAACTGCTGAAGGATTTGTGCGGGTCATTTAGAAGCTCTCTTTGACTGTCACTCAAGAGCCGGAAAAATTGTAAGGAACCCCCAGATCAGATTTTCAGCTGGACAAAGTTGTCGCCTACCACAATAGCAGCATCAGCCTACGATATTATCTTCATTCTGCAGTTGGTTTCAGCCATCAGAGAATAGTTGTTGATATACGAACACATTGTCCTTCTTTCTTTCTTTTCTTTTTTTTATATCAACACATTGCCTTTCTTTCCTTCCTTTTCTTTTATATTTAACTTTCTTGTGTGAAGTCATGCTTCTTTTTGAGGTGCGATAAACTCTTACACTCACAACAATGTAAATATGCACAACAAAAACATAAAATAGCACGATACATTAAGTGCTCCCTAAAAAAACAATACAGGGTCATTATGGAACGAGGTATTATAGACCTCCAAACCTTCACGTTCTGTCTTTTAAGATTGAAGATGATTTCATCTCCCTGTTCTTTTACCTTATCCGTCCTCAGAGAGGAACAGGTCCCTATGGACAGGCGGATGGACTGGGCTGGTGTGTACGAGACCAGGTACCTATTAACAGCTGGGAGGACTGGGCTGGTGTGTACGAGACCAGGTACCTATTAACAGCTGGGAGGACTGGGCTGGTGTGTACGAGACCAGGTACCTATTAACAGCTGGGAGGACTGGGCTGGTGTGTACGAGACCAGGTACACCTATTAACAGCTGGGAGGACTGGGCTGGTGTGTACGAGACCAGGTACCTATTAACAGCTGGGAGGACTGGGCTGGTGTGTACGAGACCAGGTACCTATTAACAGCTGGGAGGACTGGGCTGGTGTGTACAAGACCAGGTACACCCATTAACAGCTGGATGGACTGGGGTGGTGTGTACGAGACCAGGTACCTATTAACAGCTGGGTGGACTGGGCTGGTATGTACAAGACCAGGTACCTATTAAAGGCTGGGTGGACTGAAGTGGCGTGTTCAAGACCAAGTCCCTATTCACAGTTGGGTGCACTGAGGTGGTGTGTTTGAGACTAGGATCCTATTAACAGCTCTGGGGTGGTGTGGTCAAGACCAGGTGGTCAGCAAGATTGATTGTGTTCGACCTGGGCATTTGGGAGCGAGTGCTTGACCACTGCACTACCTCTTCTCCCAATAGAAGGAATGAAAAATCTGTCTTAAAGTACTAAAGTAAGGGGCATTATTTGGTTTAAAAAAAAACTCTACCCAATCCATCAAACCCAAGCAAAACAAAACAATACAAACAAACTAACAAAAGGAGAGAGAAGAACGAGACATAACTGCCACAACAAATGGAATGATATCTGCAATGTCAACATACATGCACTCCTCTAGCTCGACCAATCATTTTGTCATCCCCAACACTGTTTACACCATGAGCAGCACAGTAAGTACACGAGGACATCAAGCAAGCAAAAGAGAGGACCGGGCCAGCCACGGACATTTGGTTTCTACACACAAAGCCACTACACAGAAACTGGAGTGTTAGATTCTACAACAAAACAAAAGAAAAATTCCTCCTCAATGCCATTCAAGTCCTGAGACGACGACAAGGAGGTTAGAAGACACAGACAACTATACATCTGTCCTATTAGTAAATGGCAAAATGTAAACAAAACCGCTTTGTTTACACTAGCATACTATAGTCTTATATCGACTCCCCAACCCCTAAAAAAATAACTTAAAAAACAGAACAAAAAATCAGTTAAAAAACGCTTATTCAATGAGCAACAACCGTATTTTAATGGACATTGATACAGCAAAAACTAACCAAATTTCCTGCAATTTGATGTGTGCGTGTGTGTGTGTGTGTGTGTGTGTGTGTGTGTGTGTGTGTGTGTGTGTGTGTGTGTGTGTGTGTGTGATGGGAAGGGTAGGTGGATGGGCGGTAATACAAATATTAATAAACTATCTGTTCTTTTACAAAAAATCTTCTTCTTTTCTGTTTCTTCCATCTTCGGTGTTTGAGTCTAGTTTTTTTTCTTTTTCTTTTTTTTTAATATAAGAATTATTTTTTAAACTACGGATAAAAAGAGTCCTATAAGATTTCAAGGTGTCAGCAGATGGACAACAAAATGATGGTTGCAAAAGAATTATCATTTTGCATTGAAACAGACTCTCCAAATGAGTGTAAATGGTAGTTTTTTTTTTTTTTTTTTTTTTTTTTTTTTAAACAAACCACTGCTAATTCCTGAAGATTTGAAGATAAAAACTTTTTTTCTTTTCTTTTTCAGAAATTCAATCGCAGGTAGCAGATATAATTATAAACATAAGAGGATAAATATTAAAAATACAATTCCAGCATGATATCATTAGTGAAGGTAATTCTTGCAAGATTTCTTCCATTGAAACAATCTAAACCACATTGTACTTCTTTATTTGGTAAAGTTAAAATGAGTGCAAAATTTAAAAACAACACAAGTTCTGCTACTAATAATATTATTGTTGTTGCTTGTTACGAAACAGTAAAGACTCCATAAAAAAAACCCAGCTAAAACTGAGTCAGCCCTTTCCAACAGAGACAAACTCCTCTCGTTAAGCAAACTAGCATCTAATTACTAATGTCAGTGACAGTCAACACTTGCCGCTCAAATCTAAACTTCAACGGCTACTGTCAATGCAAAGTTGCAAAACAATTCATTAATCAAACCACAAGTACACCTACAGAACTATGACATTTCTGGAAACCTGAGAGTTGAAGAGCTTCCACTGAAAAGTTCAGAGGACAAAGAGCAATGAAACGGACACATTTTCCGTCATAACTGTACAAGAAACTGCCAAAAGTGCCCTTATACGTCTGCTTACAAGACTGATGAGAAAAACAAAATGGGAACTTGCTCCAAATATTCAGTGAAATGCCGGGCACATATCTCCAAAACGATCGTCGTGGCTTCCAGCTTTTCTAATTTCTGGAAAAAAAATCTCCAAGGAAAAAAAAACAAACAAACCATTTCTGTGGATCTTGTGGCCACTTGAGTTGTACCTGTAGAAGCTACTGAATTTACTAAAATCATGTTGTGATAGTTCTGGCTCAGCTTTGAGGGTTAGTTATTGCTGGAATACAAATATTGGTCAGAGCTGGAGTGCTTATATTACACTGAACCATTTGCCTGTGACAGTCAGAGTGCTGCTTTCTTCTTTCAGCGACCGGCAGCTTTTTTTCAAAACACTGTAACAGTTCACATTGTGTACTCCAGGATCTATCTCTCGTAACGCAACGGAACATGAGGATCATTTGGACATAACTCTGCTAACTGTGACTCAGTTGGCGCCTTCTTTTTATCTCCCTTGAATGAGCAAAAGGATCGCTTCAATGCGGGAACCAGTGGGGTGCGTGTCATGGCCGCATGTTGTGGTGTTTCACTCCTCTTTATGCGCTGAAAACACACACACACACACACACACGCGCGCGCGCGCGCGCGTGCGCACGCACACACGCACGCACGCACGCACGCACGCACACACACACACACACACACACACACACACACACACACACACACACGTTTTTACTGAACCAGTTCCAGTCAAAATCAAATGAAAAATCAAACACACACACGCACGCGCGCGCGCGCGCGCACACACACACACACACACACACACGATGGGCACACAGGCGGAGGAACGAACAGGTAAATACACGGATAAACATACAAACAGGCGGACGTAGAGAAAAGCAAACAGACAGACAGACAATCAACAAGATGTACAGAGACAGATAGATGTACCTCCATCCAAGGCTACAGGCACACGTACACAGTGACACACAGTTGTACAGACTGACAGATAGACAGACAAAAAGGCAGACATGCAGACAGCCATACAGTCAACAAAATGTACAGAGACAGACAGGTGTACCTACACCCAAGGCTACAGACGCACGTACATACAAACACACAATTTTACAGATTGACAGACAGCCAGACATAAAGGCAGACACGCAGACAGCCAGCCAGACGCACAGGCAGACAGATGGACAGACAGACAGACAGACGCACAGGCAGACAGACGCACAGGCAGACAGATGGACAGACAGACAGACAGACGCACAGCCAGACAGATGGACAGACAGACAGACAGACGCACAGCCAGACAGATGGACAGACAGACAGACAG
>CM065737.1:30235828-30238328 GCA_033310375.1 Conus canariensis | reverse complement strand
TCTCTTGTCTGTCTGTGCGCGTGCGTGCGTGCGTGCGTGCATGTGTGTGTGTGTGTGTGTGTGTGTGTGGTGTGTGCGTGTGTGCGTGCAGTGCGTGTGTGTCGTGTGTGCGTGTGTGCGTGCGTGCGCGCGCGAGCGCGCGCGCGTGTGTGTATACGTGTGTGTGGTGGGGGGGGGGGGCGTGGTGTGTGTGTGTGTGTGTGTGTGTGTGTGTGTGTGTGTGTGTGTGTGTGTACGTGAGTGTGTACGTGTGTGTGCGTATGTGTGTATGTGTGTATGTGTGCGCGCGCGCGCGAGTGTTTGTGTATGTGGTGCGAGAGAGAGAGAGAGAGAGAGAGAGAGAGAGAGAGAGAGACAGACAGACAGACAGACAGACAGACAGACAGACAGACAGACAGACAGAGACAGAGACAGACAGAGAGACAGAGTATATAAACCAATGAACAAAAATGAGAAACAAGACATGCGACAGGCAGGCTGATAGCTCGTCAATAACAGAAGCAGGTGAATCTTTTTAATGTTGTCGCTTCGCTCTTCTGGATTTGTCAGTCCATTACTTTCACTACTCTTCAGCGATGAACACAATCTAAGAAGCAGCTAGTGGAGCGGACTGTGCGGCAGTGATCTGATCATAGGGGGATTTCTCTGGCACCCAGCCTCTATCTAGAATGTATGAGAGTTTTCTGGGGCAGGAGAAGACTGCAGCCCCGCAGTGAACATTTTAGTCACCATGGAGAGATGCATCTCTGACAGCGCTCTTGACATACTTTTCCTGACCAACACTGCAGGTAGCTGTATCTCTCCGGGTCTGGTTGAAGTCCGGGTATTTAATGAAATAAGGTCTAGGGTATAATCTTGGCGCGAAGTCCCAGACTACAAGAGATCACCGCATCGTCTTGGTCACTATGCATAGGCTCATAGCTATCCTAGCAGTATTGGAAAAGATTTTTTTTCATTTACATTTTTAGACAATGTATGCCCGCCTTCGTGATAATCTCCTTTTGTAATTATATCCATCTACATGCCTGTGGTCATAAGTATTTGTCACTGGGTCTATAACCCCTCCAGGGACGTGGAGTGAAGGCAAGGATGAAGACTATTACACCAGTTGTCTCCATCTGTGACGGTTGTGTGCAAGGTCTCGCTGACAAATCTCTTCCCTGTCCATACAACAGTGTTGCCTGTCCACCGTGTTCTCCGTCTGGCCTGTCCCCTCCTTCTCCTGCCTCGCACTGCCCCTGAGAAGATGCTCTTGGAGAGTGGGCTTGATGTCGCTTCATGTCCATACCGCCTCCGCGCGCTTTTCCCTGACCGCTGTCCACAGGTCTTCAAAGTAACTCACATGCTGCCTGAGCCTATCATGCGACAAACAGCCTACAGACAGTGTCAGCGCTTCCTGAGGTGGACAACGAAGGAACATTTGAACACGCTGACCAAGCTTGAAGATCAAGACAGTGTGTGTGTGTGTGTGTGTGTGTGTGTGTGTGTGTGTGTGTGTGTGTGTGTGTGTGTGCTGTGGTGTGCCAGTCAGCGTGACACATTGGACACGCCTAGAACGTGACACACTGACACAACAGACGGTAGACAATGGGGTCAGTATCCACAAAGCAACAGACCGTCAGACATCGCGGGAAGATAATGAGAGGACATCGGCCGGCAGATTATGACTTGTTTGAAAAATAATGCAAAGACTTTAGATAACATTCTCGGAAGAAGAGAGTCTGTCTTCCAATGCTGGCGATAAGGGAAATCCTTCTCTGGATACGCCATAAAAACTGTTTGAATTAAGAAAAAGTCAATTCTCTTTCAATGCTGGCGATAAAGGAAATCTTTCTCTGTATACGTACTAAAAACTGTTTGAATGAAGAAAAAGACAGTTCTCCTGGCAGTATCTCGATTATGATGAATGTTACAAATTTCATGCTGTACACGCTATTACCGTAATATGAATCCCATACTGCGACAAGTTATCATTTAGGTAACGGTGATAATTAATTGAATCGATTTTAATTGCCACCCCTCCCCCGTTCCCAGTTGTGAATGGACAACAAGCCCCAAACACGATAAATTACTTGAGCCTTGAGTCTAGACTCACACGCTGCCTGCCACTTTAGTCCTGCCGGTGTGATTAGTAAAAATGACCGAGTTTATGTTTCAGATGCCGATGGTCGCTTCGTCTTCATGTCGACGAGTTGACGAGGACTTTCAATGGACGGGACAAAGAGGAGGAAGCCATACGGAGGTGGGGAACACTCGCTCTTCAACAAAGCTATCCTCCATAGGAGGTTTAGTGAATGTGTGTTCTGTATCCGTCTAATCCGAACAGGCCTCACTGAAGTCAGACAGTGACTCTACAGGGCACTGTCTCCTTTGACGGGGGAGCTCACGGGGACCCGGTAAATGATATCTCTCTGCGGACTGCTGGTCATGAGACGTCGCGAAGAGAAGCTGGGATATGGTTTGGGAGGATGGGGGGTGTCTGAGGGATCAGCAGCAGCGT
>CM065737.1:30225828-30230828 GCA_033310375.1 Conus canariensis | reverse complement strand
CCTTCCTTTCCACCTCATCTACATCCTACACTCACGCCCATCCTCACGCATCTGCTCTCAGGACTGCGCTGTTCTCGTTGGTGTCTGTGACTGGAGGCACAGGTGTTAATGATGACGTATGGCATCATCAACAAGCTTTGACGTCTTTGATGTAACATACATGACGTCTAATTCCTTCCTTAACCCATCAACTCGGTGTTTTTTTTTTTTTTTTATTGTTTTTTTTATATCACGATTAGCGTAAATTTTTTTTCCAGTTCAGAAATAATTCACGCTGCATTCCTCTCTCTCTCTCTCTCTCTCTCTCTCTCTCTCTCTCTCTCTCTCTCTCTCTCTCTCTCTCCTGCGCTTAAAAATATTACTGACAACATTAAACTTGTTTTATCGAATGCATTAATGTGGCTTTACTTACTGATGCACCACAAATGATAAATCCATCTTGTTTTGTCTAAATATACCAATATGTGGCCTACCATGGTTCTGTATCTGTCAAGCTAGAAACGACAATGAATGGTCTCATTTTAATAGAATGCTACTTAACATTTTTACAACATTTGCATTTAACACCATTTAACAAACAAACAAATCCCTACCATTTGTAAAATTAAAAACATTGCTAGAAATGCTCATTGCAGATTCGTGGCGTTCATCGCCTTTTAGACATATTTTCCTGCAGGGAGGAAGTTGACGGAAAGGTCTTATGAATATTCATCACTCTCCAAGTTTGGTTATGCAAGCGAATTGCTGAAGAATGCCAGCAATATAAAGTTTATCGTTGACTCACAGAGACACTCAGGCACGCGCTGACCACACGAGCGTTTCGCTTGATACATGAACGTGTTCACTACTGTTTAAACGTGACACTTTGTGGTAAGTTTAGTTCTAAATACTATGCACATATTTCTGCAGTTGATGTACTTACTGTTTTATTGTTGTTTAATTACTGATCTTGCTCTCTAGCCGTTGCGAAACAAAGAATCCATTTTTAATGAATAGTAGTTTCAACTGGATAGCACAGTCTTGAATCTTTATCCTTAAATCTAATGTTATGATGATGATGATAATGATAATGATGATGACGACGACGACGCGTCGACGACGACGACGACGACGACGACGACGACGACGACGATGATGGTGATGCTGCTGCTGCTGCTGCTGCTGCAGATGATGATGATTGTTGTTGTTATTGTCACTATCATTATCACAATAATGATGATGATGAAGATGATATGATGATGATGATGATGATGATGATGATGATGAATGACGATGATGATGATGATTATCATTAACAACAACAGCAATGACAACAACAACAACCAACAACAACAACAACTACTACTACTACTACTACTACTACTACTACTACTACTACTACAGTTGCTGCTGCTGCTCCTGTCAGTAAGCCAACGACTCTGTTGTTGCTGTTAGTGCCCGTACACCATTCCACTGCGGCCTCTGCCGCTGCTCCAGCAGGGGATCCATTTGCAGCAAGACGCCCGAACCCAAAATGACAACAAGACACAGACACACACAAAAGACAGACACAGACATCACCCATCCGATGCTCTCTCTCTCCTCTCCCTCTCTCTCTCTCTCTCTCTCTCTCTCTCAGACATACACACACATCGGCAAACACACACACACACACACACACATACACACACGCACACACACGCGCACGCACACACACACCACACACACACACATACACACACACACGCACAGACACACGCACACACATACACACTCACACACACACACACACACACACACACACACACACACACACACGCGCGCGCGCGCGCGCGCGCACACACACACACCACACACACACACACACACACACACACACACACACACACACACACACACACACACACACACACACACTATCCCAGGTCAGGAAACCATCAGGAAACTCCCAGGAGACAGACTGCAGCCCGACACTGACAGAACCCATGAATCTGCCATGCCCCCCTCCCCTCCCCCACTTCCCCCTTCTCGCCCCTCCCCCCCCCCTCCCGTCGCCACCCCCCTCCCCTCACCCCCCCCCCCCTCTCACTTCCCCGTCCTCCATCGACCCCTTCTGACAGCAGCTTAAAAGCTTGACGTCTCCGACACCACCACGACCACCCTTGCCCCCCCTCCCCCCCCCCCCCCGCCTTCCTCCATCCTCTCTCTTCCCGCTTCTACCCCTTATCCCCCCCCCCCCCCACACACACCACACACTTCATCCCCTTCCCTCGCTCTCGGACCCTTCTCTTTTTCCTCTCCGACTCCCTCTGTTCTCCATAATGACTTTGTCAACAGACAGGGATGTCTAGGCTGGAAGCGTGGGGGGGGGGGGGGGGGGGGGGAGAATCGGGGAGGGGGGTAGAGAGGGGGCAAGGCGCAAGGGTGTGTGTATGTGTGAGTGTGAATTCTAGCAGAAAAATAGTAGAAGGGCTGGTTCTAGTTCTGGATTATTTTGAAATTGTTGAAACTGGTGTTCGTTCACAGAGGATATATGCCTTATACTTTTAAAAAGCTTCCAAATATTCTTTACAGCAAAGGACTTTACAGCAAAGGATTTAACATCAGCTCTTAATCAAGTTATTTTAACAAAATGTTTATTTAAAAAAGATAACGTTCTTTTCTTTGATGACCATAGGACAAAACTCGGTCTGTCAGGAGAACATTAATAGATGTTACCTCCACCTCCACTGTAGTACCCACCCACATGTGTCCCACATGTGGGCGTTCCTTCCGGGCCCAGATCGGCCTCACCAGCCACCTGCGGACCCACACTCAGCGATCTTCCCCATCTGAGATTGAAGTCATGGTTATCTTCGAAATCGAAGGACGAAACAACAACAACAACAACAACAACAACAGATACAATTTCAAACGAAGTCATCGCCTACTACCGGTTCAGAATCAAAGGCACTCGGGGATTCCCTTGGCTCACGGGGCATGGAATTGGTAAAGAAAAATCGTCAGCTGCTTGTACCTGAATACTCTCTAGAGTAACATTATTAATTAAAGTTATCAGTGTATGATACTTTCGTTATTCTCACCAATATATTATCTTTCGTTACTCTAGGCATTATTGCCTGTAGATGTTTAAGCTGTATTTTATATTGTATTACGTTTAAATCGCGTCCCCATTTCGTGATCACTTAAATTTGACTTTAAAGCCCCCCCCCCCTCTCTCTCCTCTCTCTCTCTCTCTCTCTCCTCTCTCTCTCTCTCTCTCTCTCTCTCTCTCTCTCTCTCTCTCTCTCTCCTTCACCTCACATTCCTTAGTTCCCTCGCTGGGTTGGAATCCTATTAGAATTCTTGTGAAATCCTGTCCTTCTATCTGCTTGGAGCCTTTAGGGGGGAAAAACAAAGCAAAACAAAATAAAACAAGACATAAAAGAATAAAAACTCCGTCCCCCCTTCCCCGTATCCCTCTCCACACACACACACACACACACACACACACACACACACACACACACACACACACACACACACACACACACACCACACACACACACACACACAACACACACACACACACCACACACAACAACACATCCTCTCAAAAACAAAAACAAACAAAAAACGGCGAACAGATGGATCCGTAAATTGATTTGCAGGAGATAAAGAAACAAACAAAACGTTCGACACGCGAAAGAGAGAGAGAGAGAGAGAGAGAGAGAGAGAGAGAGGAGAGAGAGAGAGAGAGAGAGAGAGAGAGAGAGAGAGAGCTGACGGGGAACGAAATGGCAAGAGAAACGAAGCTGCCTAAAGGAAACTTATATTCGACTTTATTTGATATTTTCACTCACAACGTCTCTCATCCACTTTGTTGTATACAAGGTTCAATCTTCTCATCCTATGTTAAAATACATCATTGTGCACAGGCCGACTGAGACAAGTCCACCCGAGTTGTGAAAATGCAGCTCTATAAAATCTCATTTCTAGCTCTTGCATCCTGAAAGCTCCTCGGTAAAAAAACTTATGAATTCCAACACATTACAAGAAGGAGTTGTCAAGACAGCAGAGTGAAACAGGGGACCTGACTGATGTTTTATTATTCAGGTACATCACTTTCATATTTGCATTTGTGAGCAGGTATTATGAGGGAAAAAAAGGTTGTGTTTCCAGGTGTAAACACACGGACAGACTAAACCATATTCATCAATCGGATATGCACAACATATGGAACAGGAACAATGATTTTTAAGTAAAATATTTCAGAACTTACACACTTTGTGAAATGAAAAAAGTCTCATTAAAATGATTCTTCTGTCTTTGAACATCTGGCGTCAGATAAAAAAAAGGTAAACCCGACGATGCGGGTGGGACCCAGAGAAGTACTATCCTCAACGGCTGAACAAACCAGCTGGAAGCAATCCTGCACCACCCTTGGAAGCCTGCGCTGTGTTCACGTAGGTTGCAGGCACGCCCAGGGCATTCCATTAAGACGTCAAGGGGCATAATTGCTCCTTGGCAGATGCCATTGTGTAATGGTCACTGGATGAGACACGACAGAACCTCCACGGGAGCGTTGCTATGGCTCGACCAGCCCATGTTTCATGACTGCAGAGCCCACCGTCGAAAAACGACACCGTCAAGCAACTGCTGTGTGCATCCCGCAGCCTCACTCGATGCTGTTCCATTGACAGTTGAAGACAGTATAACTCCACAGATAGCCAAACTTTCGCCGTGATGTATTACGTGTCCATTGTAGAGAGTCCCGGGTTACAGTCCTTCCTGCTGTCAACAGGACTTTCCCTGCAGTCAGTGAGTCTTTCCTCACCGTCACTGGACCTTTTCCTGGAGTCGGTCAAAGGGCAGACAAACAACAACAACAATAACAAAACATAACAAAACCAAACCAAAGGTGCGGGTGGGACCCAGAGAAGTACTGTCCTCAACTGCGGAACAAACCAGTTGGGAGCTTGTTTCGCTCACTGAATCCACGTTGTAGTCCGCATGCGCAAAATATCGTATAGGTTCGTACA
>CM065737.1:30208328-30215828 GCA_033310375.1 Conus canariensis | reverse complement strand
AGATAAGAAATATCCATGGGTATAGCTTGACCATTTTTTTTTGTTCTGGTTCTGTTTTCTCCTGCTAAAACGATCAATGGCATGGATCAGCTCCCAGAGCCGTTGCGGTTTTCAGTTTGTTTGTTTGTTTGTTTTAATGCGCTGAGCTTACTGTTCAGAACTCGTTCAATAAGATCTACCTTCATCCCCTCCGTCCCTTTCATCCCTCTGTATGTCTGTGTCTGTCTGTCTGACAGAGTAAGCGTAAGCGAGAGTGGGTATGTATATGTTGTACATGCGGCTCTGTCTGTCTGTCTGCATGTCTGTGTGTGCGTGTGTATGTGTGTGCGTGTGCGTGCGTGCGTGTGTGTGTGTGTGTGTGTGTTTGTGTGCGCGCGCGCGTGTGTTTGATTGTCCAAGTATGGGAGTATGCACCTGTGTGTGTGTGTGTGTGTGTGTGTGTGTGTGTGTGTGTGTGTGTGTGTGTGTGTGTGTGGTGTGTGTGTGTGGTATAGTAGTGGTGGTGGTGGTGGTGGTAGTAATGATGGTGGTGGTAACGTGTGTATATGTGCGCTCTGTGTGTGTGTGTGTGTGTGTGTGTGTGTGTGTGTGTGTGTGTGTGTGTGTGTGTGTGTGTGTGTGTGTGTGTGTGTGTGTGTGCGTGCGTGCGCGCGCACTAATATCACCTTGTCTATGATTGTTCTTTAAAAAAAGGACAAATATTGGTATAACCTCTCTCTCTCTCTCTCTCTCTCTCTCTCTCTCTCTCTCTCTCTCTCTCTCTGTCTGTCTGTCCTGTCTGTCTCTATCTCTGTCTGTCTGTCAGTCTGTCTGTCGTCTGTCTGTCTGTCTGTCTGTCTCTCTCTCTCTCTCTCTCTCTCTCTCTCTCTCTCTGTCTGTCTGTCTGTCTCTATCTCTGTCTGTCTGTCAGTCTGTCTGTCTGTCTGTCTGTCTCTCTCTCTCTCTCTCTCTCTCTCTCTCTCTCTCTCTCTCTGTCTCTCCAAACACTCCCTGTCCCCACTTAACCCCATTTGCTTGCATTTCCCTTGAGAAAAAAAAAAGAAAGGACACAGGACATCAGTTAAGTTCGCATCGACAAACTCCCTCCTAATCTCTCCCTGTTTGCTTCCGTCTCTCTCCTCACCCGTTCTCTGCCCCTCCCTCCCTCCCTCCTTGCCTGCCTCCATCACCCCCCCTCTCTCTCTCTCTATCTATCTATTTTTCTCTCAGTGAATATGCGCGCGAAGGGGTAAATGTAGCATTGTAAATTCATGTGTGTATGTGTGTGTGTGCGTGTGTGTATGTGTGTGTGTGTGTGTGTGTGGTGTGTGTGTGTGTGTGTGTGTGTGTGTGTGTGTGTGTGTGGTGTGTGTGTGTGTGTGTGTGTGTCTGAGGGAGAGAACAGAACAGAACAGAACAGAAATTTATTCAAAAAGGCCAAAGCCCCATTTGAAGGGGTGTGAACAATAACAATGAATATATGATACAAATATGAATGACACTGTCATCCCATTATAAGCATGAGAACTAGGTCAAATGCAAGACTGAAAACCAGTTTCCAACTTACAAAGGAAAATAATGGAAATTCAATAAAGAAAATCATTACATTCGCACATTTATAGACTCAATCAACAAATTCACATTCATACAACAACAAATTTGATAAATCAAGATATAGCTATTTCCCTTCTCTTAAAGGCTTTGTAAAGATATACAGCAAGATTTTTAACGACTTCTGTCTTTCGTGATGCTAGAAGTAATGTTAATCTGAAATCACTAGGATTATTATGATATTTTGGATGTATTAAACTGTGTCTTAAATCATCGAAAGCAGGGCAACAAAAAACAAAGTGAATTTCATCATCTGTGGCAGATCTACACAATGGGCATTTCATGACACGTTCGCTATCCCTGTTATATCTTGAGCTGTGCACTGATAAATTAGAAATCCCAAATCTAAATCTTGTTAGTGTATATCGTATAAATCTGTTCAAATCCAAAAGTAAGTATGTCTCCAGATCATGAGACATCTTGAATTTTCTATAGTTTATAAATCTGTTACTGTCATCCATATGACAATTCCAGCTTTGCCACCTGCAATCGATTAATCTTTGTTTGAACTCTCGTATAAAAGAATTTATACATCCTACACCTTGATTTTCCCATACATAACAGAAGCCATTACTATTCAAAACATCCCGAACTTTCGAAGCCCAATTGACTTTTCCTCTATTTGACAAATTTAATAACATTTTATATGCTTTGAATGGCAGTCTATGCTCCTCCATTCGGGTTAATTTCAACCAGTATCTAATGCAAGAGACAGTAGAATTAATAAACAGGGGAATCGATTTAATTCACCATATACAAGATCATTCGGTGTTTTGATACCTACCCCTAAATACTTCTTTAACACAAACAAATGAACACTTTCTGTCACTGATGAAGTATCTTCTAAACCCCAAATCTCAGCACCATATAGAAGCATAGATTGAATCTGTGAATCGAAAAGCTTCAAGAATAATTTCACAGAGTTATTATTCAACTGATTCAACTTACAAATAATACGAATAGCAGCTCGTTTCCCTTTGTTCGCTAAATCTTGGCATGCAGGCTTAAAACTCAATCTTGTTGAAAACAAGATACCTAGGTATCGATATGAATTCACTACATTCATCTTAACATTGCCGTAAAACCATCTCTCTGTGCTTGCTAGGTATCCACCTTTTCTAAAAACCATAATGCTAGATTTTTCTAAATTAACTTTAAGTTGTAACTGGCATGCAGCTTTATGAAGATTATTTAGTTGCGTCTGCAACCCAACCACAGTTTCTGACAATAGTATAATGTCATCAGCAAACAAAAGAATAAACAATTCAATCATATCCACATTGAGACTAACACCATGTCTACCATTATTCATAATTTCAAGCGCAAGTTCGTTAATAAATAAACAAAACAGAAGAGGACTACAAATATCGCCTTGTTTCACACCGTTCGTACAATTGATATAACCTGTGTACTGTGTACCACAACGAACTCGAGCTTTAACAACCTCATACATACTTTTAATACATCTGTAAATTTTACCTTTAATTCCATTCTTTAACAAAATAGGCCACAGTAATTTTCTTGAAATTGTGTCGAACGCTTTCTCAAAATCAATGAAAGCTACATACAGTTTTCTATTACATGAGAATTGCTTTTGAATGACTGCTAAAAGTGTAAATATGTGATCGATTGTAGAATAATTTTGTTTAAACCCAGCTTGGAATTCACCGGTAATATTGTTCTGCTCAACCCATTCCTGTAATCTTGAATTGACTATAGAGCTGTATATTTTGCTACTTATGTCTGAAAGGGAAATTCCTCTGTAATTATTTGGATCGTTAATGTTGCCTTTTTTAAACAATGGAACAATAATAGATTCTTTCCATAAATCAGGATATTGACCCGTGTCAAATAGAACATTGAAATATTTTACAAAGAAACCAATTACATCATCTCCTGATTTTTTTAATAGCTCTCCAATTATACCATCCGGTCCAGCTGCTTTCTTACTTTTCAATTTTCTCACTGAGAGTATGATTTCTTCTTTAGAAATAGGCCGATTCAGAAAGTTGACATCATCATAATCATCATTCTCATGTGCATCATTTCCATTTCCTTGATCATCGTTATCATTATCTGAAAAATTATCTGAAACATCAGAAGCACCTGTACAGATATATTTGTTGCCGTCAGTCTCATGTTTTTCAAGAACCCTTTTAAAATGTTGAAACCATTCCTGTACTGTGATCTTGTTTGGCTGAAACTTATTCTTACTAGAAACTCTACCCATATTTTGCCAAAATTCTTTCTGGTCATTTACAGACATAATCAATTGTTCAAGTACAATTCTATTATATTCTTTTCTCTTTCTCTGTAACAGCTTTTTGTATTCCCTTCTTTCTTTGCAAAAAGCTGTCCTAGCCTCTTTTTCGGGTGAATTCTCCTTTGGTGGCAACTTTGTATCCGGCAACTTTGTATTTTTTCTGGATGATTTCCTACATGTTCTTAAAAGTTTTCTAACATTGCGCTTAGAAGTTTTACATTCATCATCTTACCACTTTTCTGACCTTTTCTGACATGTATAAATTTTCTTTTCCATACATACTGCTTGCTCTCTTATGCATTCATTAAATAAATGTAATGCCTGATTAATGTCAGTACCCATCAATATGCTGGCTTGATTAAGTTTTTCTTTTGTATTTCTTGAATGCATGCTATTATGAAACTGTTCAGCAAATTCATCATTCCAAACTATCTTTTTAATAAATAAAGGTATATCACGCCAATCATTGTCATTGCGTAACACATCATTCTTCGCATAAAAATAAAATTCCAATGGTTGATGATCAGAATTAATCATATCAGAAACATGCAAACGGCAAGAATTTCTAATAGTATCGAACAGATCTTCAGAAACTAAGAAATAATCATTCACGCTACTCCCTGTTTCCGTTATGTATGTGTAATGACCTTCAAGGTCACCATTACATACTCCATTCATGATAAACAATCTAAAAGCAATACATAAATTCAAAATCATTCTTCCATATGTATTCAATTCCGAGTCTTTAGAATATCTTATGAGATCTGTTTTGTCATTCTTATCCATGAAACTGAACCTATCAAACTGATCATTGCTGAAAGGGAAAATGTTGGCTGTTCTGCCGTTCAAATCCCCACACAAAAGGGAGAGAGAAAGACAGAGAGAGACAGACAGACAGACAGACAAAGAAACAGGAAGACAGATAGACAGACAAAACAGTGAGACAGATAGACAGACAAAACAGTGAGACAGATAGACAGACAGAGACAGAGACAGAAAGACAGAGAGTAAGACAAGAGACAGAAAGAGTGTATGTGTGTCAGCGTGTGTGTGTGCGCTGGTAGGCGTGCATGTTTGAGCGTGTATGTGTGCACGCCCGCGTCGAGAGAGAGAGAGAGAGAGAGGGGGGGAGAGAGAGAGAGAGAGAGAGAGAGAGAGAGAGAAGAGAAGAGAAAGAAAGAGAGAGAGAGAGAGAAAGAGAGAGTGAACAAACAGACATACAGACAGACAGACAGATCGACAGACAGACAGATAGACAGCCAGAGACAGAGTGTGTGTGCGTTTGCATTTGTCCATACGTGTGTGTGTGTGTGTGTGTGTGTGTGTGTGTGTGTGTGTGTGTGTGTGTGTGTGTGTGTGTGATTTTTTATACATGCATGTGTATGTGCACGCAAGCATTTTAGTATGCGTGTGTTTGCGCGCGCGTGTGTATGTGCGTATGTGCAAATGTGCGTGCGTGCGTGCGTGCGTGCGTGCGTGCACGCGTGTGTGTGTGTGGACAGGCACAATTAGATTGTTTTGAGAATGTGTGTGTGTTGTGTGTGTGTGTGTGTGTGTGTGTGTGTGTGTGTGTGTGTGTGTGTGTGAGTGTGTGTGTGTGTGTGTGTGTGTGTGTGTGTGAGAGAGAGAGAGAGAGAGAGAGAGAGAGAGAGGAACAGAGAGACAGAGACAGATACATAGAGTGAGTTCTAGTATGTTGCCTATATTTGCACACAGTCGTGTAAGCATACGCATACAATCATTTACTGTTTGTTGTCAAAACAGCTAAAGCTTAGTCAGGCTGTGTGACACAAGTTCTCTCTTCTCTATTCTACCTTCATCTCCACCCTGCCCCCCCACCCCTCTCCCCCTTCCCCCGCCCTCTCCACGCACCCTGCCTTCATTCCCCATCCCCGTAGCCGTCACTTCTCTCCCCCTTCACTCCCTTCCCTATCCTCCCAGTTCTTACCCACCCCAACCTTGTTCTTCTCCTACTTCGACCCATCCTAACACCCCACCCCCCACCCCCACCACCCCATCCTCACCCTACTATCTCCACTCATCCGAATCCCACCCCAACTGTCTTTCATAAATTACCTGTCACTCTTCCCCTCCCTTCCCCTTCCCTCCTCACCCCCTCTCCCCCCCCTCCGCCCCCTTTCTCTCACCCCTCCCCCCCCCCCCCCTGCGTCCAGCCCAGCTCCATGTTGTTTTGGGAGGCGGCCAATACAAAAGAATCGACTTCAGCATCAATGTTGCTGGGCTCAGTGAGGGGGTCAGCTAGCTAGCTACCAGACACTGCGAAGGATAGATATCTGACAAATTCAACCACAACAGAGAGGTTGAGTGTGTGTGTGTGTGTGTGGGGGGGGGGGGGGGGGGGGGGTGGTCTGCTTCTATTCTAGAAGGACAAGCAAAAGGTTACTGTTGACAGAGACAGATGGGCGGAGACAGTAGGGGAGGACTTAGGGGATGGGCATGGGGGGGGGGGGGAAGAGAGAGAGAGAGAGAGAGAGAGAGACAGACGGACAGACAGACAGACAGACAGACAGACAGACAGATAGAGACAGAGAGACAGAGACAAAGACGGACACAGAGACAGACAGAATCAGTAACACATGCACACACACACACACACACACACACACACACACACACACACACACACACACACACACACACACACAGAGAGAGAGAGAAGACAGACAGACAGACAGACCGACAGACAGACCGACAGACACACACACACACACACACACACACACACACACACACACACACACACACACACAGATGGAGGGAGGGAGGCAGATAGAGACAGAGAAAGAATCATAAATGTGGACACTGAGACGGAGAGGTGTGTGTTGATGCATGTGAATCAGTGCGAGTGTGCATGTGTGCATATGAATGTGGGTGCTCATGTGCGCTCATGTATGAGTACATGCGTGTGTGTGTGCCTGTGTGTATGTGTTCGTGTGTGTATGGGGAGGGAGGGGTGGTGGTTGGTGAATGTGTGAGTGTGTGCGTGCGTGCGTGTACGTGTGTGTGTGTGTGTGTGTGTGTGTGTGTGTGTGTGTGTGTGTGTGTGTGTGTGTGTGTGAGTGCGTGTATGTGTGTGTGTGTGTGTGTGTTGTGTGTGTGTGTGTGTGTGTGGTGTTGGTACATGTGTATGTGTGTGTATGTGTAAGTATGTGTGCATGCGTGAGTACATGCATATGTGCGTGTGTGTGAGTGTGTATGTGCAGGCACACGCAACCATGAGAGAGAGAGAGAGAGAGAGAGTGTGTGTGTGTGTGTGTGTGTGGTGTGTGTGTGTGTGTGTGTGTGTGTGTGTGTGTGTGAGTGTGTGTGTGCGCCCGCGCACATGCAAATTTATGTATGAATACCGCCACTTTTCAGAGAGAAGAATAACAAGACTGTTAAAAGGTAAGCCACTGACAGGGTTGCTCTCTCATCTATTCCCTGCAGCTATTATCGTCATTGTGTCCCCCCCCCCCCCTCCTCCACCCCGTGCCCACCACCTTCCCCCCTACCCCCCCCCACACCCTCTCAGTGCAGCTGTCATCTTCACTGTATCATCACCAAACTCCTCCGCCCCACCATCTTCCCCCCTCATCCCCATCCCCCCCCCCCCCCTCCGTGCAGCCATTATCTTCATTGTGTCCGCC
>CM065737.1:30178328-30180828 GCA_033310375.1 Conus canariensis | reverse complement strand
TGATGGTGGTGGTGGTGGTGGTGGTGGTGGTGGTGGTACTCCTCCTTCTCCTCCTCATCATCATCATCAATACAGCGCAGAGGAGGTCCCTGATATGTCTTCTAAAATTTACCACTCTATCGCTATACGAGCTATGGTTAATAGAATTAAATCTAAACTCTCTTTTGCTTCAGAAATTAATGTCATTCAAATTCCCACAACCGACAAACCGACAGTCCTTCACTGCAGCAGAACGTGATTGAAATCCCCAAAAACTCGACACTGTTTTGCTTCAGATCTTCATTTCAAGTTTTAAAAAAAAATCGAGTCTTTCGCTATGGTAGCTATACGTTTGAAACTCCAAAATCACATCTTCTTTGTTAAAATAATTACCATTTGAAAATGCAAAACTCGTCCCACTTTCACTACAGGAGGTATGCACCTGAATGTCCAAGGTCGTATCTCTCTCGCCATGAGAATCATTATTCCGAAATTCCCCATGATTTCGCAGTAAGAGCGAAACGTTTAAAGGTCCATTTCATGTCACCCTTTCGCCATAGACTTCAAAAGCCGTCACACTTGAGCTACAGAAATTACGCGTTTGAAAGTCCAAAATTCGCAGTCATTTCGCTGTACGAGTTATATGTTTGAAATGTTCATCCTCGCTACTCTCTAGATAAACGAATTCTATGCTCAGATTCCAAAACTTGTCACACCTTTGTTAAAGAAATTATACGATCGGAATCTTAAAATTCACAAACTTTCACTAGCGGAGAAGTAAATTTCAAATTCAAATGCTTGTCACTCTCTCATCATTAAAAAAAAAAGAAGCATTGTTGATATTCCTAGTCATTACAATAGGAGTTGCATGTTTGAAACCCGAAGACTTGGAACTCTTGAGTAATGTGTTTGACATTCTCAAGCGCACCACTTTTTCAGCATAAAAATAGTATGTAATTCACAAACTCTCTACATATCAATTTAGGAGTTATTTCACTATAGAGGTACATTGCTAAAAATTCCCAAACTATTTACAAAACAATATAAGAGTTATGTGTTTTCAATTCCAAAACTCGTTATCTAAAGCTACAGGAGTTATATCTTTGAAATCTCCAAACTCGTTACCGATATCTGAGTTATGCGTTTGAAATTCTTAAATTTGTTATCTCTTACAAAAAAAGGCGTTATATTCTTAAATTCCCATGCTCGATTCCAGTTGCTATAGGATATAAATATTTGAAATTCCCAAACTCCTAATCTAAAATTTGATGGAGTTGTATGCTCGAAATTCCAAAACTCGTTACCTGGTGGGATCGAAGTTATTCTGAAATTCCCATACTCCTCACCTGCTGCTATAGGCGTTATGTATTTGAAACTCTCAATTCCCATACTCCTCACCTGCTGCTATAGGCGTTATGTATTTGAAACTCTCAATTCCCATACTCCTCACCTGCTGCTATAGGCGTTATGTATTTGAAACTCTCAATTCCCATACTCCTCGCCTGCTGCTATAGGCGTTATGTATTTGAAACTCTCCAACTCTAACATTTCTAAAGGAGCTAGTAATATGGTTGAAACTTCCAAACTCCTTCATATATGAACTTTTTTTTAAAATTCACAAATTCGTTACTAATGGCTGTAGTGTGTGTGTGTGTGTGTGTGTGTGTGTGTGTGTGTGTGTGCGTGCGTGCGTGCGTGCGTGCGTGCGTGCGTGCGTGCGTGCGTGCGTGCGTGTGTGTGTGTGTGTGTGTGTGTGTGTGTGTGTGTGTGTGTGTGCACGGGCGCGCGCGTGCCTGTTGGGGAAATGGCAAGGGTGGATCTCAGTCTGTGTGATTGTGTTTGCATATCTTTACTTTCCGTACGAGGATATTGTTTACGGTAATCTGCGTGTTCATTCAAATAAATTTGTTTCAATGATGTTTCTTTCTTTCTGTCTTTCTTTCCTTCCTTCTTTCTTTCTTTCTCGTCTGTCTGTCTGTCTTTCTTTCTTTCCTTCCTTCTTTCTTTCTTTCTTTCCTTCCTTCTTTCTTTCTTTCTTTCCTTCCTTCTTTCTTTCTTTCTCGTCTGTCTGTCTGTCTTTCTTTCTTTCCTTCCTTCTTTCTTTCTTTCTCGTCTGTCTGTCTGTCTTTCTTTCTTTCCTTCCTTCTTTCTTTCTTTCTCGTCTGTCTGTCTGTCTGTCTGTCTGTCTTTCTTTCTTTCTTTCTTTCATTCCTTCTTTCTTTCTTGCTTTTTTTTTCTTTTCAAAACACAGTACAATGGCATACAGCACTGTACAGTGCGAAACAGCAAAGTAAGTACAACACAATAAAGCACATCGCCACATACAACAAACATATAATCAATACAATGTAACCATTTTGGACTCTACAGTCTGGCTCATCCCAAGCCTTTTGCGTTTCGCCCACCAGTCTCTCTCAGTCCATACTGGAGCAAATTCCAGAACGGGGCGTAAGGATACTATGAGCTGAGAGGCTGCTTACTCTATGTATCATGAGAATGCCAAAGCAGCTTGAGGCCTATA
>CM065737.1:30148328-30153328 GCA_033310375.1 Conus canariensis | reverse complement strand
GAGAAAGAGAAAACCCTCAGCATCATTAAAAATTTAAAAAAAAAAAAAAATCTTTACCGTTTTATTTCTTCCTTAGAGAGAGAGAGAGAGAGAGAGAGAGAGAGAGAGAGAGAGAGAGAGAGAGAGAGATTGTAATTACTGCTAACATGAAGAAAAAAACAACAGAAAGAAAGCCATTAAAGCTTCGAAAAGAGAGAGAGAGAGAAAACCCCTCGTTAGAGCTCGCGGGAAAAAAAAAATTGCCCGTGGAGCTCCAAAAAGGGAGAAAACTGATGCCGATAATGCTCCGGCCTAAGGGAGAAAAACCTTACCATTGGTGCTCCGAAAAGGGAGAACACTTTGTGATTAGTACTCCTACAGGGGTGGAAAACCTCTGCTGTGGCACTCAGAGAAAAAAAAAAAAAAGACAAAAAAGCATCATTTAAACGAAAATTCCTTGCTCGAAAAAAAAAAAAATTGCCGGCGGAGAGAAAGAGAGAGAAAGGGGGGGGGGGGGGGGCATATCAGCGAGAAGGGAAAGTCCGTATGAATGTTCCAAAACTGGAGAAAAAACTTGCTATTGGTGCTCCAAAAAGGAAGAGAAACTTCGTCGTTAGTGCTCCAAAAAGGGAGAGAAGCTGCCATTTTCTGCTCCAGAAAGGGAGGGAATCCTTGTTGCTTGTGCTTCAAAAAAGGAGAGAAATTTGGTAATTAGTCATCACAAAGAGAGAGTAATCTCGCCATTAGTGATCTCAAAAGGGAGAGAAACCTTCTCATTAAAGCACTAATGATTGAAAAAAGGGGGGAAAGCTTTATAATTAGTGCTCAAAACAAAACAAAAAAGAAGAAGAAGCAGAAAAGAAGAAGAAGAAGAAGAAGAAAGAAAGAAAGAAAAAATGGAAAGAAGCCCCACCCTTAGTGTCCTGAAAAGAATAAGAGTGACGCCACCATTATTTTTTTTTTCAAAACGGGAGACAAACCTTACCTTTAAAGCTCAGAGAGAGAGAGAGAGAGAGAGAGAGAGAAAGCATAGTTCTCCATAAAGAGAGAGAAACTTCGCTTCGCCATTTGTGTCAGAGAGAAACCTCCCCATGAGCTGCCTAAATGGGAAACAAGCCATAGGTGCTCAAAAAAAAAAAAAATGGGGGGGGGGGGGGAGGGGTGAAGAGGGAGGGGGGAGATCTGAGTCGTTATTGAGAAACAAGCCATAGGTGCTCAAAAAAAAAAAAAATGGGGGGGGGGGGGAGGGGTGAAGAGGGAGGGGGGAGATCTGAGTCGTTATTGAGAAAAACCTCAATGTTGGTGATCTCAGACGCTGTCTTCTGTTCTAAAAAGGGAGAAACCTTTCGTAATTAGAGCTATAAAAACAACAACAACAACAACAACAACAAAACAAACAAACAACAACAACAACAAAAACCTCACTGTTGGTGATCTCAGACGCTGTCTTCTGTTCTAAAATAGGGAGAAAACTTTCGTAATTAGAGCTGTAAAGGGGACAGAAACCTGGGCATTCGTGCTCTAAAGAAAAAGAGAAACATCGTCATCAGTGCTGCCAGTCGAGGGAAAAACTTCACCAATAGTGTCCCAAAACGAGAGAAAACCGTACTCGGAAAACAGAGAGAAATCTTGTCATAGGGCATGAGAGACTTCGCCACTGGTGTTCCATAAAGGGCAAAAACCCCGTCATTATGCTACAAATATTAGGAAAAACCTCGGGAGAAAGCTCATCATAGTGAAAACGAAAAGCGGGAGAAAGTGTATCCGTAGTGACACAAAAATGGAGGGGGAGCTCATCATTAAAGCTTCAAAAAGGGGGAGAATCGTAATCGTTTGTTGTCGCCAAATGGAGAAAACCTCTTGATAAGTGTGCAGAAGGGAAGCAACCTCGCCTTTCAAGTAGCATTCCAAAAGAAAGAGAAATTCCTCTATTAGTGCTCTGAAAAGGGGAGAGAGGTCTTGACGTAAGAGATCCCAAAGGGGATAAAAACATCTCCGTTAATGACCCCCAAAGGGAGAGACAAACCTCGCTGTAATTGGTCCAAAAAGGGAGAAACATGTTAGTCGGCGCTCCAGAGAGAGAGGCCGTGACATTGATGGTCACCAAAAAAAGAAAACTAGGCGTTGGTACTCCCCCCCCCCCCCCCCCCCCCCCCACCCACAAAAAAAAAAAAAAGGAAATAAACTTCGCCCTTAATGCTGATGAGGAGAAAATCGTCACTAATAGAGCTCGGTAAGGGGAGAGAACGTTGCAATAATTATTAATACGGTCTTACAAAATGAAGGATCTCACAGCCATCTCATCAACGTGTTGATTTGATTTCTGGTCTAATGGAGTTTTGGAAAGGAAAGCTGAAGTTTACGTGAAAAAAAAAGAACTTTTTGTTAGAATCATGTGCATGTGTCAAGGCACAGGGGAGAGAAAAAAAGACTTCGAACAAGATCGATTGATTCGATTAAACAACGAAGGGAAGCTTATCTTCAGACTCAGCGAATGAAAAATAACAAGATAAGTTCATTTGTTACGAATCATGTCTCTAGTCGAAAATTTTCCATCAGCAATAATGAATACTCTAATTATATTCAACTTATTCCTAAGAATCAGATTTCTTTATCGTGATTTCAGCGCAGTACGTTTTCTACATAATCTCCTAGCCCGTCTATAAGTGTGCTGTTGGCGGTGAGAATCATTGTATTGTTGTCGCAATGTTTATGATCACGGGAGAAAGAAATGCGCATGTTTTGACACAAGGAAAGTTTTGTTTTCTCTGCTTATAGGCTACAAGAGACTTAAATCATTATTTCTTCAGCTGGAGTTCAGTAGTTGAATAAATTTTACCTTCTTTTTGCAGACCCTGGATGAGGTAGAGTTATATGTATAAATGTATAGGTAACCGCCCCCCCTTCCCCCCCCCCCCCCCCACACACACACGCGCGCGCGCGCGCGCACACACACACACTCGCGTGTAGGTCCGCATTTGAGCGCGCGCGCGCTCGCAAATGCGCACTTACACGCGCTCGCAAATGCGGACCCACACGCGTGTGTGTGTGTGTGTGTGTTAGATGTGCACTTGCAAGCACGCGCTTGCTTTTGTGTGTACGTGTGTACAAATGCTTGTGTGTGCGTGCGTGCGTGCGTGCTCGTGCACGAGAGAGAGAGAGAGAATGAACATGCGTGTGTGTGTGTGCACGCGCGTGCGCGCACTCGCCTTTGACAAAAAGACAGAGACAGAGAGAGTCTGAAGTACAGATTCCGGTTCAATATTCAACCACTGACAGTTGTTATGAAAACAAAGAGGTAATCAGGGCAGCTGAGAACGTGCTTCCTGTTTGTCGCCTGTATCTTCTTCCCCTCCTTAAACACACACACACACACACACACACACACACACACAGAGGCGCGAGCGCGCACACGCACACTTACAACACTCTCTCTCTCTCTCTCTCTCTCTCTCCTCTCTCTCTCTCATTTTCCCCCTGTCCTCCCCCGTCCCCCTCACAGAACACACACACACACACACACACACACACACACACACACACACACAGAGAGAGAGACTTTGTTGCTGGATACGTTTATTGAAATCGTTCACAGAAACTAGAGAGACATGCTTTTACTGAAAGATAACATCATTCATTTGACACATCTACCTTAGCCAGTACCCCTACTTTACCCCTCTCATCCCTCGGTGACGACAGTGATGTATTACTGTCAACGGTTAATGGAACAATCTGTTGAACTCTTCATCAATTTGGCATTGTTTGTGTGGACACGATAACGTGTCATAATCATTTCTCCTATTCTGTTCTGCTGAATTATCAGGCTATTAGCGGTTTTATTTAAACTGATATCGCCTGAGGATGTCAAAGGATCTACCGGTAATTGTTCAGTATATGTTTCAAGCATATCAACAGCTTTGCGCATACTGCTGTTTTTATCGCACTGACAAACAAAATTCCTTGACAATTTTCGTACTCCAGAATTCACCATGATATTAATAGTCCAAATATTTAGACATGGAGACTTGACAAAAAGAACTTGTCTTATGGACATCATTCATCTGAGTATGCTTAATTCATCTCAAGGAAATTGTTCATTTTGGGTATGATAACTATTTGGGGGGCAGCAAACTTTTCAGTTCGTTTGAATGGTGTATTAGCGTTATGCTTTCAGCTGAATTTGCGTTCATCAGCACACGATACTGTAGCCAATAACTCGGGTCCCCACGATCAGTAGACAAGAAAGTTGTCTACCCTGGGATTGAAGAGAGTAGAGTTAGTGGAAGAGAAGAATAATTCTGTAGAACTGAGAGCGCGGATTTTGTACGTTAAGAATACAAGACCTAGTTCTGAAGGACCAATGGATATAAAACTATGCATTACAATATGACTGATATTTATTGAACTCAGCGAAGTTTACGCTACTGATTGGGCAAACTAGCTGACGCAGGCCAATGTCACCATCTCTCGCAAGTTCTTTTACGGCATGAACTGTATTTCTATAATTTACTTTCTTTTTTTAAACGTCGATGAATGTGAGTTTTGTTTGGAGTGTGATCAGACACAAAGTATTGTCTGGAGTGTCGTCAGAACACAAAGTATTGTCTGGAGTGTCGTCAGAACACAAAGTATTGTCTGGAGTGTCATCAGAACAACACAAAACATTGTTTGGCGTGTGATCAGAACACAGAGTATTGTTTGGAGTGTCGTCAGAACACAAAGTATTGTTTGGAGTGTCATCAGAACACAAAGTATTGTATAGAGTGTCATCCGAACACAAAGTATTGTCTGGAGTGTCGTCAGAACACACAGTATTGTTTGGAGTGTCGTCAGAACACAACGTATTGTCTGGAGTGTCATCAGAACACAAAGTATTGTCTGGAGTGTCGTCAGAACACAAAGTATTGTCTGGAGTGTCATCAGAACACCAAGTATTGTCTGGAGTGTCGTCAGAACACAAAAGTATTGCCTGGAGTGTCATCAGAACACAAAGTATTGTCTGGAGTGTCGTCAGAACACAA
>CM065737.1:30133328-30138328 GCA_033310375.1 Conus canariensis | reverse complement strand
AGCAGTCTGGAGTCAACAGAATGGAGTGGCCAGCATGCAGTCCCGATCTCAACCCGATTGAGAACCTCTGGGATGAGCTGGATCGCAAAGTGAGGAGCCACCCCCCTCCCAGGGATGCCCAACACCTCTACCAGATGCTGCAGGCTGAGTGGCAGGCGCTTCCACAGAGGATCTTCACCAACCTGGTCAACTCGATGAGGACTCGCTGCGTCGAGTGCCAGAACAGCCATGGTGGTTACACGCATTACTGAGCTTTTGGGAGCATCAGTATGCCCTGTCTTGTGATTTCAATGACTTTGGGAAATCAAATTTGGATACGTACCCACTTTAATCAAATGTACACACCAAACGATTGCTCGAGATTGAAGGCAATTGTGTATCGTTATCACTAAAGAATGGAATTAAATGTTGGCCAAACTTCAACGCATTGACTTTCTTATTTTGACAGTTATGAATGTTTGTGAAAGTGATCCTTAACTTTTTGTGCGTAGCTTATATAACACTGCTGCAGCGACATATTGAAAACATCGCACTTGTCAGGAAAGTCATCAGCTATACTGGTGAGGAGAGTGAGTGAGTGAGAGAGAGAGAGAGAGAGAGAGGGGGGGGGAAGAGAGAGAGAGACAGACAGAGACAAAGAGAGACAGAGACAGACAGAGACAGAGAGAGAAACAGAGAGTCAGTGAGACAAACACGCTGAGAGAGAGAGAGAGAGAGAGAGACAGACAGACAGACAGACACAGACAGACAGACAGACAGACAGACACACACACACACACACACACACACACACACACACACAGGGGGGGGGGGGAGACAGATACAGACAGAGGCAGAGACAGAGAGACGGATAGACACACTGAAAGAGAGAGAGAGAGAGAGAGAGAGAGACAGACAGACAGACAGACAGACAGACAGACAGACAGACAGATCGCAGACAGGCAGATGGAGAGAGAGGCAGAGACGGAAAGATAGACTGATAGACAGGATCGAGGGGAAAGCGTGCGCGCGCGCGCGCGCGAGCGAGAGAGAGAGACAGAGAGAGACACAGAGAGACACAGAGAGAGAGAGAGAGAGAGAGAGAGAGATTCCAGATGGTTTAATGTTCAAAAGTCATTAGACTCTTAACATTTCCGTTAAATCCAAATATCATACAATCAAAATACATCATGCATGGACTCTGTAAATAACACAAATTCTATTTTCTGAGAGTTAAACACACGGCAAGGCTGTGAACTGAACTCAAGAGAATTAAACTCAGCTACGCCTTCCTACTATCCCAGCCCCCTCTACCCCGATCTCCTAACATCAGAATCACCTATGCGCATTACTACCACCCCCCCCCCCCCTTTTATCCTTACCCCCCCCCCCCCCCCCCCCCCCCTGCTCTTTCCCGATACACTACATTTCGATTTCGGCCAACGGCCCACAACTTACATTGCACTATTTTCAAAACAGGCTTGACAGTACTAATTCAATTTATAATTTCAGTCAGTATTTCACGCTTTTTAATGGCATGATGCACAAACTGAGCCACATTTTGCACAGATATGACATCAGTACATTTCATTAAGTCACCAAATAATTCCTCATTAATTCGGTTTGTGCCAAGATATTTAAGTCGTAGTTCTTTGTAGCATGGACAGTTACAAACAAAGTGAATTTCATTTTCTATCTCAGTTCTGCAAAAACTACACAATACATCTGTGGTACTATTTTGAGTATATCGAAAAACGTTTGCATTCAATGGGAGGGTACCTATTCTCAATTTAGCGATAGTGTCTCTAAAATGTTTAATTCGCATATTATCAACATATGGTTCGCTAAGGAAATTTGACTTAAATGAAGAATACAGAGAAAATCTCTCACTGCTGTTAACTGTAGTGGACCAGTCATCAATGAAGTTTGCTAAAAGATGCCCTCTTAATAATGACAGAAAAGATCGTTCATTTCCGACGCTTTTGTTCAGCCAAGCGAAACCAAATCCGCAGTTTTGAAGCACATTTCTTAGTTTAGATGCCCAACATATCTTTCCATTTTCTTCCATACTGAGCTGCATTAAATATGCTTGCTTGGGTAATCAGGTAATATCCATATGTAGTAGTTTCAACCAATACTTCACTGCTCTCAAGCATGAATTGACGTGTATGGGAAATCTGCCTAGCTCTCCATACATACATGTGTTTGGGGTTTTAGGGGAGACGCTGAAAAATCGCTTACACGCCTGAGTATGCACTTTTTCAATCACTTCTATGGCATCTAGACCCCAGATTTCTGACCCATACAACAAGATTGGCTGGACCTGGGCGTCAAAGATTTTAAAGTACGTCTGTCTTGTAATTTCATTGAGTTTGAGGAGAACTCGAGCACAGTCAAAGACAGCTTTCTTTCCCTTCGTTACAATGTGGCTGACCCCTTGCACAAAACTTAACCTTGTAGTAAATGTAAAACCTAAATATGTATAACTGTTTACAACTTCCAGCTCCTTGCTATCTAGAAACCATTTTTCATGTCTGCCTAAGTAACCACCTTTTCTGAATACCATAACCTTAGATTTATCTATGTTAATATCTAAGGTGGTTCAACTGATTTTGTAGTCCTGCTGGTGTTCTTGATAAAAGGGCTAGATCATCCGCAAATAATAAAACGAACAATTCAACTAGACCAGGCTGTAACTGTACTCCATGTTTTCCGGTTTCTTTCATGGCTATGGCTATTTCATTTACAAACAGAGAGAAAAGGCAGGACTCAACATACAACCCTGCCTGACCCCAACAGGACATTCAAACAAGTCGGTCATTGTTTCGTTGACACGAACACAGGATACGACCGATGAATACATGCCCCTTAAGGCCATTAAAAATGGACCAGACAAACCCGCTCTCCCGAGAGTTTCAAAGAGGGAAACACGATGAACTGAATCGAAAGCCTTTTTCAGATCTATGAAGGCGACATACAATTTTTCACCCTTTTTATTGAACGTTTTCTCAATAACAGAAGCTAGCGTATAGATATGATCTATAGTTGAATATGATTTCCTGAAACCTGCTTGCTCCTCGACGATTTTTCCATTTACATCCATCCATTGTGTAAGTCTCATTCTGAGTACACTTGTATAGAGTTTACTCACGACACTCAATAAAGAAATACCTCTATAATTATCAGGCACGTCTGTGTCGCCCTTCTTAAAAATGGGTACAATTATTGACTGTGACCATTGTACTGGGAATTCGCCATTTCTGAAAATTTTATTGAATAGACAAGTCAAGAATGAGACAGATTGCAACCCGGAAACCTTTAACATTTCTGCGGTTATTCCATCACAGCCACACGCTTTGCCATTCTTTAGCTCAGAAATAGCCTTTCCAATTTCTTCCTCGGTAATAGGGACATTTAGTTCATCGACTGTATCTTCATCAACAGACCTGTTGGCAAGAATTCTCTGCCCCTCCACCTCCTCCGTCCTAAAAACAGCTTTAAAATGCTGGTACCATTGTTCTAATGTTATGTTTTCGCCTGTCTTCTTTTTATGCGTACATGTATTTGATCTTACTTCAGACCAAAATAATTTAGCGTCATGAATAGCATTATTCAGTCTATTCGCTCTTTTCTTTTTATACGCTGATTTTTTTGCTTGTTTTAACTGTCGGTAATTCTTTCTTGCTTCCACAAAGGCAACTAGATGTCTGTTCTCGATTACCCTACCTTCGTCGTCATTATCACCGTTTCCATTTTCTACTTTCTCACTACTCTGTGGTTCCTTTATATCTGAATACTTTTCCTTCCTTTTCATAGATTTTCTGTATGTATTTAAAAGTTTACGAGCTTTTTGCTTAGCTTCTTTGCATTCTATATCAAACCAAGTGGCCCCTTTATTTTCAAGTTCGATACCTGTTCTGACTCGCTTTTTCATACAAGATGATGCATTCAACAGACATCCGACAAATCTTGTCAAGGCTGACTCAGTGTTCGTCTCAATTTCATTGAAAGCTCGGTAAAGCTCCTCCTCTGTCTCAGGAGAGGAAAAATTGACAAGGAACTCCTCTTCCTTCTCCTTTGCCCAACATAACTTTTCTTCCAAGCACCCTGTTTATCATTTTTGTTTTCTGAACGGGTAACAGCACAGTTACCAAACGTGGCTGATACTGGCAAATGAGTAGACTCGACCTTATCGATTATCTTGAAAGAACAAACAAAATCATGATCATGCAATTCATTAGATATGATAAAGTAGTCAATAACGCTACCCCCTGTGCGACAAATGTACGTAAAGCCGTCATCAAAATCTTTCTCACACATTCCGTTGAGAATAGAACATTGGAACATACTACAGAATTCAATCAGTTGAGACCCAAATAAATTAACGGTTGAATCTTGAGAACGTCTTGATACAAATACTTCATCATTTTGACTAAACGGGTCAACATCCACATTGGCCAAACCATTCAGACTAGCTGTTCGTGCATTTAGGTCACCACAAATAAACAAGTAGAAGTCATCAAATCTTTCATATATGGTATTAACACAACTTTCAAGGGTTTCAATTCCAAATCCATTTTGTAGAACGTTGTATGCATTTGAATCACTTGGAGGAATGTATGTTCCTATGAACATTACGTCCTTGGATGTTCCAAACAACGATCTGTCTAACTGCAGACAAACTAAGTTTTCATAATCGAGTTTGATCACCTTTATCCACTTGCTCAATGTACTTCTGTATCCAACAACAACCCCGCCCGATTTTCTTCCCCTATGCGTTAATTTTCTTGCAAAAGAAGATACAAAACAATGGTCCGAAAATTCATGTGACTGGAAATCAAAATCTACGAAAGTTTCTGTGAGACAAAAAATATCGAACGTTTTAAGAAAGCTTACGAAATCATCCGAATCTAGACGATGAAGTAACCCCTCCACATTCCATGTAAGCACGTTCAGTTTCCTACCTTCATTGATTGTCCGTGGGCACTGGCCACACCCCTATTTTGATGTAGTGGTCAATC
>CM065737.1:30083328-30123328 GCA_033310375.1 Conus canariensis | reverse complement strand
TCCCCCGCAATAAACTAACAACAGCCCCTCCCTCTCCGCAAAACTAACAACAGCCCTCCCTCTCCTGCAAAAAACTAACAACAGCCCTCCCTCTCCGCAATAATAAAACAGCCCTCCCTCTCCGCAATAACTAACAACAGGGCCCCTCCCTCTCCGCAATAACTAACAACAGCCCCTCCCTCCTGCAATAACTAACACACCCCTCCCTCTCCGCAAAAAACAACACCCCCCCCTCTCCATCTAACAACAACACCCCACACACTCACAACACCCCATCCTCCAAAAACAACAACACCCCCCTCTCCCAAAACTAACAACAGCCCCTCCCTCTCCTGCAATAACTAACAACAGCCCCTCCCTCTCCATAACTAACAAACAGCCCTCCCTCTCCGCAATAACTAACAACAGCCCCCCCTCTCACAGCAATAACTAACAACCCCCCCTCTCCAATAACAACAACCCCCCCCCTCCAAAAACAACCACCCCTCTCCCACACTAACAACACCCCTCCCCACAAACAACACAGCCCCTCCCAATAAAACACACCCCCCCTCTCCTGCAATAACTAACAACAGCCCCTCCCCTCCAGCAATAATAACAACAGCCCCCCCTCCCCAGCAATAACTAACAACAGCCCCTCCTCTCCACACAAAAACAACACCCCTCCCTCTCCGCAATAACTAACAACAGCCCCTCCCTTCCGCAAATAACAAAGCCCCTCCCTCTCCCAAATAACAACAGCCTCCTCTCCGCATAATACAACGCCCCTCCCTCTCTGCATAACTAACAACAGCCCCTCCCTCTCCAGCAATAACTAACAACAGCCCCTCCCTCTCCTGCAATAACTAACAAAGCCCCTCCCTCTCCTGCATAACTAACAACAGCCCTCCCTCCAGCAATAACTAACAACAGCCCCTCCCTCTCCGCAATAACTAACAACAGCCCTCCCTCCCGCAATAACTAAACAGCCCCTCCCTCTCCGCAATAACAACACCCTCCCTCTCCAAAACTACAACACCCTCCCTCTCGCAATAACAACACACCCTCCCCGCAATAACTAACACAGCCTCCCTCTCCGCAATAACTAACAACAGCCCTCCTCTCCGCAATAACTAACAAAGCCCTCCTCTCCCAATAACTACACAGCCCCCCTCTCCGCAATAACAACAACAGCCCTCCCTCTCGCAATATAACAACAGCCCTCCCCTGCATAACTAACCCCTCCTCTCGCAATAACTACAACAGCCCCCCTCTCCGCAAACAACCTCTTCACAACACAACCCTCCCGCAATAACTAACAACACCCCCCCCTCCCAATAACTAACAACGCCCCTCCCTCCAGCATAACAAAACACCCCTCCCTCTCCAGAATAACTAACAACACCTCCCTCTCCAGCATAAATAACAACAGCCCTCCCTCTCCTGCAAAACTAACAACAGCCCTCCCTCTCCAGCAATAACTAACAACAGCCCCTCCCTCTCCAGCAATAACTAACAACAGCCCCTCCCTCTCCGCAATAACTAACAACAGCCCCTCCCTCTCCTGCAATAACTAACAACAGCCCCTCCCTCTCCTGCAATAACTAACAACACCCCTCCCTCTCTGCAAAACTAACAACAGCCCCTCCCTCTCCTGCAATAACTAACAACAGCCCTCCCTCTCGCAATAACTAACAACAGCCCCTCCCTCTCCAGCAATAACTAACAACAGCCCCTCCCCTCCTGCAATAACTAACAACAGCCCTCCCTCTCCTGCAAAACTAACAACAGCCCTCCCTCTCCAGCAATAACTAACAACAGCCCCTCCCTCTCCTGCAATAACTAACAACAGCCCTCCCTCTCCGCAATAACTAACAACAGCCCTCCCTCTCCAGCAATAACTAACAACAGCCCTCCTCTCCGCAATAACTAACAACAGCCCTCCCTCTCCGCAATAACTAACAACAGCCCCTCCTTCCTGCAATAACTAACAACAGCCCCTCCCTCTCCGCAATAACTAACAACAGCCCTCCCTCTCCAGCAATAACTAACAACAGCCCCTCCCTCTCCGCAATAACTAACAACAGCCCTCCCTCCCGCAATAACTAACAACAGCCTCCTCCCTACTCCGCAATAACTAACAACAGCCCCTCCCTTCCAGCAATAACTAACAACAGCCCCTCCCTCCCGCAATAACTAACACAGCCCCTCCCTCTCCGCAATAACAACAACAGCCCCTCCCTCCGCAATAACTAACAACAGCCCTCCCTCTCCGCAATAACTAACAACAGCCCTCCCTCCCTGCAATAACTAACAACAGCCCCTCCCTCCTGCAATAACTAACAACAGCCCTCCCTCTCCGCAATAACTAACAACAGCCCCTCCCTCTCGCAATAATAACAACAGCCCCTCCCTCTCGCAATAATAACAACAGCCCCTCCCTCCGCAATAACTAACAACAGCCCCTCCCTCTCCGCAATAACTAACAACAGCCCCTCCCTCCTGCAATAACTAACAACAGCCCCTCCCTCTCCAGCAATAACTAACAACAGCCCCTCCCTCTCCAGCAATAACTAACAACAGCCCCTCCCTCTCCAGCAATAACTAACAACAGCCCCTCCCTCTCCGCAATAACTAACAACAGCCCTCCCTCTCCGCAATAACTAACAACAGCCCCTCCCTCTCCTGCAATAACTAACAACAGCCCCTCCCTCTCGCAATAACTACAACAGCCCTCCCTCTCAATATACAACAGCCCTCCTCCCAATAACTAACAAGCCCCTCCCTCTCCTGCAATAACTAACAACAGCCCTCCCTCTCCTGCAATAACTAACAACAGCCCCTCCCTCTCCGCAATAACTAACAACAGCCCCCCTCTCAGCAATAACTAACAACAGCCCCTCCTCTCCTGCAATAACTAACAACAGCCCTCCCCTCCGCAATAACTAACAACAGCCCCTCCCTCTCCTGCAATAACTAACAACAGCCCCTCCCTCTCCATGCAATAACTAACAACAGCCCCTCACCCTCCTCTCCAGCAATAACTAACAACAGCCCTCCTCTCCAGCAATAACTAACAACAGCCCCTCCCTCTCCAGCAATAACTAACAACAGCCCCTCCCTCTCCGCAATAACTAACAACAGCCCCTCCCTCTCCAGCAATAACTAACAACAGCCCCTCCTCTCAAATAACTAACAACAGCCCCTCCCTCTCCGCAATAACTAACAACAGCCCTCCCTCTCCTGCAATAACTAACAACAGCCCTCCCCTCTCCGCAATAACTAACAACAGCCCTCCCTCTCCTGCAATAACTAACAACAGCCCCTCCCTCTCCTGCAATAACTAACAACAGCCCTCCCTCTCCTGCAATAACTAACAACAGCCCCTCCCTCTCCAGCAATAACTAACAACAGCCCCTCCCTCTCCAGCAATAACTAACAACAGCCCTCCCTCTCCGCAATAACTAACAACAGCCCCTCCCTCTCCAGCAATAACTAACAACAGCCCCTCCCTCTCCTGCAATAACTAACAACAGCCCCTCCCTCTCCTGCAATAACTAACAACAGCCCCTAGCCCCCCTCTCCTGCAATAACTAACAACATCACCCTCCTCTCTGCAATAACTACAACAGCCCTCCCTCCGCAATAACTAACACAGCCCTCCCTCTCCGCAATAACTAACAACAGCCCTCCCTCTCCAGCAATAACTAACAACAGCCCTCCCTCTCCTGCAATAACTAACAACAGCCCCTCCCTCTCCGCAATAAACTAACAACAGCCCCTCCCTCTCTGCAATAACTAACAAACCTCCCTCTCCTGCAATAACTAACAACAGCCCCTCCCTCTCCAGCAATAACTAACAACAGCCCCTCCCTCTCCGCAATAACTAACAACAGCCCTCCTCTCCAGCAATAACTAACAACACCCCTCACTCACCTCATTAAAAACTAACAACAGCCCCTCCTCTCCTGCAATAACTAACAACAGCCCTCCCCTCCTGCAATAACTAACAACAGCCCTCCTCTCCAGCAATAACTAACAACAGCCCTCCTCTCTGCAATACTAACAAAGCCCCTCCTCTCCTGCAATAACTAACAACAGCCCTCCTCTCTGCAATAACTACAACAGCCTCCTAAACTCACCCTCCTCCGCAATAACTACAACAGCCCTCCTCTCCAGCAATACTAACAACAGCCCTCCCTCTCCAGCATAATAACAAAGCCCCCCTCAAACTAAACACACCCCTCCCTCCAGCAATAACTAACAACAGCCCCTCCCTCTCCTGCAAAACTAACAACAGCCCTCCCTCTCCAGCAATAACAACAACAGCCCTCCCTCTCACGCAATAGATAACAACAACCCTCCTCTCCAATAACTAACAACAGCCCCTCCCCTCCTGCAATAACTAACAACGCCCCTCCCTCCTCACATAAAAACAGCCCTCCCTCTCCGCAATAACTAACAACAGCCCTCCCTCTCCGCAATAACTAACAACAGCCCTCCCTCTCAAATAACTAACTAAAGCCCTCCCTCCTTCCTGCAATAACTAACAACAGCCCTCCCTCTCCGCAATAACTAACAACAGCCCCTCCCTCTCCAGCATAACTAACAACAGCCCTCCTCTCACCTCCTCTCTAACTAAAATCTAACAACAGCCCCTCCCTCCTCAGCAATAACTAACAACCAGCCTCCCCCTCTCCGCAATAACTAACAACAGCCCCTCCCTCTCCAGCAATAACTAACAACAGCCCTCCCTCTCCGCAATAACTAACAACGCCCCTCCTCTCCGCAACTAACTAACAACAGACACCCTCCCTCTCCTGCAATAACTAACAACAGCCCTCCCTCTCCTAGCAATAACTAACAACAGCCCCCCCTCCTATATACAACCCCTCTCCTGCAATAACTAACAACAGCCCTCCTCCGCAATAACTAAAACAGCCCTCTCCTCCTGCATAATTAACAACAGCCCCTCCCTCTCCGCAATATAACAACAACAGCCCCTCCCTCTCTCGCTATAACTAACAACACAGCCCCCCTCTCCAGCAATAACTAACAACAGCCCCTCCCTTTACTCCTCCTCAAACTAACAACACCCCCCTCTCTGCAATACAACACACCCTCCCTCTCTGCAATAACTAACAACAGCCCTCCTCACATACACTTCCAGCAATAACTACCAACGTCCCCTCCCTCCCGCATAAACTAACAAGCCCCTCCCTCTCCGCAATAACTAACAACAGCCCCTCTCTCACTAGCAATAACTAACACCAGCCCACTCCCTCCGCAATAACTAACAACAGCCCCTCCCTTCCCTCCTGCAATAACTAACAACAGCCTCCCTCCCTAACCAGCAATACTACAACACACCCGCTCCCCCTCCCTAGCAATAACTAACAACACCCCTACCTCTCCTGCAATAACTAAAACAGCCCTCCTCTCCGCAATAACTAACAACAGCCCTCCCTCTCCTGCAATAACTAACAACAGCCCTCCTCTCCTGCAATAACTAACAACAGCCCCTCCCTGAAAACTAACAACACCCTCCCCAGCAATAACTAACAACAGCCCTCCTCTCCGCAATAATAACAACAGCCCCTCCCTCTCTGCAAAACTAACAACAGCCCTCCCTCTCCGCAATAATAACAACAGCCCTCCTCTCAGCAATAATAACAACAGCCCTCCTCTCCGCAATAATAACAACAGCCCCCTCTCCCATAACTAACACCCCCCTCTCCGCATAACTAACAACACACCCCTCCCTGCATAACTAACAACAGCACCCTCCTCCTGCAATAACTAACAACAGCCCTCCTCTCGCAATAACTAACAACAGCCCCTCCCTCTCCAGCAATAACTAACAACAGCCCCCCCCTCTCTGCAATAACTAACAACATCCCTCCCTCTACTCAAGCCTCAATCTACAACAGCCCTCCCTCCCGCAATAACTAACAACAGCCCCTCCCTCGATAACTACACAGTCAAAACAAGCCTCTCGCTAACAACGCCTCTCTCGAAAAACAGCCTCCTTCGAAAAAGCTTCCAATAACAAAACAGCCTCTGCAAACAACGCCCTTGATATAAACGCCTCCTTCGAATAACTAACAACAGCTCCTAGCATAATAACTCTCTGCATAACACAACCTCCTCCCAATAATACAACCTTCGATATAAAGCCCCTCCGAATATACAACGCTTGCAAATAACACCTCCTGCATATACGCCTCTGAAATAACACAGCCCCTAATACAACAGCCTCCTCTCATACTAACGCTCCTTAAACTCACACCTCTCCGAATAACGCTCCCCGCAATACTAAACCCCTTCGCACTACAACACCTCTCTCAAAAGCCCTCCCCATAACTAACAGCCTCTTCCATATCAACCCCTCCAAATAACGCCTCCTCGAATATACACACTCCTCGATAAACAGCCTCCTTCGAATACACACCTCTTCAATAATAAAACCTCCTCAATAAACCCTCTCGAAAAAACGCCCTTCCATACAACAGCCCTTCCATATAACAAGCCTCCTTCGATATACAACACCTCTTCGCAATAAAACCTAACAACAGCCCCTCCCTCCAGCAATAACTAACAACAGCCCCTCCCTCTCCTGCAATAACTAACACAGCCCCTCCCTCTCCAGCAATAACTAACAACAGCCCCTCCCTCTCCAGCAATACTAACAACAGCCCGTCCCTCTCCTGCAATAACTAACAACAGCCCCTCCCTCTCCGCAATAACTAACAACAGCCCTCCCTCTCCTGCAATAACTAACAACAGCCCCTCCCTCTCCGCAATAACTAACAACAGCCTCCCTCCCATCACCTCTCCAGCAATAACTAACAACAGCCCCTCCCTCTCCTGCAATAACTAACAACAGCCCCTCCCTCTCCAGCAATAACTAACAACAGCCTCTCTCCGCATACTAACAACAGCCCTCCTCTCGCAATAACTAACAACAGCCCCTCCCTCTCCAGCAATAACTAACAACAGCCCCTCCCTCTCCGCATAATAACACCCCCTCTCACAATAACTACAACAGCCCCACATCAAACCCTCTCTCAAAATAACTACAACGCCCTCCCTCTCCGCAATAACTAACAACAGCCCCTCCCTCTCCAGCAATAACTAACAACAGCCCTCCCTCCAGCAATAACTAACAACAGCCCCTCTCAGCAATACTAACAACAGCCTCCCTCTCGCAATAACTAACAACAGCCCTCCTCTCAGCATAAAAACACAGCCCTCCCTCAGCAATAACTAACAACAGCCCCCATAACTACACAGCCTCCCTCGCATAACTAACAACAGCCCCTCCCTCTCCAGCAATAACTAACAACAGCCCTCCTCTCCAGCAATAACTAACAACAGCCTCCCTCTCCGCAATAACTAACACAGCCACTCCTTCGCAATAACTAACAACAGCCCCTCCCTCTCCAGCAATAACTAACAACAGCCCCTCCCTCCAGCAATACAACATACACACAATACACAAAACAGCCCTCCCTCTCCAGCAATCTAACAACAGCTCTTCAGCAATAACACAACAGCCCTCCCTCTCCAGCAATAACTAACAACAGCCCTCCCTCTCCAGCAAAACTAACAACAGCCCCTCCTCTCCACAATAACTAACAACAGCCCCTCCTCTCAGCAATAACTAACAACAGCGCACACACAGCCTCTCCAGCAATAACTAACAACAGCCCTCCTCTCCAGCAATAACTAACAACAGCCCTCCTCTCCGCAATAACTACAACAGCCCCCCTCCCGCAATAACTAACAACAGCCCCTCCCTCTCCGCATACTAACAACAGCCCATCCCTCTCCAGCAAAACTAACAACAGCCCCTCCACTCTCGCTATAACTACAACAGCCCCCATGAAAACTACACAGCCATACTACAACAGCTTCCCTCAATACACAGCCTCCCGCATATAAACGCCCCCAGCATACTACACGTCCTCCACTCACACAATACTACAACAGCTCACAACACACACTCCTCCATACAACACAGCTCCCTGTCCCACTCTTGCATACTACACAGCCCCCTCACAATAACTACAGCCCATCCGAATAATAACACAGCTTCGCAACTGCAAAGCACGCAATACTCAAGTCCATACATGCATCCAGAAGTTCAGCACAACACACACGACACAACACATACACTACTTAGACAACACCTCTCTCCTGCCATCACAACACACCTCCCTACACAGCAAAACACACACATGCCACCCTCACCACAAAGCTTACACCACCTCATCAGCACAGGAATAACAACAACCGTGCGCAGCAATATCAACACATACTGAATACATAATAGCACAGCCACTCCAGCCCCTTTCAATTCTAACAAGCCACACGTCAGCTCGCACATTGCGTCGCTTATTGGACTACTTTGAAAGCTAACACAAGAGCCCTCGACTGGGTCCTTGATTAACCTTATAGCTTCCTTCCATGCGATTACGCCTTCTGAAAACGAATCGAGCCCATCCAGACTTTTGTGGTTACATTTCCACCCAGTGTCACAACGACTAGACATAATTAGTATTCCTGCTCAAAATGTCACAGAAAGCCAGTTCCTTCACCCAGTTTCGTTCGTGACCCAAGGCAACTAGGAAGACAGAGTGCCACAAACGTTGATGTTCTGAGTGTCGAGGACGGAGCCATGTACTGCAACTGTTTCAGCAGCAGTCAGACCTCATTTGTCGTCGATTGTGTTGAAGCTGTTCTAGATGTCTTTGACTTTAAAAAAAAAAAGAGAGAGAGAGAGAGAAGAGAGAGAGAGAGAGAGAGAGAGAGAGAGACTAGATCCATGTTGGAATGTTTTATCATGATTTTTTTTTTTTTTTGGCAGAAGTGTAAAAAAAAAAAAAAAAAAAGGAATGCTAAAAAGTACTTTGAAATAACTCCGCCAGATAACATAGAGAAACAAGAGAACTCCGCCAGAAAAACATGAACAAACGAATGACAAGACAATTGTCTTGCAATTCGTCTGTTCATGCTGTCTGGCGGAGTTATTTCAAATACTTTTAAAAAATTTCCACCTGCAGTCCCCTCACTTGGCAACAGACCAAGGAAAGCAAACCGTTGAAATGCAGCAAGCCGCGTTAGTCCATGGACTCACTTCAGACGCAGCTCTGTCTCTGCAACGAACGACCACATCGTGTCTGTACGCAAACAGTATAAATTCATCGAATCCCCTAAAATAAACACTATACTTATAAACACAAGGCCATATGTACATGTATAAGTTTTCTTAATACAGTGTTCTTGACTCTTGACTTGACCAGACTTGACTTGACTCTTAATAACAGTTAGTTTCAAAACGGAGTGACTGAGGGCGGAAAATGAAGCAAAATTTGGAAAGAAAAAGGGGTTAGTTACCGCCAAGGATACAGACAAACAGATTACAGGACAAGATACAGCTTCCATTTTGCGCCGAATGTGACAATATCAGTGGTTTCTTGTTCATCGTTTTCACTGTCCTAAATGTTGTTTGTTTTTGCTCGAAGAAGACCTAAGAGGTTCAAATCGATTGTGTTTTGTCCTGTAATCTGTTTGTCTGTGTCCTTGGCGGTAACTAACTCCTTTTCTTTCTAAATCTTAATAACAGTTTGGGCTATATACCATACATTTTTTAGAAAGGAAAGATATTATTTCCGCAAACAAAACAGACAAACAGAATGCAGGACAAAACACGATTCATTTCGACTTCTTGGTCTTCTTCAGGCAAAAACACATAACACTTGGGACAATGAAAACGAAGAACGAGCAACCACTAATCTTCTCATACTCGGCGCAAAATGATTGTTGAAGATTCGGCAAAATGCGCCGAATACGAGACGATTAGTTGCTCGTTCTTCGTTTTCATTTTCCGAAATGTTGCGTGTTTTTGCCTGAAGAAGACCCAAGAGGTCGAAATGCATCGTGTTTTGTCCTGTAATCTGTTTGTCTGTTTAGTCTGTTGAGTCTGCGGCAATAATATCTTTCCGTTTAAAAAAAATTGCTTCAGTTTCCGCCTTCAATCTCCTCACTTTCAAGCTGTATACCATAAAGTCTTAAAATATAGAGCTGACAATTCCGGTAATCGTGCATCGACGAGGCGTATGTAATTAAAAAAAAAACAAAAAAAAAACATGTGCCAATATTTCGTTACAGGCCGAAGAATTTCATATATGAAACGTTTTGGTTTTGTGTAACGAGCGATAAATAGAATTTTGCAACACACACACACACACACACACACACACACACACACACACACACACACACACACACACACACACACACACACACACACATGCGCGCGCGCGAGCACACACACACAATCATAACAATTAAAAAAAAACATATCACAATACAACCTGAATGGGTATAAAGCTTTATTTCCTTTATCTGGACAATTACAGACGAGTATAGTGCCTGTAATGGTTTACATTTTGCCTGCTATTTGCCGTACAAGAATATCGGTCACGATATAGAAGTCAAGTATACTCCTGTCGGATGTGCTCATGAGTATCATTTGCATATGCATTTTCCGATACGGAGGAAATATTCCTGCGTTTGTACATTCTCGGATTGTTGATTACTTCCACTCTCTGAAAAAGGAGTATAGTTCTGTCTCTATCTGCTTGAAGCAGCCGAAAACAAGATGAGACCAGTCACTGGACCTCTGCCGTGTATTTATTATTTGTATATCTTGCTGTCAGTGTGTCTAGCTCGTTTCTCAGAGAGTTAGGTTTTGACAACAACAAGAGAGAGAGAGAGAGAGAGAGAGAGAGAGAGAGAGAGAGAGAGAGAGAGAGAGAGAGCATCTCTGGAATAATTGCCACAATATTCATTCATGTCTCAAGCTGTGTAAGATAAATATTCCATTTTCGTTTGTTTTTTTTCCCTCACCCTCACCGCATTGTCCGCAGCTAATTCAGTGACAACTATGTTAATTTTAAAGTTATAATATTCTAGCTATGGATATATACATAAACATATTTTGTTACAAGTAAGCAAAATCAACGTGTATCACTTCAGTTCACAACAATGTGACATTCAGACGATAGAATATCCGTAAGGAGACTCGATGGTCACTGTATAACAACATTAATATGACATTGCAAAACACACCTTCACATACTCATATACCAGAAAAAGGACTTAGTGGACACCCCCTGCATGTGAAGATAAACGAGAAATCAAGCAATGAAAAATAAGCGATTTTTTTCCTCTAAGGTTTTTGTTGGAATGTTGTTACATTGAGGTAACCGCCGTTTCATCCACGAAAAAGGCTACAGAAACGACTAAATTTACAGTGGCAGGAAATTTAGAAACATCAGAGGAAAACACTTTATTTTTTCTTTCACCCGGCGTTTAAGATGGTTCACTCTCCTTTCAGATGACCGTTTAGTTAAGATGTTAGTTATGTCCGTAGCTCTTAGCAATGACGACTGATTACACGACGAATCACTGCCAACCCGAAGACTGTTAGATATTCACTTGACTTAAGAAGCCACGAGTGTGGCTGTGTTGTATTTGAAAGTTTGCGCCACGATTTCACTTGCTCACTGAGGAAGTACTTGCTGACTGAAAAAGAATTTGCCACCTATAGAAGTACTAGCTTCCGGCAAAAGTACTTGCTACCTGAAGAAGTACTTACTACTGAAGAAGTATTTGCTACCTGGAAAGGTACTTGCTACATTAAAAAGTTCTTGTTACCAGAAAAAGTACTTGCTGCCTGAAGAAGTACTTACAACATGAAGAGTACTCGCACCAAAGAAAGTACCTGCTTCCTGTAGAAGTACTTGCCACTTAAAGAAGTACTTGCTACCCGAGGAAGCACTTGCCACCTAAAAAAAAGTACTTGCTACTTAAAGAAGTACGAGCAACGTAAAAGGTTCTTGCTACCTGAAGAAGTACTTGCTGTCTGAAGAAGTACATGCTATTTGAAGAAGTACGTGCCACCTCATGAGGTACTCGCTATCTGAAGAAGTACTTGCTACCTGAGGAAGTACTTGCCACATAAAGAAGTATATGTCACATGAAGTAGTACTTGGTACCTAAAGAGATTTCTGCCATCTTAAGAAATTCTTGCTACCCGAAGAAATCTTTGCCAATTTGCCACTACAAGATGTATTTGCCACCTGAAGAAGTACGTGCCAGCTAAAGAAGTACTTACTACCTGAAGAAGTACTTGCATGTAAGGAAGTACTTGCCACCTGAAGAAAAGTCTTTCCACCCGATGAAGTATTTGTTTCCTGGAAAAGTATTTGCGACCTGAAAACAATACGTGTTACCTGAAGAAGTACATGACATATGAAAACGTATTTGCTACCCGAAGAAGTACTTGCTACCTGAAGAAGTATCTGCCACGTGAAAAAGTACTTTCCTTCGGAAGAAGTACTTGCTACCTGAAGAGGCATATGCCATGTCAAAAAGTAGTTGCTACCTGCAGAAGTACTTGCCACCAAAAGAAATACTTGTCACTTGAAAAAGTACTTTCCTCCTTAAGAAGTATTTGCTACATGAAGAAGTACTTGCTGCCCGAAAAAGTACTTGCCACCTGAAAAAGTACTTGCTACCTGAAGAAATACCTGCTGACTGAAGAGCTTTTTTTTCCTGACAGAAGAACTATTCGCTACCTGAAGAGGTACTTGCTTGACTGAACTGGAGAAGTACTACCTGACTGAAGAAGTACTTGCTGGCTGAAGAAGTAACTGATGACTGAAGAACTACTTGGTAATTGAAGAACTACTTGGTGACTGGAGAAGTACTTGGTAAGTGAAGAAGTACTTGCTGAGTGAAGAAGTACTTGCTGAGTGAAGAAGTACTTGCCAGCACTCAGAAGTACTTGCCAGGTGAAGAAGTAATTACTGAGTGAAGAAGTATTTGCTGGGTGAAGGAGTACTTGCGGAATAAAGAAAACCTGCTGACTTAACTCACCGAAAGGAGACTTACTTGGTGACTGAAGTGGTATTTCTTGAAGGACGAAGCACTTGTTGACTGAAAGAGTGTTTGCTGACGGAAGAAAAATATTTAGTGTCTAGAAAAAATACTTGCTTATAGAGGAAGTATTTGCTGATTAAAAAAACCCAAAGTACTTACTGACTAAAGAAGTACATGCTGACCGAGGCAGTACTTGTTAACCGACGAATTACTCACTGAATGAAAAAAAGTGATGGCTGAAGTACAACTGTCATTTTCATAGAAATTTTGGTCACTTACAATCATTAGTTTGTGCACTGATAGAAGATGTGTTAAATGGCATTAAATGCGTATATTGCAATCAATGTTAAGGCGCGGTCTATAAAGATCAGGACATGTAATACAGTTTCTACCAAGCAGAGATGGAGATAATCATACGTGTTACTAACTAAAAAAACTAGGACCTAGATACATTTTATCAAATACAGCTAGTTAAGACTATACGAGTTCATCATATAGGTGAATCAAACAAGGACATCTCAGACTGTTGACATCAACAGCAACGACACTGGATAAAAGAAGAGAGAGGAGGGCAGGATGGTGGGAAAAGAGAAGAAGTGGAGGCAATGAAGAAGTGGAGTGAGAAGAGGGGAGGGGGGTGGGTGGGGGGGCTGGAGGCGGGGGGGGTGGAGGGAAGGGTGGGGTGGGAGTGTTGAATGGCGATGAAGAAGTTACTGGTAGTCAACATGCTCTGAGAAGTTAAACGGGTGATGTTGTCTGCCTCTGCTAGTGTTGACTGTCATGCGTACGTTTGACGCTCGTTGTCAGGTTTATTACCAGGAACTACCACAACAATGAGACTAGCATGAGTGGAGATGAGAACATGAGCAATGGAAAAGTTACTGACTGCTTTTTCTTATTTGATCATACGTTTTCCTTCTTTTAGGATCATCCCTAACATGTTTAGAGTGTTTCACCCCCAGGGTGCTAGAGAGGAAACAGCCGTCGGAATCGCATCTAGATCTGCATGCCCTTCCATCTCCATCCTCCCTGTGCGCTTGAGTCAGTTGTGTGTATTCGTTACATGTGAGTCCAAGCGACAAGTTGCTTCTTGTTTATTGTGTAATATTTCTTGTATGTCCGTTATGACGTAAAGACTGTGTATCACTCTAATCAGCAGTGAAAACTATGATATAATCTTGCTAGTTGACTAAGTGATTAGTCTTTTACATATGTGAAATACTGCTGTTATAACGTGAGGCATAGCCGACAGAGAGACAAAATGGAAACGAACTGCCGAAAATGGTCAAAATATAAATGAACACGCACAATAGAGTGCAAAGTAATCCTTTTTTATACTACACAATACAAAACACACAAATGAATCTTCAAACAGATATGTCGTTTTCAGACTTCACGAACAACAGACGTAAGACATGCACCACCAAACAATATTGTCCACATCATAGCCAGACAGACTAGGTCAGATCTGAATCTCTGTTTTATTTAAGTTGTCTTGCGAAATGCGGTGAAACGTGCAGGAAAGGGGGGTAATATGGTAGGGGTAGGTTTCTTGAATGTTCCCCTGCTGTTATGTTCTTCAGTAAAGTTGGTATATGGATAAGAAGTTGTCAGAATTGTCTGTTCATGTTGCGCTCACGTGTTGCCTCACGCATACGATTTTAGTAGATGTAGCCACTGGTGTTTCGTTATTATAGTTCTCCTGTAGGTCAGTCACATATCAGAAGAGAAGAAGACAACTAGTGTACTTCGCTTTTCTACTGTCCCCCTGTGTCAGAGTCCCGCATGCCAGCGTAGAATTCTAACCACTTCAAGGAAGCGCTGTCGATGCATGGCGTGGAGGAATGGTTTCAGTGGTTGGGCCGCCCTCACAGGTAACATATATACACCAGCTTCTTATTGTCCGCTATTCAGCGAGGGTGGTCCGCTGACCGAACACAACCTTTGTGTGCGCACGAACCACCGTGTGTGTGTGTGTGTGTGTGTGTGTGTGTGTGTGTGTGTGTGTGTGTGTGTGTGTGTGTGTGTGTGTGTGCTTCAAATGTGACATGTTGGCACCATCATCAGTGACATGCGGTAAACAGACTAGACCACCAACCCGTCACCACCAACGTCGTCGTCCTGGTCTTCATCGTTATCGACGTCATTACTTCATCCTTGTTTTTACTGTAGTTATCAGTGTGACCGTATTTTGACCAGTGACATTTCTTTTTCGCTAGACGGCATAACGGAATAAATAAATAAAAATGAAAATCGGAAAAAAAAAAAAACTACCAGTATTATTTCAAACTGAGGGAGAATATGGTGTGCAAGCAATTAACATTGTGTGAGTGCTGGTGTGAGTAGCTGATTTTACATTTTTTTAGTAGATAATAATGCAACAACAACAACAATAACAACAAAAGTAATTATAATTATGACAACAACTAGAGTACGGAAAGAAGAAATAGGTTTAGAACCATAGGGAAATAAGTTCAGAGCCATAACTTTAGAAAATGAACTCTGTTCAATGTTGGTTTAAGCTTCTATCGTGCGGAGATACCTTTTCAAGGAAATCCCAGAGCATCACTGCAGTTGTTGCTGAAAACTCTGGATTTATAAAGAGGAAATGTAATAAGTCTGTTTTTATTTCATCAGTTTTGTCAGCTGACTTCCACAATACCAGTCACCAACTAATATACATAGATTTGCTTTTGTGACTGGAACCAAACAAAAACTGATGGTGCTGATGGCAAGAAGGGGAATTCGAAGTGGATGTCAAATAAACTAAACATCATCAGTCACATCAATACAAGATTATGACTGGCGTTTGGAACAAGCCTGATTTCAAACGTTTACGAGGCCCAAGGCAAAAAAAGTCAATAGAACTATATCATTTACAATGTATGCTTGCTGTCCTTCTCACCTCTGACAGGCCCAGATGTCTCCAGTACACATACAGTCTTCTCCTTTGCCACCTCACCCCTCCACTGCACCGAATCAAAACATGCGAATTGCTTTGGCATGTTACTTCATCTGCCTTTATATTGACTATGTTGCATCGGATGAATGATTTTTTATCTCTTAATTTCGTGATGTACCAGGACATTCAACTGTGTCAAACACAGTGAGCAAAAAAAAAAAAGCTTTGAATCTAACGTGGACATTAAATGTATTAAAAATCTTTTTATTTCGTGAATAAGACATGTCGTCATAACACGATTCGGTTCAAAGTTTGTTTGTTCCTTCTAGTTGTCTATTAAATCTGAAAGTAAAAAGAAGAAATAAAGCATTCATTCATACTTTCATATACTGCATGGAAGCTTCCCAGCTTGGGCAAGTCTTGTCCTCAATACTTCAATCAGTTTCTGTTCCTGTGCTCGCCTTCGCTGCTGCGTGGCCATAGTCCACAAATAGAGAAGCGGGTTAAGAGCAGAATCGAGAGGTAACAGGAACACAACCAAAGCGTCATAGACCTTGTGAAAAACAGCAATACCCAGTGAAGTCATAACAGTGGCCGCACAGAATGAAAACCAGCAGACAGCCTTCATAACCACCAGCTTTCCCACCAGGTGCACTGAGGAATAATACGGTCTTTTTATCGCTTCAAGTTCTATTCTATACTTCGGGGTTCGCCTGTAGATGATAAACTGAGCAATTATGATCATGAAGCATAACGTGAAATTGACTATCACAACAACTATGAACCATCTCAACCTTTGATCAGAGCTGTAGTGATGAGACATAGCCAGGCGGCACAACCCTGACTGACCCTGAAGACCCCAGTGTGAACGTCCAGGAAGGAGCGGCATGACCGACAGCAGGGTTCCCACGATCCAGGTGAACGTACAAGCTGCAGCTGTTGAACGTTCATTGACACTCCGGGGACCTTGACGGTGACAAAAGATGGCGAAGTGATCCACAACAATCAGACACACAATGAACACAGACACCTCACTGGACAGACTGGAGAGAAACCCCGCCATCTTGCAGATCTCGCTCTTGACCCATGACTTCTCCATAAGTAAGTACTGCCCATGGAACGAGTAGTCTGCTGCCAATGTTATGCTTATGTGACCTCCCATGCACACATTAGCCAGCTGTAGATGGACAAAGGCTGTCACAAGCATACTTGCAAATGCGTTCCTGAGTGTGATCGAAGCGACGAGGAAAAGCAAACTCACTAAAATAGCAGAGGTAAAAAGAAGCCAATAGAAAATCACGTACGGTTCTGCTGGTAACAAATTTGCACACGATGCCAGTGTAGTCTGAGGCGCTGAGCATTTCACTTTATTTGCCCGTTTTGGAAGTACACTCTTGCAGCAAACTCTATAGTTTAAAGAATAGATTCTACTTAACTGATTTGACCTTGAGAATAAATCTAGGGGAAAATTAATTACCGGATTTCCTTTCAGATCCAATTCCTCAAGTAGCGGCATATTTCTAAACCCCATAAAGCTGATAGTTTCAACAGCAGAAAAAGATGAATTAAAGTGTTTCAAATCGGGTAGATACGCGAATAACACATTGCTTAATATTTTGAGACGTACATTTGACATATCCAATGTTTTCAATGCGAAATGTATTTGTTTTAATCTTTTTGTTACAATCTGGGTGACAGGATTATTCGTCACCCGTAAAGTTTGTAAATGTGGCAGCTCAAAAAAGACAGCCATGTTGATTGTTTTGATTTCATTATTTGTCAGATCTATGTACAGAAGATTTTTTAGTTTTATACGCGAAATATTATTAATATCACAATACGAAAAACGCAGAGAAGTGAGATAATGATTTTTTGCCAAAACACTCAGTTACATTTGTGAATCTGTGGCATCTAGGGATCGGAGATGAGGGAAGGTTTGAACGGGAAAGGGGTTGCCACACTGGACGGAGTGGCCTTGACACATGCAACCAGGAAGACAGGTCAAATCACACATCAGTTCATCATCTCGTTGTGGACACTGAGCCCAGCCAACACAGAGATGGTCTCCATGCACACACACTGTAGAGCCCGACAGTGGTATAGTCCCACATACGTCACTGTCTCACAGCCTCTTTCATCCTCCCCATAAACACAGTCCTGAAACCCGTTGCATCTTGTGTAGACAGGAAGACAGTTCAAGAGCTCAGCTGTACATTCGTAATGGCTCCCAGGACAAAACTCCTCCGTTTCATGTTTGATATGTAAAATCTCACTGCCATCTAAGTTGATATGAAATCTTTGCTTTATATGCTCATCATTGACCCGAGCGCAGTAGGGGCATGGCTTACGAGTGTGCTCGTGGAAATTCCTCTCATCTGAATCATCAAAACAATCAGAGAATTCGTTGCACTGTTGGCTGTGCAATACAGCCTGAAGATGGCTATCTGCTCTCGTCGAGTCAGCAGGTAGTACGGGTCTGCTCTGTTGTGGCGTGGATGCTGCTGCTTCCACTTGTTCTGCAGCTTGGCCTTGATGATGGTCCTGGATTCGGTGTAGTTGGTAGATCTGTCCATCTGCTCCTGTGTAGTGCCCTCCTTTGCCAGGGAGTCAGCAGTCTCATTGCCGAGCACGTTGCAGTGGGAGGGAATCCACTGCAGGGTGACTGTGTGACTTGTGCAGAGGGAGGCGAGAGATGAGGACAGATCGTTAAGCTCTGGATCTCTGTTGGACTGAAGGGCCTGCAAGATGGACAGGGCGTCGGTCAGGAAGACAACGTTGTGGCTGGCGTAGGGGCTGACCTCGAAGTGGGCTGCTGCTGTTTTCAGGGCTTCTGCTTCAGCTCTGTAATTGTGGAGTACAGGCTGGTAGCGAGGCAGATCTTTTCTTCTCTGCCTCCTGGATATTGGACATAGACTCCTGCCCCTCCATTTCGAATGGCATCTGCTGCAGAGCCGTCGGTGTAGACATGAGTCCAGGACTCTTTGGGGAACTGGGTATGGAGGTGTTCAAGGGTGAGGGACTTTTTTTCAGGGCCGCTTTGGGAATCTGTTGGGCCAACACCAGGGATGCTATGCTGCACTGTGATGAGGGGAGGAGTTCCTTCGCTCCAGGGAGGGACGGCAAGACACCGGGGTATCACTTTGGGGTCATGGTCAAGGATATCTTGATGTTGCTGTTCTAGGATTCTGCTCTGGTGTACGAAGCTCCCTCTCTTCAGCCGTCCTTTTGTTGGCTGGGACAGTCTGTCTTTCATGGGGTGGCCTTGCAGCCTCTTGTCCTTTTGTTGGCTGGGACAGTCTGTCTTTCATGGGGTGGCCTTGCAGCCTCTTGAACTTGGCAGCCTAGGTCAGGAGTTTGGCGTCTCTGTGGTGCTCAAGGGGCTGGAGCTCTGTGATGGTTTCAAGTTCCTGGATTGGCGTAGACTTCATGGCTCCTGTGATGATACGGGCAGCTTGATTCTGAATCTTGCTGATCCGTTCAAAATTGGATTTGGCTGACTCTACCAGTGTACAGTCTCCTGAGGGTCGTGTTGTCTGCACCCCATGTTGTTCCTGCCAGCTTCTTCATGAGGGTAAGGCGTACTTTTGCTCTTAATTCTGTTTTCTCTGCTTGCTTCTTCCACGTCAGGCGTTTGTCAAAGTTGACTCCCAGTACGTGGGGTTATTTTCAGCAAGCAGAGTTTGTCCATTGATGCTCAGGTTGGCCTTCTGTTCTTTGGGTTAGAGGCTGAAAACAGTGTAAGTGGTCTTCTTGGCATTAATTGTTACCAGCCACTGTTTTGTCCAGCTTTCGAGAACATTCAGCGCCTGCTGTAGCCTGTAGTTGGCAGTTGTGAGGTGCTCTTCCGAGCACCATAGGACAAGATCGTCTGCATAGATGGCTCCTTGGACTTTGCGTGGCACATCTTTGACGATGTCGTTGATAAAGACAAGGAATAGGGTACGGCTGAGGACACCTCCTTGAGAGACTCCTTCTCTCAGTGTCTTCTTCCGACTGTATGCTCCGTTGACATGGATTCGGGCCTTTCTACTTTTCAGGTACTGCGAGATCCATTGGTACATACAGCCAATCACACCACTCTTCTGGAGTTTTCTCCGGAGGCCATCCTTCCAGACTTTGTCGTACGCCTTTTCCATGTCTATCCACACCGTCAGTGTATGCTGTTTGTCCTGGAAGCCATCCTCGATCTTCTGGGCTATGTAGGTCACTTGATCCTTAGTGGAATGATGTTGGCGGAAGCTGCCTGCTCTGGAGTGATGATGTTGTTCTTCTCTAGGTGCCAAACTAGCCGCGAATTGATCATACGCTCTAGGAACTTGCCCACGCAGCTGGTGAGGCTGATGGGGCGATAGCTGTCAGCCCTGACTCTGTCTTTGCCCTTCTTATGTATGGACACCATATCAGCTTCTCGCCAGCTTTGTGGAACATGCCCCGTCTTCCAGCTGTTGTTGAAGAGAGCAAGGAGTTCGGTCTTTGCTTTGGTGCCGAGGTGTTTAAGCATCTCGTTGGTGACTTTGTCAGGACCTGGAGATTTTTTGTCCTGTAAAGATTTTGCGGCTTCTTCTAATTCTTTCAGTTGGAAAGGCCTGTCCATGTAATCAGGTTGGTCTTGGTCATACTGATGATTCTTCATTTCATCATGGGCTTGTTGTTTTCTGTCCTCTGTCACAGAGATGTTGCTGGTCTGCTCATAGCTGTCTATGAAGCAGTTCGCTGACTCTCTCCCTGTCACAATCCCCTGATCTTCTTGGAGCGTGACAGGCACTGACCTTGTCTCTTCATTATTCATGGCTTTGGTCAGTTTCCAAAGTTTGTTGCCATCTCTGTCAAGGTTCAGCTTTTCTGTTTTCTCCATCCAGCTTGTTCTTGCAGCTTGGATGTAGGCCTTTCTGTATTTGGCAGTGCAGGCTTTGAGGGTGATGTTGTTTTCTTGTGATGGGTTGTTTTCCACCTCCTCTCTAGTCCTTGTCACTTCATCTTCAAGCTCCTGCAGCTCTTCTGTCCAATATGGCCTGTAGTTCTTTCGAGCGCCACGTGGAATTGCCTCTGAGGCTGCTTTCAGGATGGCTTGTTTGAAGTTTTGGTGGCTCTGTTGATGTTGTAATCGTCCACTTTGATGGTCTTACAATACTCGTCAGATCGATAAAGCTTCGTGGATTTTCGATCCTGCTGCCCTCTTAACTCCCAAAGGGGAAGTAAGCACAGACAAGCGTTAATATGTCACTTCAACAGCTAGGCCTGCATTTAAAGGAACGGAAGTATGAGAGGAAAATCTTCTCACCTGAGTACTCTGTATGCTGTAACGTACCCGCCAAGGGGTGGTCAGCGCAGACAAGCGACACTATGTCACTTCAACAGATAGACAGAAAGAAAAGTCTTCTCACCGGAGTACTCTGCATGCTGGAGAGTACCTCCAAAGGGGATGTCGGCGGAAACAACAAGTGCTGCTGGATCCTGACTACCTGTCGATGAGAAGCACTTCTATGTGCACACAAAAGAAACTGACCTGAATCCACTAGACCTTCCTCCCTGTAAGAAAGGTGCTCATCTGGGCTTTTTAGAGACACTCGTCTTATGGGCAGGAGGATCTGTCTATCCGAGTTACACACATACGTTCGCACGCACGCACGCACGCACGCACGCATGCATGCACGCACGCAGGCAGGCGGGCACTCACGCACGCATGCACGCACACACGCACGCACGCACACACACACACACACACACACACACACACACACACACACACACACACACACACACACAACACACACACACACACACACACACACACACACACACACACACACACACACACACACTGGAAGTTTGTGTCCATTAAAAAAACAGGCTGAAAATGTTGCAGCATTGGCGAAGGAAACATTTTTTTCATACACGTTTAATCGAAGACATCTAAGGGCAAAGAATTTGCACGTCTGAGCGTCTGAGTCCATGCTCTTACCTATCTTAATGAGCCACGGGGCTGGTGGGAGGGACGGAGAGGAGGAGGTACGAGTGTGTAGTTTCTTTGATAAACATTATATATGCAGTAAACATATTAGAATGAAAGTGTCAGTGCACCACACATCAATACACGAAATAAACACCGACGCTTTGTACCAAATGTTAAAACTTTAAGATCAGCAGGATAATATCCATCTGTTAAAAAACACTCAGACAATGTATTGTCAGAGTGAGTGAGTTTCAGGGAAAAATGGACTGTGGGAAAAATTGAAGAATGAAGGCCCCACTGTTCACAAAAACAAGAATGAAAAAGGAAAAGAAAAAAAGCAGTAAGTAAAAAGTGAAAATATTGGAGGTTGGAGGGAAAAAAATCTTAATGGGCCAGCAGCCCGCACAAACGCACATCATGTTGGTTGTTTTGTCTGTTGTTTGATTTTACAAAACAGATCAAATTAAATGCAAAGCTTCCACCAATCACCAACAACAGGGTTGACTTTCGATATGGTCAGATCAGACACAACAAAGGGAACAGGAGGCAGAGAGGTCCCACCATGGTGAACTCCTTCCCCTGCAATGCCGGTGGACGCCAGGGTACCTGAAACACAGGCCTCCACTCCCACGTCAGGACCCATTCCAGCTACTGACCTTTCCTCGTGCACACTTTTGAAATGACGATGGTCAAATGACGATGGCGCGGTGTGTAGTGGCGCGGGGTAAATGGATACGCAGTCATCTTTTGGGATCCTACTTAAGAAACAATGACCTCTGGACACATCCATTTTGCGCCCAGTTTGAGGAGATAGGTGACTGTCTGTTCGTGCTTCGTTTCTATCGTCTTGAATGTTGTTTACCTTGGCTGAAGAAGACCAAAGAGGTCCAAACGGGTAGCATTTGTCATGTAATTTGTTTATTTCTTTCATATGGATGCATAGTGATTTGTTAATTTTGTTTGAATTTCCACCTGTTACCACATCACTTTCAAGCCAACTTCTGATTCAAAATAAGCCGACATCAAACAGGTATGAATGGAGTGGTGGTAACTTATTACTAATAAAAAAAAAAAGGTGAAACAAAGTAAACTGAGACAATAAGTAAAAGTGGATTTCTAGGTTGCCAAGAAAATGGAACAAGACATGAGAGGCCAGATACAGTATGCTTCTGGCTTTGTGATCTTATATCAGCAAGACAAACACCTCACAGACAAAAAAATCTCGGCAGTACAACTGATTGAATGACGTAGGTGAGCAATATGCAAATGACAGCGCTAGGTGGTATCGAAAAAAAAGTCTTGCATTCTGACTTGTTTGTGTTTGTCATTTTTGTTTGTCTTGCCTGTAGAAGGGGTGAAGCACGTTCATTTGATTCTGTCGGGCTTTAGTTTTCCGTTCGTTTGCCAGGCCAGCTTCAGTTTCAGCTTGCAGTCTTTCCACTTTGGACCTAGCAAAATTAGCCACATGTCCGACCCCACCCCTCTCCCACCTTCTCCTCCTCCGTCTGCAATCTTCTCCCCAGAATGACAACATCAGTGAAATGAATCTTGGCGATTTCCTCCGGTGGCTCGGTTTCACTTGTGGGTTATCGGACGTTCGCTCCAAGGCCCATTTCACACGACAATGTCAAAGCAGTTTTGCTTTAAAACATGTTAACACGGCGTACAAGAACTTTCATTTTTGCATAATGTTGGGCAAGGTAAGTATTAAGCTGTTTCTGCTTTTTTTTTCTGAAGAGCAAACTGATGGACTGGCCCATGGAACCTTGCTGTTGGTTGTCATTTGACTCGTCCATCTGCTTTGCCTGAAAAGCAAATAACTGAGAAGGATGAAAGTTGTTTAAAAAACGTAACAGTGAACAAAAGACACCTCAGTATGGTACTGTGTTAGAGAAGGGTCCTTATATTCTCCACAAACTCAAAAGTCTTTCTAGCATACTTCAGAACATTTTTTTTTTTGGTTGAAGAGCACTCTTTTGAAGTCTGTCTACCCAGAATGAGGACAGCTTTTTAATGATCGACAGTGGTACATTCAAGAAATCTTTCTTTCCAAATTCAGAAGAGCGTTTCTGTCTGTTTGATGGTGCGAGAGAGAGAGAGAGAGAGAGAGAGAGAGAGAGAGAGAGAGAGAGAGAGAGAGAGAGAGAGAGAGAGAGAGAGAGAACGCGAATGCGAATGCGAATCTTTATTCAGATTAAGGCCAAAAGCCCCATACTGAAGGTTTTTTTTTTTTTTTTTTTTTTTTTTTTTAAATAAATGTGATATATATCATGAATGATACGAGTCAAAATGTTAATGATGAAATACTGTAAGTTAAAAACAAACAAACAAACAAATAAACCATCAAGATATTGCAATCTGAATTTTCTTATTTCCTTCATAAACATACTTAGCTAAATTCAGCTGTGTGTTCTCATTACTTGTCAATAATAAGAGAATGAGCCTGAAGTTACACGGTTCTGTGTAATATTTGGATTGGATAAGTTTTATTCTTAAATTACTCAGAACAGGACAGCAAAACAAAACATGCGTTTCATCTTCTCTTGCTCTTTTACATAATCGATATGTTAGATCATTTTTCAACAACAGTGCTATACTGAAAGCGATGCCAAGCAATGTCCGATACACCAAATCTGAATTTTGTCAGTGCACATCTAACGTATCTATTCATTTTTATCTTAATATAATGTTCGAATGTATGTGTCGATTTAAAGAGTTTGTACTGAACAAATCTATCGCTATTATACATATGGTCATGCCAGTCCTGCCACTTGCAATCAGTAATCCTCTGTTAAAACAATTTAGAAATCCTGATATATTTTCAACACCTTGGTTATCCCAAACAAAAACAAACCCATATGAATTTAAACACTGTCCAACATTGGAAGCCCAAGTCCTCTTACCATTATTGTCAAACTTTAACAATATCCTGTAATCTTTATAGGGTATCCTGCATTTGTCCATTCTCGTTAGTTTGAGCCAGTTATTTTACACATTTCAAATAAGAATGTAAATAAACAGAATATCTTCCGAGTTCACCGTATACCAGATCATTGGGAGTTCTACTATCTACATTCAAAAAACCCTTAAGCGCATACAAGTGAACTTTTTCCATTAAGGCACATTTCTCAAAGCGCTATATTTCTGCTCCATACTGCAAGATTAGCTGCATCTGTGAATCGAATAACTTGACAAAAACACTGAATGAATCGCAGTCCAACTTGTACAAAATATAAAGAATAACTATGACTGCCTTTTTCGATCTGTTTACTACATCTTGACAAGCACACTCAAAACTAGGTTTGGTTGTAAAGTAAATACCAAGATATTTGTAAGCATTAACCACAGCAATTCTCTCACTTCCATAAGTCCATCGTTCAGCACGCCCTAGATATTTCCCTTTACGAGACACGACAATATTTGTCTTACTCATATTAACTTTTAATTCTAGTTTGCTTGCTGCAGAGTAGAAATCATTTAGTTGTCTCTGGAGACCGACCACTGATACTGCTAGTAAAATAATGTCATCAACAAAAAGCAGCATAAATAATTCTAAAAGGTCAAAAGTTACTCCATGTCGACTATCTTCAATTATTTCCAAGGTTAATTCATTAATGAATAGAGAAAATAACACAATGCTACAGACGTCTCCTTGTTTGACCCCACTTGTACAAATGACATACTCAGATAATTTTGCAACTGATCTTATTTTTGCTTTTACCTCACAGTACATACTTTTTATGCAACGATACAATTTACCTTTTATTCCATTTTTTAGCAAAACAGGCCATAATGATCTTCGAGAAATTGAATATAAAGCGTTTTCAAAGTCAACAAACGCAACATATAACATTTGACTATTTACAAATTGTTTCTGAACAGCAGCAAGCAGAGTAAATATATGTTCGATTGTGTGAGAGAGAGAGAGAGAGAGAGAGAGAGAGAGAGAGAGAGAGAGAGAGAGAGAGAGAGAGAGAGAGAGGCAATGACAAACTCGCGAAATCTTTTTTTCCTAAACTCAAAGCAGGTTTTCTTTCTGCTCGACAGCAGACCAGTCTTAAACTTTTTCTTCTAAAACTCATATACACTTTCTTTTCTGTTCAGCGGCCTCTGAAAGCCTGTCTTCCCTAAATAAGAATATAATTTGTTTCTGTCCGACTGAGGCGCACTCCGACTGTATAATTAATTTGCTGAACTCTGAGAGCCCTGTATTCGATGTTCAGATTTTAATTCTCCTTATGAGGTCTTGGCATTTCTTCCATGATGTGTGTGCGCGTGCGTGCGTGCGTGCGTGTGCACGTGCGTGCGTGCGTGTGTGTGTGTGTGTGTGTGTGTGTGTGTGTGTGTGTGTGTGTGTGTGTGTGTGTGTGTGCATGTGTCCATGCAGTGCCATTTAAAATGTACGCTTAGAACTTTTGATTAGATTAGGCTGTTCAGGACGATAATGATGATGATGATGATGATGATGATGATGATGATGATGATGATGATGATGATGATGATGATGTTCATCATCATTATTCTTATCATTGTTATTATTATTATTGTTGTTGCTGTTTTGTACTTGTTTTTCTTTTTTCTCTGTTGTTGCCAAAGGACAAAAATGCACACAGAGAAACAAATGTTACCATCTATTGTAAAACCTGCTACTGAATACACAAACTGTATTCATAGTCACTACAAATGTCGCCACCTATACAAATTGTCCATAGAATTAAAGTCTTCCACAAAGTTAGTTTCATGGAAGGTGCACTAAACCTGTGACATACATATTTACATACAAGTTCTCTTCAGGATTTTCCCTCATTTTACCCCCCCTCTCTCTCTCTCTCTCTCTCTCTCTCTCTCTCTCTCTCTCTCTCTCTCTCTCTCTCTCTCCATCCGGAAGTCTGTCTTGTCTAATATCTTAAGCTTATTGCGTGCTATTAATTTAAGGCCTTCGATTACTTTTCCCCACATCATTATAATGCAGTGAAACGTTACTAATTCATTGACCAGTGCATATCTTGACGGTTAACTTGTGATCAAATCAGCATGTTAGCTCGATATCAAATGAGCATGGGATTCTAGCCATTTCAAAAACTGATTTTCATTGGATTGTCTCCGCTTTTCTGTCAGTGTGTTGAATGTATACATGAAAGGGTTAACTGCAGAGTTTAACGGCAGCACAAGAATTGCCAGGGCCACATTCACTTCAGCTGAGATGGGCACATCAGTTAAGGCCAACATTCCACACATTCCAATGGGAAACCAGCACATGAAATTTGTTAAAGCTATACCAATCAACCTTCGCGCTATGGTCATGTCACGTGACAATTTCGTTGTGTTAGTTTTCAAGGTGTTTCTCTGTATGGTCCAATAAATACAGGCCTGACCAACAGATACAAACAAAAATAGAACAAGGTTGAACACGATGAACACACTAAAAGAATAAACGCTGCCCTTAAACTCATGTCTCGTAACTGGCAGTGGGATACAAATGCCTGTCTGACCATAAAATTCCCATTGCGCCGTCACTGGAAGCAATGGTATTGCTGCCAGAATCCAACCCAATAGCCAGATCAATAGACAAGCCACCGTTGCTGACGTTTTCTCAAATCGCACAGTGCTGAACGGAAAGTGAAGAACGGCGAATCTGTCCACTGTGATTATCCAGATGATTAAAGCTGACACCTCACAGGACAGTAAAGAGAAAAATCCAGCCATCTTACACATCACACTGCTTTTCCACGTGCCATCGCAATGTAGGTATCTGCCACGAAATCGTTCATCAGCCACTCCAATAACAGTAACGTAGACAGCCATCAGAAAGTCAGCCATGGTGAGACTGATGACAAAGACTCGGAAGCCACTTGAAGAGGTCATGCTCTTTGTAAACACGCGCGCACAGAAACAGAAGACGTTTCCTGTCACTGACAGACATGCCACCAGCCACAGGAACAGGCGGTAGGACCATGACTGCAACAAATCTTTACAGGAAGAAACGTCGTCTTTTGGAGCGTCACACGACGACTCATCGAAGCTAGCAGGAAGAATTTCATTGCAACAGAGCTTGTAGTTTTGTGTGGATATCGTTTGCAGACGTGAAAGATATTTGAACAGATCCGGCGGAAATGTTTTCACAAAAGTACCGCTCATATGCAGTTCAGTCAACTGCTGTGCAAATCGAAATCCTTCTTGGCTGATTGTATGGATGGAAGTAAAAGATAGATTTAGTACCTGTAGTCTTGGAAAGAGTGAGAAAACTTCGGATTCTAGTTCAGTCAGAGATGTATAGGATAGATCCATCGTTGACAATGTGTGCTGCTGCCTGAAAGAGGGAGCGTCAGAAGACAGTGTGGTGAGAGGATTTCTAGACAGAGAAAGCATTCGCAGATTTTCCAATCTGAGAAATTGTGTTGCATTAAAATGTTGGATCTGGTTGCCACTGAGATCGAGAATTCTTACATTCAGAAAGTTCAGATCAGGTAAAACTGTTAGGGAACACCTGACAAGAATCAGCACACAAAGATAGGGCAGATTGTTCACAACAGACAGTGTCAACCCTGAACCTGTTGCGTCCAGGTAGCGGAGCTGAGGATAGGGAATGGACGAAAAAGGCTGAGAACACAGGAAAGTGTGACCTTGACAGAGACAAGCCACTGGACAGGTCAAGTCACAGACTAATTCATCATCACGCAGTGGACAGTGACTCCAGCCATCACACAGGTTGTCACTATGTACACACAATGTTGACGCTCTGCACCTGAAAAATCCTGGACACGTCAGGTCGTCACATCCCTCTTCGTCCCGGTGGTCAGTACAGTCGTACATCCCGTTGCACCGTGTGTAGACAGGTAGACAGTCGTCCATGTCACCTGGGCAGCGGTAGTGACTGTCAGGACATGACTCATTGTGGACCATTGGAACGGACCTGAATTTATCAATGCCGTTGAAGTGGACAAGAGCAGGAGATGGGAAGCAAGAGTGTTTGAACATTATGGTCTTGAAAGGATCGCAGTTCGCTTCATCTGATTCATCTTGACAGTGGGACACTTGGTCACACTTCTTCATGTAGGACAGACACTGACCATTTGCACACGTAAAAGTGTCAATACAAAGAGCATGTTTACAGATGGATTCATCGCTGTCGTCTGGACAATCTGCAACATAATTGCACAGTAGGGTATAGGACAATGTCGAGATCTCGTCACTGCAAACAAACAGAGGCAAAAATGTGCTATGATGGCTTGATGAATGCATCCTTTCTTGGAGTTTGTATGACAACTGACCGGAAACATTGCAGTGTGTGACTTCTTCCTGACACACTTTGTATGGAGTGGAGCCACACAGAAGAAAGGTATATGTCAGATGATCACCGACGCACTTTGTCATGGACAGTTGTTCTGATGGCCAAATATGTGCACTGGTCAATGGAATTTCCTTGGAGTATTCCTCTGTCTGGTTTGGCCTGAACTCACAAACTAATCCTCTGAAAAAACGTCGTGAGTTCAAACTGCATTTGAACATAAATATATCTATTGGCCCCGGAGTCGATAAGTAGCACATTTTTACACCATCGTGGAAATACGCAATCTTAAAAGAGTGATGAATGGCGGAACGGTCGTGCAGAATCGTATGTCTGTACATTGAAGGCACAGACATGCTATTTGAATAATAACCAGTCCACTTTCTTTGTAACCTTTCCTTATGCATATTCGCTGTGCTTTTAAGCACATCAAACCAGTCGCATTTACACTTTGGGAAATTTAACCTGCCACCCAAAGAATGACAATGCTGACTACCAAACGCAATACCGTCCATTTCAACGTCTCCAGGAAAACGCGTAAACATAATGAATTTGTAGCAACTGTTACACAATGCAAACAACCCCTGACACTGAGAGTTGCTGAAGGGACAGTGTTCTGTTTCATCCCGTCCATCTTCACACTCTGGCTGATGGTTACAGGCCAGGTGCTGATGGAAGCTGGCATAGTGATCCACAGAACAATTCCACAATCCACTGGGTAGTCGCTGGGGTACCTCGGTTCTGGGGAAAAAAGAGAAGACAAGTTTGAAGCAGCTTGTCTGACTTGTCAGACAAGATTTTCTGGATGCTTCTAGAGTGATTTTTGTGGCGCTGAAAACATGGGCAAAGTCGGTTGTGACATCGTTCTTCCTTACCCAGACAAGAACGCGTGATTCTTGGAATTGCTCCGTTGGATCGTTGTTCGTCAGTATATGGCGATATAGACTAGCTGCCACTAGATGTGGCACCATTTCTTTGAAGGTGACCATGACCATTTGTCTTGAAGGGACAGGTACAGTGATCTTCAGTGTAGCCTTATTATAGAAACTGAGATCTCCCCTTACCGTGAGATAGCCAGATGATGGTGACGTCATACTCTTCAAGAAAAAGTCCGATTCATTGTGCCCTTGACGAATAAAGACAAATGTTCGCAAGCCACTCAACACAATGCTACAAACAACCAAGCCAGGAGAACAGTGAGTTAAGGAATAATTGACCCATGAACGAAGCGACAAACAAAATAACTAATTAAGTAATCGTGAGTCAACCATCTCTACCTGACAAATCAGTGATAGGAACAGATGACATTCATCCCTTAGAAAGCATCCGAGTTGTCTACCGGAAGTATGGCTTACAAATGAATGTATCCCAACATCATTGTTATAAGTAATATTAGTTCAAAGGTTGATTGATTATACTACTACTACCACACCACCACCACCACCACCACCACTACTACTACCTATACCTACTACTGCTACTACTACTACTACTACTAGGTGCATCTCTGTTGCTGACTACTGTGCTACACTACTACACTACTGTTGATTGATGTTGCTATTACATCCACTATTGCTTACCTATTTTTCAGCAAGGCCGTGGTCAGTTGATGCTGTTTACTATTAATGCCACTATGTCAGGTTTATGTTTTTATGCACCGTGGTCCAAGGTTTATGCTGTTATTTATGCCCGTGGTCAAGGTTTATGCTGTTATTATGCCGTGTCAGGTTATGCTGTTATTTATGCCCGTGGTTCAAGGTTTATGCTGTTATTTATGCCGTGTCAAGGTTTATGCTGTTATTTATGCCGTGGTCAAGGTTTTATGCTGTTATTTATGGATTGTTTACTTTCATGACGACACCCGGTAGAAAATTATCTCCATTCTGATATCTACCGTTGGTTAGTCTCCTTTTGGTTTTTCTTTGTTCTTTCTGTACAGTGCTTAATTGAATTACACACACACACACACACACACACACACACACACACACACAACACACACACACACACACAAATTATATATATATATATATATATATGTGTGTGTGTGTGTGTGTGTGTGTGTATGTGTGTGTGTGTGTGTGTGTGTGTGTGTGTGTGTGTGTGTGTATGTGTGTGTGCATGTGTGTGTTTGTGTGTGTGTGTGTGTGTGTGTGTGTGTGTGTGTGTGTGTGTAGCTCAGATCAAATTGTTCCATTGGTGAAGTTCAGGAATCTCCAGGGGAAAAAACATACAAGATGCCAAAGCACTGGAGCCTGACCGTAACAGCCGGTAAAAGACAACTCACGACCAGCAAATTACAGTGACACACAACTTACTCGAAATACTTGGTTTGATGACAGGTTTCTTGTTTCACAAAGTGAAGGTTTTCAACAGACACTGTGCCTACATATACTTGTCATCATTTTTCTTCATGTGTAGGAAGGACTTTAGAAATTTGAGTGGCTCCAACGCCTTACTGCAAGTAACGGCCACCTAGCCCCTCAGGATGATGGTGGGAGCTCTGTTCCATGCGACAAATAGGGCATTCACCACAACACATATTACTAAACAATGATATCAAAGAAAAACATATAAAAAGGAAAGAAAAAAATCTGAGTAACTTAACGCATTCTGTTTGCTATTATGAATTTGGTGATGAGACTTTGCAAGAGAGTCTCCTTTCCACTCTCCTGTCGTGTTCCATACTTAAAGCTTTCAACAGTCAAGAACGGTCTGTAATCAATAACATCTTCACAAACAGTATGAAAACATGGCAGTAAATCGGAAGAGCAGATGATATGGAAATCTAATCACAAACATCCACAGCCTATTTAACAAGAAGCTGTTTTTTAATGCAATATTTATACAAATTTTGCATATTGCAAACAAGTAGAGTAACTCTTGCTTCTACGATGAGATGATTACATGTTCATAACTCCTAACGAATATTGCTTACGACACTAAATCACCCACGACAAATACCATCACAGAGCACACAAATCAAATTAACTCCTCCCCCCCCCCCCCCCCCCCCACACACACACACACACAAAGTAAAAGAGTTCCAACCTTGCTCATATTCCTTGCATATGACACATGCACACAGGATCAACAACCGAAGTAATGAACGAACTCAAATCAACATTTATTCAAGACAGACACAATCTTTTAAATCTTCGGTGTTGTTGAGCAGAACACAGACATATAGAAACAAATCCAGGCAACTTCGTTTGACTGGTATGAGAGTCATATAAAGCAACACAAAGCAATACTTTTTTTTTTTAACCTGGCATCCTATGCTGCCATGATGCTCTACTTCGATTTTGTTCTGAATCCAAACTTGTGCTGACTTCAAGAGTCAGTCATTTTGTTGGCGAATTCATTTCCTATTTTGAAGATATGCATTGGTAATCTCACTACAGTGAAGATCTGGACAACGTATTGAACAATTAGTGATGTCAGTAGCTGACTTTACCTCGGATGCTCGGCAATAACGGGGACTCTTTTCTATTGAAAGATCTCTTGGTGATCCAGCATTTAAAGCTCTGGCCTCTATAGACGATTACAGCTGGCACTGACAGAACAAGCCTTTGGATGGGGTCATTTTGGAGATTCAGAATGATTACAGTGAGAATAATGCCGTTGATAGGAAAATGGAAATAGAGGAGGACAAAAAGGTAGTTTGGCTTTTTTAGTGTTTCAAAATTGTTGAAACTGACAACCATCACCATTGCAGTGAAGGTACCCCTTTACGTGCAATCTAAAATATGTATTGAATCTAGTCAGATGAGAAGACAGACACAATTTCAGTACAATAGCAAAATCAGACGGAAATTACTCTGCACACAGACTTTATTCAAACATCAACTTTTAGGCACATGGAGGGAGAGGTTTGTAACTCCAGAAGTGCTGTCAAATCGAAACTATCAAATTCTGATGGAAGAGGTTGGAAGTTAGAGAGGAAAAGTTTGAAATTGACTGATATCACCAGGACGGGCTGACTACAAACGTGTTGACATTTTGTGCCATTCTGACATTTTGTCGGAGTCACACACAGAAGACGATGATCTGAAAGTGCTGATCCGTGTTGATGAGATTCAGGACGACACCAGCAATGACGGCTTCATTTTATAAACAGATATGTCTATTCTGTAACAGCTACTGATACTGTTCGTCTGTTTCTTCAACTGATTTAGAATTTAAAATGAATAGCGAAGAATGCTGATGGTTAAGCGGAGACAATCAGAGCAAATAAGTATCAACAAAATTGCACCGGCGTAAGAGTTAGAAAGTACATTCTGTTGTGAACATTGCCTTAGTGCATTCTATTGTGGACGTTGCCTACATTTTTTATATCATTTTATCATTGATTGAATATGTTAATGGATGTAAATACCTGCAAAGTGTTTGCATGTTTGGTTCATTTCAGACGGTTTGCTCAAGTTGTCCGCTTGTTTTTTTTTTTTTGTTTTGTTTTTTTTTAAATCAAATTAGTACAAATCTTAAATAAATGTTAGCGAACCGCCCAGAGAACGTGGACAAACGAGTCACAAGACGAAACACAACTAGTTTCGACCTCTTAGGTCTTCATCAGGTGAGACATTAACGAATAAAACAATGAAAATTCACTTAGCTTTGATCGCTTCAGATCACTTCGTAGGGTTCAGCGCAAGGAAGAAGGCGTTGAATGAGAACGAGGCTGTTGGAAGGGAAATAGTGAGCGAGTCAAAGTCGTAATGAAGATAATAATATTACTGATAGGAATACTAATAATGGTCAAAATACTGAGAAAAAAAAAAGAAAAAAAAAAAAAAAAAAAAAAAAGGGACAAGATTACTACCAATCTGTGTCAATAAGTATGGGTATGGGAGAAAGGACAGTGGGTTAGAGGATTCTTAAACAGCAGGGTTGCCGTGGCAACAGTCCCAGAGGCGAAGGCGATGGTGATGTCAATGCCAGTGGTAGTATCAATACTAGCAATAGTATTACTGAATGATACTGCTAACAACGATAGTGAAGGTTAAGGTAATGAAAGCTTCATTTAGTGAAGTGGTAGTATCAATACTAGCAATAGTATTACTGAATGATACTGCTAACAACGATAGTGAAGGTTAAGGTAATGAAATGTTTCATTTATTTATTTATTTGATTATTATAAAAATGTATTTTCTAAATATATTTCTGTATCATGCTTTCATTACCTTAACCTTCACTATCGTTGTTAGCAGTATCATTCAGTAATACTATTGCTAGTATTGATACTACCACTGGCATTGACATCACCATCGCCTTCGCCTCTGGGACTGTTGCCACGGCAACCCTGCTGTTTAAGAATCCTCTAACCCACTGTCCTTTCTCCCATACCCATACTTATTGACACAGATTGGTAGTAATCTTGTCCCTTTTTTTTTTTTCTTTCTTTCTTTTTTTTTCTCAGTATTTTGACCATTATTAGTATTCCTATCAGTAATATTATTATCTTCATTACGACTTTGACTCGCTCACTATTTCCCTTCCAACAGCCTCGTTCTCATTCAACGCCTTCTTCCTTGCGCTGAAAGTGATCTGAAGCGATCAAAGCTAAGTGAATTTTCATTGTTTTATTCGTTAATGTCTCACCTGATGAAGACCTAAGAGGTCGAAACTAGTTGTGTTTCGTCTTGTGACTCGTTTGTCCACGTTCTCTGGGCGGTTCGCTAACATTTATTTAAGATTTGTTTAGATTTCCGCCTGCAGTCCTCTCGCTTTGCAACTAGATCTATTTTGATTCATACTGACTGCTACCCTTCGTTGTTTTGTATTTCTGTTTACGTCATCAGTGTGTGTGATTGTTATCGTGTATACGTCTTTCGATCATTGTATACTGTTAATCATTGATCCGTATTTCGTTTAACATACGTTTTTAGTCGTGTACGTGCGATCGCAATCAGGCACTCCTGACCTCTCAACTCTAAGAACCTAAATCAGAACATAATGCCGGCCCCCCAATTCCTCTCCCGTACGCATGCCAGTTTTCACCAGTCCATTCATTTTCTGCCACCTATCATCCAGCCATTTGCACTAGGATATGCTAAAACACAGTTTCAGAAAACGAAATCTGCATCTCATCTCAACTTTCTAAAACAATGCATTCGACTGCGAATCACCCCTCGCGGCTTCTCACTTTCTCACACCCCATCCGATCTTCATAACACTGCTCTTACCACTACCACTACAAGAATTCTATTCCAAGCCAGCCGTAGACTCATGTTGGCACATATCAAAACACTCAATTCATCCCTGGAATCTCTCTCCCGTCTTCTTCAACATTTCAAACAACAAACCACAATCATCATGCCCATAGCCACTGCTTCAAGACTCAGACAGCTCATCCATACACACAACCAGCTCATTCACAATCACTGCTACCAGGTTAAGCAAGACAAGTTATCAAAATTACGAAACAAACACGAGGCAAACCCAGACCAGTTGAATCCCCCTACACACAAAACTGACCCTTCTATCACCCATGAGCAACACCGCCACCTTGTTCGCTGCATTCCTGATAATCTGACTCTCACCAATGATGAAAGATCAGTCCTGGCAAAAGGTCTGAAATTTATTCCCATTCAGCCTGCCACCAATAAATATCAAAACCACGTTGATGTTGAAAGATTCTTTAGAAAATTAAGATGGATGGCTGCACTTGACGGTGTGCCCAAGCCCCCTCTACCAGACAGCTCAGACATTTTTACCCACCTTTTTCGAACTCCAGTGCTTCGCCAGCCACCTCTTGACAAATCCACTGAAGTTGAACTCTACATCAAAAAGTGTAGAAAAGAAATCTCTCAAGTTAAATCCAAACCTGTCCGCAATTCCAACCTCTCAGGGGATGAACAAAAAGCCCTTGAATCACTGAGACAAAGACAAGACATTGTCATCAAACCAGCAGACAAGGGTGGTGCAGTGGTGGTCTGGGACAAACAGTTGTACATAAAAGAAGCACACAGACAACTGTCAGACACAAATTTCTATACACCACTCACAGCATCACCCCTCCCCCAACACCAGAAACTCATCTCAACCACAGTTAAACAAGAAATCAAACATAACAACTTACCGAAGACAGCCAAACTCCTCATAATGACAGACACCAAACAACCCACCTTCTACCTGCTCCCTAAAATACACAAAACCAATACTCCCGGCAGACCCATAGTATCTGCATGCAGCTGCCCTACAGAACACATTTCACAGTACTTAGACTCTCTCCTCCAACCCATAGTACAAGGCCTCCCCACATACCTCAAAGACACTACACACACACTCAACATGATTAATTCATACAACACAGATCCCACTTTCAAACCCAGCCTCCTCTTTACCCTTGATGTCGTCTCTCTCTACACTTCCATCCCTCATGCTGATGGACTGAAGGCCCTCGCATTCTTTCTTAACAAACGGCCCCCCAACCAACAACACCCTCCCACAGCTACACTAGTCAGACTTGCAGAATTAGTCCTCACCCTCAATACTTTTGAATTCAACAACCACACATTCTCCAAATCAGTGGTGTTGCTATGGGAACCAAAATGGGACCATCCTATGCCTGCCTCTTCATGGGACACCTAGAACACCGCCTACTAACCTCTTACACAGGCCCAACACCAGAGCTCTACAAAAGATACATAGATGATGGATTGGGAGCCACATCCATGCCAGAACATGACCTCCAGAATTTCCTCAACTTTGCACAGACCTTCCATCCATCCATCCAGCTGACCTACACCATTTCACAGTCAGTTAATTTCCTGGACATCACTATCTCCCTCAAAGATGGACTGCTTCAAACCTCAGTCTTCTACAAACCTACTGATGCGCACTCATACCTGGACTACACATCTTCCCACCACCAGTCCACTAAAAATAGCATTCCATATTCTGAATTCCTTCGCCTACGCAGACTGTGCTCTAGCGAAGAGGATTTCACTATACAAGCAGCCAAAATGTCTGATTTTTTCACCAACCGTGGATACCCTAGTGCCGTCATCAGTGATGCTCTCAGCCGCACTGCAGCTAAATCCAGAACATCTACTCTGGAAACTAAACCTCCCAAAGAGACAGACAGACCCACTGCCTGCCTTCTCTTCCATCCTCACAATCTGCCCATCTGCAGGATCCTGAAGTCTAACTGGCACATAGTAGAAAATCATAAACCTGCCTTTGAGACCACACCAATGATCACTTTCAAACGTGACAAAAACCTCAACGACCTACTGGTGCGCTCTAAGCTGAACAAAATCTCAACACCTAAGCCACCAGGTACTTTCCCCTGCTCAAAACCCAACTGCAAAATCTGCTCTCTCACCAAACCAGACACCATCCTACATGGCCCCACAGGCTCTTTCACTATTAAACGCACTTTCTCCTGCCAGAGCCACAACATTGTGTATGCCATCCACTGTCAGCTGTGCGGTAAGATCTATGTAGGTGAGACATCTCGCACACTTGAGACGCGCATCTCTGAACACCTGGCCGACATCCGCCACCATCGGCCCAAACCAGTCGCTCTACACTTCAACCATGCCCAACACAACATCAACCATGTCAAAGTCTTGGCACTTTGGCAATCTAAGAGTGACAGCTTGGAACGCCTTATGCAGGAATCTCATCTCATTGCCAAACTGGGCACCGTCCACCCTCATGGCATCAACGTCCAAAAGTAGTATGTACCATTCCATCTCTGCAGCTCCAGCCTGAAATATCCCCCACCTACACACACCCATACCACCCTACCTCCCTCTGTTTACCTCAGACATAGGTTGCAGCTATCATCATCTTCCCTTTTCCTACACTCTCTGAGTCTCTCCATTTGCTACATCAATCGACTTACTCCCCCCTCCCCCTGCCCTAGTAATGATGTGTGTAGGGGTGTTGGTGGATATGGCGGTTGCTGGGGGTGGAGGTGGGGGTAACCAATGAATAAGGCTGATATTACAAATGGAACACACACACACACACACACACACACACACACACACTCACACTCACACATACACACACACATAATAAATAGAATGCTGGCTCCTTTATCGTTGGTCGTGAAAGGGGGGGGGGGGGGGGAGAGAGAGAGAGAGAGAGAGAGAGAGAGAGAGAGAGAGAGAGAGAGATTGTGTATAGGTGTGAATATGTTGCCCCTCCCCCCCCCAGTTAGTACGTAAACCCATCCCCTTCTTCCCTCCACCCTCATAGCATCTACACCTTAAAGTAACATGTACCAACCCACCACTTCAATCTCAGCCCATAATATCCTCCCATCACACACACACATACTACCTTATCTCCCACTATTCACCTCACACAACTTATAGCTATCTTATTTATGCATTTATTATCATTATTATTATTATTATTTTATTTTATTTTATTTTATTTTATTTTTTTAATTATTATTATTATTATTTACTGATTTTTTAATTTATTATTATTTTTAATGTTTCATTTATTTATTTATTTGATTATTATAAAAATGTATTTTCTAAATATATTTCTGTATCATGCTTTCATTACCTTAACCTTCACTATCGTTGTTAGCAGTATCATTCAGTAATACTATTGCTAGTATTGATACTACCACTGGCATTGACATCACCATCGCCTTCGCCTCTGGGACTGTTGCCACGGCAACCCTGCTGTTTAAGAATCCTCTAACCCACTGTCCTTTCTCCCATACCCATACTTATTGACACAGATTGGTAGTAATCTTGTCCCTTTTTTTTTTTTTTTTCTTTTTTCTTTTTTTTTCTCAGTATTTTGACCATTATTAGTATTCCTATCAGTAATATTATTATCTTCATTACGACTTTGACTCGCTCACTATTTCCCTTCCAACAGCCTCGTTCTCATTCAACGCCTTCTTCCTTGCGCTGAACCCTACGAAGTGATCTGAAGCGATCAAAGCTAAGTGAATTTTCATTGTTTTATTCGTTAATGTCTCACCTGATGAAGACCTAAGAGGTCGAAACTAGTTGTGTTTCGTCTTGTGACTCGTTTGTCCACGTTCTCTGGGCGGTTCGCTAACATTTATTTAAGATTTGTTTAGATTTCCGCCTGCAGTCCTCTCGCTTTGCAACCAAATTAGTACAGTCTGAAGTGCAAGATCTTATCAACTATCCCTTCGGATTTGTGATTTGGTCATCATCATTGCAACCGTTTTTACCAGATTCCCAGCCACGTGTTGTTTGGATGTCTTCGCAGTTTCAATAAACTTCTTAATAGATTGCCTATGATAGCAATAAGAACACCTCTATTAATATTAAGAATTATAATTAATTCCTCCTTCCCCCTTAACCCCCTCCCAACACACACACACACACACACACACACACACACACACACACACACAGACGCACACACACACACACACACACGCACGCACACACGCACGCACGCACGCGCAGGCACGCAGGCACACACACACACACACACACACACACACACACACACACACACACGCACGCACGCACGCACGCACGCGCAGGCACGCAGGCACGCACACACACACACACACACACACACACACACATACATACACACGCGCGCGCGCGCGCGCGCGCAAAAGAACAGGAAAACTCTGAAATGCTTCACCTCTTTTTCAGTTACTTTGTGTTTCGACCTTACAATTCAACTTTAACAGTCTCTAATTGTAACTGTGGCCCTTGCCATACTTGAAATGAAGTTGAAGAAGGTTGGACGGACGACTTTCGGTCTGCAGTGCGTATAAGCTCTCAGTACTACAGACGAAAAGGCAGCCATGTTTATTCGAAATTCTGATGAAAACAATTTGCGTCTATTGCACAGCTCACTGGGCAGCAATCTGCTTCTTTTATTGTGGCAAATCAGCCATTGTCTGATACATAAGCAAGGAGGATTGAGAGATTCTGCTGCCTATCTGTTCAAATCTATG
>CM065737.1:30068328-30078328 GCA_033310375.1 Conus canariensis | reverse complement strand
TTGCCCCATCATAAGTTTACAGCATACTTTATCTTCACCAGGTAAAAATGCGATGAAGGCCGATCAAAATCCTATCAGGACGTAGGAAAATAAATAATTTTCACATCTAAAAATGTCCTGTTATGAGTCATTACTCCATTAACATGTTGCTACACCAGTGAGGTAAGGTACGGTAAGGTGATGTTGCTTATAGCCCAGCCGACCGCAAAGGGCTATATCAGGGCTGTCACCACGTTAAAATCAACTCACAAATCATTCATTCACACAACTCTCTAAAATACATCTTCTAAAAACCCCACCCGAAATTTCATTAAAAACCTGTCCACTGTAAAATCTCAGATCCGATGAAAAATGGAAATCTCTTTCAAGAATTCAAAGATCGCATCAGGCAGAACATACCTGAACAAGATTTTCATGGAATCTGCTGTAAAATGTTTGTGTCCCAACACTCTAAAAGAAGATGTTTCATTGTGAGTGGCGCAACAGTGAGGAAAAAATGTCAATGCTGCTATGACAAGAGGTGACTATTTAGCTCCCAGTAACAACGCATATCAGCTTCACTTCCCCTGCTTCCCAACGAGTAAGCTGACATAACATCATTATCGAACGAAGTTTTGAAATGTGCCCAACAGAACACCTAGTTTGGTTGTGGCCATTGCACCATCAAACCCAATGACTTTTAATAACACCACAGACTTTTTTCCAAGTCGCATTATGTTTCTTAACTAATGGTATTTCTATGGGTTTTTTCTTCTTGTTTGTGTAAGTGCAGCTAGTTCAGGTAGAATCTTTGTGTCAATATGACCCTGTCTTGATTTGTGTGGGTGTGACTTCAAAAGGTTTGGAGAGAGAGAGAGAGAGAGAGAGAGAGAGAGAGAGAGAGAGAGAGACAGAGAGAGAGAGAGAGACAGAGAGAGAGACGAACAGACAAACAGAGAGAGAGAGAGAGAGAGAGAGAGAGAGAGAGAGAGAGGAGAACAAGATGGCGGATGTGTTGTAAGTCCAATTTTTTTGGCTCGACATCAAATTTTGGAAAATTATGTTCTAAAGATGACCAGGTCATCTCTAAGATTGGAAACTGGTGAACGTAAGTCCTCCTCGATGTTTTCGAATGTAAAATCAAAATCGAAAGCCATTCAAACTGTTAGTTGGGAAGAAAAATGTTTTGAGACGACTGACGACCGTTTGAAAGCCCCATTTGGTGACAAGAATGACAGTGGACAAGACTACGACTCTGCGAAAGACCCTACGCTTGAAAAGATCAACAGACAAGAAGAGGTGATCGTTACACTGTGTGAAAAGATTTCTACGCTTGAGTCAATCGTTCAGAAGCAAAATGTTTTGATCAAATCAATGAGAAGTAGTGATGTAAATCGTAAAAGTTCTGGAACGCAAACAGAGGACCAGCCTTACCCATCTTATGCTGATGCTGCTCGATGTGGGTCACCGCAACAAGGGTCTTCAAAGACACCTGTCTGTGCTGCATCTCAGGGTAGGCCTAAAGTGCATGTTAGGATAAATGGAGAGGAACGGGTGAAAAAGAACACACCAGCCAAGAAGAATGTTCCAATCAAGCAAAAGGAAAATGACGTCAAGTCCAATGACGCTAAAAGATGACGCGAAATAGGGCGTGGAGAAATCAGGACGAAGAAAATCAGAACAGTAAGGAACATTCTGACTCCCCAAGTGTTTTGGTTATTAGTGATTCTACCTTCAATAAGATTGATTCAGTCCGACTGGGGATGGCCTATGGTCTTCAAGTTGCAACCCGAAAGGCTTTTGTCATTGATGACATCCAAACAGTAGCTGAACAGGCTAGGGAAGATCTGTCTCCTGCTCCAGAGTGCGTAGTTTTGCACGTGGGGATAAACGACCTTAAAGGAAAAGAAGCAGTTGAAAGCGGAAGAAAAATTGTCTGCCATAGAGACTGTCAAGGATACGTTCCCCCAAGCCAAAATAGTTTTCAGTAAGGCTCTTCCGGTTAGACTGGCGAGACTGGAGGCAAAGCGCATGGTATGCAATGCTCATGTGTACTCCGTATGCATTGAAAACAAAATCAAAAACGTCTCTTTCGTGGGGTATGACGCTGTCAGTCAGGTGAGACATTATCACAGGATCTCCTTCACCCCAGTCACGAAGGGGTGCGGTTGATGGCAGTGTAGCACTTATCTAATGACATAACGTCGCATGCGATTTGGGTTTTTAGTCAATTGTAGTTGGAAACCGGAAGCGTTGCTATGACCACGTTGTTCAACGACTGTGTCAAAGAAGTTGGTCAGAGAATGTTTTAGTTTTGTTATTAAATATTTAAAACGTTGCTTTCGCGTCTGTGTGATGCTTCATTGGTGACCCCGAATCGTGAGTAGACCTTGTAGTGACCAGCTAATACCAGCTACGACCACTCCTATGCTCACAGACTCATTTAATCATGTCAGTGACAACAGAAGCAATTGCACAACTTACAGACGCCATCCGGCAACAAACTTTATCTCAGACGGAAAAATGTCCGCCTCAACCACCTGTGGCAGCTGTCGCCTTCAAAGCACCCCCCCCCCCCCCCACCCCCCCACCCCCACCCCTTTTGGACAACCAATGCATCAGCATGGTTTGTTCGTTTGGAGGCTGTTTTCGCTACACACACACCTCCCATTACGAATGACTTGACAAAATTTCACCATGTAATACAACTTCTCGACTCAGATACATCCAGACGTGTTCAAGCGGTAGTCGAACGCCCCCAGACACTCAAAAGGCGGCTCTACTCAAAGCTTTTGAGTCCACACAACTACAGAAAGATACTGCCCTTCTGCAAATGCAGGGTCTGGGAGACAAACGACCGTCAGAATTATTGCAGTACATGCAATCGATGAATTCCAACCCAGAGACCCTCTTCAAAGCTCTTTTTCTGAATCAACTGCCACCAGAAGTCAGGAAGATTCTTGCCCAGTCTCCAGACGAAGAGCTTGAGGTTCTAGCCGAAAAGGCTGACCGCATCTTAGAAGTGGATCTCCCAACCCCTGCATTCGTGGCAGCTGCGTCAAACCGACCATCAAAAATTTCCTTTAGCAGTGCTTCAAATCCTTTCACTTTGTGCAAGTATCATGCACGATTCGGAACTGAAGTGAGACGCTGTGAAAACAAAGTAGGTGGACGACCCTGTGCAATGGCTCCCACAACAACCTAGGTGGAAACGGGATCAAAAACAGACCGCCAACATTAACTCCACTGAATCTCATGATGTTCATACAACTTCCTCAGTCAACATTAGCACAATCAGGGTAGCTGATGTTTTGTCAGGACGCAGTTTTCTAGTTGACACGGGGGCTGAAGAATCTGTTTTCCCTGCAAGTGTCACAGAACGCAAAAAGGCTCGAGGACCCAGTCTAGTTGCTGCGAACGGCTCAGCCATTCCTACTTATGGAAGAAGAAACATCCTATTGCAACTGGGACAGGGTGCATTGTTTGTTCAAAAGTTTTGGATTGCTGATGTGACTCAACCAATCCTAGGCGCAGACTTTTTTGCTACCCATAGACTGGCTATTGATCTCACCAACAGACGTCTGGCGTCCCTGGATAGAGGTTTGGTAATCCCCGCACAGCCAGCACGCTCGCAAGCAGTAAGAAGCATACATAAGATTCATTCCCGCTACGAAGCAATTGTAGAGGAGTTTCCTGAACTCCTAGTACCTTCCTTCACAGAAAACAAGCATGGTGTACTCCACCACATTCCCACTACTGGTTCCCCTGTGCATGCACGTGCACGTCGCCTCAATCACGAGAAACTGACAGCTGCAAAAGCAGAGTTTGACGAAATGGAACACCTAGGTATCGTCCGCCGTTCATCTTCCCCTTGGTCATCACCACTGTACATGGTGAAGAAAAGCAATGGCAGCTGGCGTCCTTGTGGAGATTATCGTCGACTAAATGATATAACCAGAGATGACCGCTACCCCCTCCCTCACAACCAGGACTTGAATACCAACCTTGCTGGAAAAACGATTTTTTTCCAAAATTGATCTTGTTCGAGGCTACAACCAAATCCCAGTTGCACCTGAAGATATTCCCAAAACAGCAGTCATCACCCCATTCGGCCTCTATGAGTTCCTGAAAATGCCTTTTGGTCTGAAAAATGCAGCTCAGGCATTTCAACGCCTCATGGACGGTGTTTTGAAGGACCTGGACTGCTGCTTTGTGTATCTTGATGACATTCTTGTTGCAAGCGCTTCACCTGAACAACATGAGGCCGATCTACATACCATGGCCATTTTCAGCCTATTGACCTCCAACGGTTTAGTGGTCAATATCAAGAAATGCGTTTTTGGTCAATCTTCCCTGCATTTCCTTGGACATTTAGTCTCAGCAGCCGGGATTGAACCCCTGCCAGAGAAAGTTCGCGCAATCGTTGATCTTCCCACTCCTTCTGACAAGAAAGCTCTTGAACGTTTCCTGGGTATGATGAATTTCTATCACAGATTTCTCCCAGGCATCGCAAAGCGCCTTGCACCACTGACTGAGGCTATCAAAGGTAAACCCAAGAAATTCACATGGACACCTGAATGTCAAGCTACATTTCAGGAGGCCAAATCAGCACTAGTTTCTGCTGTCATGCTCCACCACCCCGACCCGCAATCTCAGACAAAACTTTCAGTGGACGCATCAGACACTGCCATGGGAGCCGAACTGTCACAACAGCAGAATGGTACCTGGAAACCCATTGCATTCTTCTCCAGAAAGCTCACACCAATCCAACAACGTTACTCAACGTTTGATCGTGAACTGTTGGCCATCTACAGTGCAATCCAGCATTTCCGCTACTTCTTAGAAGGAAGAACATTCACGGTTTTCACCGATCACAAACCACTCACCCATGCCCTGACAAGCAACACTGACAGATCCCCTCGCCAGGAACGTCAGCTTTGCTGCATAGCCGAGTTCACAACAGACATCAGACACATCAGTGGGTCAGACAACACTGTACCTGACACACTCTCCAGGGCACCTGTTCCTGACCAAGAGCCACTGATTGCTAGTACGTCACCAGTCCCTGCTGTAGATCTTGCTCAAATGGCAGCGGCACAGGAAACCGATCCCAACGTTGCAGACTTACGCTCCAAACCAGGATCCCTACAACTGAAGAATGTCACTCTGGATGGCACCCAAATTCTGTGTGATGTTTCTACGGGCCGACCCTGGCCAGTGGTACCTCCAGCATGGACAAAAACTGCATTTGATGTTTTGCACAACCTGTGTCATCCTGGACCCAAACCCACCATCCGCGCTATCTCAGCACGCTACATCTGGCCTGGACTCAAAAAAGATGTGAGGAACATGGTCAAGGCTTGTCACGAATGTCAGGCTAGCAAAATTGGACGCCACACCAAAGCTCCACTCTCCCCTTTTGACCCCCTGATAGACGCTTTGGTAACATACACATAGACCTTGTGGGACCACTCCCTTCATCAGAAGACTGCACTTATTTGCTTACCATTGTAGACAGATTTACAAGATGGCCAGAAGCTATTCCTCTTCCCAACGCAGAAGCTGTTACCTGTGCCAAGGCCTTATTGCGAGTTTGGATCGCACGATTCGGAGTTCCAGACACAATTACTTCAGACCAAGGCCGTCAGTTCACCAGTGTGCTGTGGCGGGAGCTGAACATGGTGCTCGGAGTTAAACCTCAAACTACTACAGCGTACCACCCCCAGGCTAACGGCATGGTGGAAAGGTTTCATCGCAGTCTCAAAGCCGCTCTCAAGGCTCGCCTCGATGGACCACGCTGGATGGACGAACTACCAATCGTGATGCTTGGCATCCAGACAACGTGGAAAGAAGAACTTGACGTCGCTCCTGTTCTCCTCGCCTATGGCACAAACCTCCGAGTGCCTGGTGTTTTCCTTCCACCCCCATGTGCAGACAAGGTGTTCGCTTCCAGTACCTTCGTCCATGAACTACAAGAAAAACTGAGAAAACTTTCCCCTTTTCCCCCTTCCCACCATGGATCACCAGCGTCGTACATCCCCAAGAACTTACAGTCAGCATATCAGGTGTACCTTCGTCATGACGCCCGCAAGGGCCCCTTAGTGAGGCCTTACGATGGACCGTTTCCTGTGTTAGCTCGTGCCGAAAAATACTTTGACATTTGCAAGATGGGAAGATTGTTCGCGTGTCACTGGATCGACTCAAGCCTGCTTATTTCCCACAAACTTTTCCCAGACCTGGTCAGAATCCTTGTGTGTCTGAGCCACAGGACGCTCATGCTCCTCAGGAGGATCACACTACCAAAACAGATGATGCTACCAGATCAGATCGTGCTGCCAGATCGGATGATGCTCGAGGCAACGCTCCAGCACCTGCACAGTATCCTTTATCAAATGCTCCGACACCACCAGTTACAACTCGCACTGGGAGACTGGTGCAGAAGCCAAAGAGATATCGAACATTTTACCGACTCAGCCGAGTCTGAGCATTACAACATAGAACAGATACTTCAAAGACTCAACCAAGCATATACTTTCCACATCATATTAGACAGTTGTTATGAGTTTATTGATTATACTATTGTTACTTTGGTATGTTTGCATTCATCGCACTGCACCGTTCTGGGGGGAGCCATGTAGCACTTATCTAATGACATAACGTCGCATGCGATTTGGGTTTTTAGTCAATTGTAGTTGGAAACCAGAAGCGTTGCTATGACCACGTTGTTCAACGACTGTGTCAAAGAATTGGTCAGAGAATGTTTTAGTTTTGTTATTAAATATTTAAAACGTTGCCTTCGCGTCTGTGTGATGCTTCAGTAGGCTTCCTTGGGCGACATCTCCATAATCTCTTCTGGGAGCGGCCAAAACGCAGACAGACGCGGGGAAACTTCTTTGGCAGAGGATGGTCGCGCTCCCGTGACTTCCTGCCTCCTTCTGGTGTCCGATGGCTCCCCCCTTGGGTTGTCAGAAAATGATTCAATGAATATCGAACTTGAAGATTAACTCTTATGAAGCAACAATGTAATGGGTGTTTCAAAATTTTACAGTGGAATGCAAGGTCTGTTTCCACTAACCTACCATCATTCGAAAAGCATGTTCTGCAGGGAAATTACTGTGTGCTAGCCCTTCAGTCTCTCAATGTTGAAAAACAGAAGCTTCCCAATATTAAGGATTTTTATTATCCTCCACTTTTTACCATTAACAGATTAAATGAAAAAGTTCAATGCGCATATATATAAGGTGTGGCTTTGAATATTCAAATATTTTTCCGTGGCCAGTACCAAATGATAAAGAAGGTTGTTTTGCTGTCAGTGCTGCAGTTAAAGTAAATGATAGCTCAATATATAACATATTATCAATGTATTGCCCATCCGGTCCAAAGGAGGACAATACAGATTGGCTTAAAAATACGGATTTCTCTAAGAAAAAAAATGATAGTTTTGGGTGCTTTTAATGCCCATGCCCCTTTCTGGGATACAAACAGCTCTAAAGTAACATGTAATAGGTTTGTTGAAAATGTTGTAGATTCGGAGTTAATATTATTGAATGATGGTCGTATTACAAGAATTCCTGATGTCTCAACTCATAATCCCAGCGCTATTGATGTGTCTTTAGTGTCCTCAAACTTAGCTGTTGATTATGACTGGTCCCCAGGAGAAGATTGTCTTGGAAGTGACCATCTTCCCATTACCATCGCTCTCAATGTCAATTTCAATTCAAACTCGACAGATCCAGTGGAAAACATACCAAAATATAACTACAAATTTGCAAATTGGGAAGATTACAGCAAATTCTTAGAGTCTCATCATCCTGATTCAATAATCAGTGAAGATATCGATGAATTTTATTGAGATTTTAAGAAAATATTACTACTTGCAGCTGACAAGGCGATATGAAAATGTGGTTACAAGAAAATTGGTAAATATACTGGTAATGTGTGGTGGACGGAGGAGTGTAAAATAGCAGTGACATCAAAGCGCAAGGCATTTAAGTCATGGATTAGAAATAGGACTGAAGAAAATTTTCAATCCATGAAAATACAGAAAATATTTGCAAAAAGGTCATCGCTCAAGCAAAAAAGACATATTGGGAAATATTTTGCAACTCGGAGATTACAGACTCAAAGGATATATACAAGGTTTGGAAAAAAATAAAAGAGATGAAAAATTGTAACAGGACACAGTCATTTCCTGTGAAACTAGATGCGGAATTTCCAACTGCTTTGGATAAGGCTGAGGCATTTGTGAATACTTTTTCATGTAACAGTTGTTCTGCAAGTCTGAATTCAGAAGCTAAGCTTTTTAGAACAACCGAAGAAAAAAAAGATATGCATTCAGACCCTAGCCCAATTCAAGAACACTATTCAAATTCTCCTTTACAAATTACAGAATTGAAAGAAGCATTAGCTTCTATTTCTTCTTCAATTTCAGCAGTTGGTCTAGATGGCGTTTCTTACCAGATGCTCTATCACATGCCTTCTTCTTGGATAGGTTTGCTACATTCTTTATTCCGAAAATGTTGGGATATTGGCGCTATTCCTAAAATCTGGAAGAGTTCAGTAGTTGTACCAGTTCTAAAAGAGGGCAAAATTAGATCTTCGGTTAACAGCTATAGACCAATTTCGCTTACTTCTCATGTTGGAAAAATTATGGAAAAAATTATACTCAAACGGATCACTTTTTATTGTGAAAAAAATAACATCATTCCAGTTCAGCAGGCTGGCTTTAGGAAAGGGAGATGCACTACAGATCATTTGGTTAAGCTTACTACTCAGGTCAAACGTCAATTTTTACGAAGAAAAAGTACACTAGCTACATTTATTGACGTTAAAAAGGCATATGACAGTGTTTCGCATGCCAGATTATTGTTCAAATTAAAGGAGATTGGAATTTGTGGCAAATTGTATGGATATATTAAAGCCTTTTTGAAGGATAGACACATGTGTACAAAAATTGGCAATACCTACTCATCTTTCAGAAGTGTAGATATGGGGATTCCACAAGGTTCAATCATTGCTCCAATTTTATTCTCCATTTTTGTTTATGATCTTCCAAAAGCTTTGTCTAAGAACACACATGTGGTTCAATACGCTGATGATATTGCAGTATGGATAAACACCAGTTTAAGAAAAAGTTCGAATAAGAGGATTACCAGTCATGTGCAGACAATGTATCAACAGGAACTAAACAATTTATCAAATTATATAAAAGAAAATGAATTAAAATTGTCAGGTGAAAAAACATGTTTGCTGCTATTTAGTAATGGTGAAAATCCTTCCATATTACCTATTTTGAAATTAGAGGATAATGTCTTGAAATATCTAAACTGTGTTAATTTTTTAGGAGTCATTTTGACAACAAAACTTAGTTGGAAAAAGCATACAGAACATTTATTAACCAAGGCAAGAAAAAGATTAAACTTTTTAAAAATAATCAACTATCAGCCTTGGGGGCAAGACACGAAAACTTTATTGCATTTGTCTACTTCTTTAGTTCGATCCAAATTAAAGTATGGCCAAGAAGTATATTATTCTGCTCCAAAATATCTGTTAAAAAAGCTACAAAGTTTGGATAGCAGTGAAACTGGCCTTAGGTGTACCAGTTCACGCAAATACTATCAAAAATTATCAAGCTGCAGAGGTTTTACCTTTTCGAGAACAACGGCTCTTAGACGTATCAAAATATGTGATTAGAAGTCTGTCAGTTAAGAACTCAGTTACAGCAGAACTATTGATGGATTCGAACAAAGATTATCCCAAACGAGCTAGAAATATTTTATATTTACAACCAATTAGAAATTACGCGTATAAGCTTATGTCTGATTGTAATATTGATTTATCAACAGTTTCTGAAGATCCCATCACGCCTAAGATTCCCCCTTGGGAGCATTTGTGTGGAAATTTTGATTATAATTACACAAGTGTTTCTAAAACTGAAAACGTTAATCTCTTGGTTAGTGAGGTCAGAGTTCATCTTGACAATTTTTATAGCAATCACCTGAAAATTTACACTGATGGCTCA
>CM065737.1:30043328-30063328 GCA_033310375.1 Conus canariensis | reverse complement strand
GGCTGGCACAAGGTACTTTTTATGTACAGTAAATTTAGGAAATGGTCTGACAACACCTTAATCTACCTTATGGGCCCCCGAATATCATACAAATTTTCCCCACGAAGGAAAATTACCACATTAGAGATTGGATCATGGAGAGGCATCGAATCAGGAATTAGAGAGTTCGAATTTTTTGAAGCACTGTGTGAAATAAGGCTGTCAACACGGAGTGTGTCTCTGTCACTGATTACAGTTGCTTCCTTCCAGATCCTTCAGCTCATCACAACTAATACGATGCAAAACTTGATTGGTTGTCCAAGTAACCACACAGTGCATGATTTCTTGTCATGTGATCCCAAAAGTTATTGCAAGAAAAATTGTTTACCAACTTCCACGCATCCCAATAGAACTCACCAGCTGAAGGCTGAGAGGTTTCATTCTGTGAAATTTTCATTCCCTAGCTATGATATGTTCAGGTGCGATGATGGTATCACTCTACTCCAGTACACGCTGGTGTGTGACTTCCATGTGGACTGTCTAGATAACAGTGACGAATCGTTCTGTGAACACCCTCAACATGAAGGGTTTATGTGCTCTAACAGTCAGTATATATTGCACAGCCAACGGTGCAACGAATTCTCTGATTGTTTTGATGATTCAGATGAGAGGAATTGCCCCGAGCACACTCGTAAGCCATGCCCCTACTGCGCTCGGGTCAATGATGAGCATATAAAGCAAAGATTTCATATCAACTTAGATGGCAGTGGATATTTTACATACCAAACCATGAAAACGGAGGAGTTTTGTCCTGGGAGCCATTACGAATGTACAGCTGAGCTCTTGAACTGTCTTCCTGTCTACACAAGATGCAACGGGTTTCAGGACTGTGTTTATGGGGAGGATGAAAGAGGCTGTGAGACAGTGACGTGTGTGGGACTATACCACTGTCGGGCTTCCACAGTGTGTGTGCATGGAGACCATCTCTGTGATGGCTGGGTTCAGTGTCCACAACGAGATGATGAACTGATGTGTGATTTGACCTGCCCTCCTGGTTGTATGTGTCAAGGCCACTCCTTCCAGTGTAGCAACCCCTTTTCCGTTCAAACCTTCCCTCATCTCCGATCCCTAGATGCCACAGATTCACAAATGTCACTGAGTGTTTTGGCAAAAAATCATTATCTCACTTCTCTGCGTTTTTCTTACTGTAATATTAATAATATTTCGCGTCTAAAGCTAAAAAATCTTCTGTACATAGATCTGACAAATAATCAAATCAAAACAATCAACATGGCTGTCTTTTTTGAGCTGCCACATTTACATACTTTACGGGTGACGAATAATCCTGTCACCCAAATTGTAACAGAAAGATTAAAACAAATACATTTCGCATTGAAAACATTGGATATGTCAAGTGTACGTCTCAAAATACTAAGCAATGTGTTATTCACGTATCTACCCGATCTGAAACACTTCAATTCATCTTTTTCTGCTGTTGAAACTATCGGCTTTATGGGGTTTAAAAATATGCCGCTACTTAAGGAACTGGATCTGAATGGAAATCCGGTAATTAACTTTCCCCTAGATTTATTCTCAAGGTCTAATCAGTTAAGTAGGATCTATTCTTTAAAACTATAGAGTTTGCTGCAAGTGTGTACTTCCAAAACGGGCAAATAAAGTGAAATGCTCAGCGCCTCAGACTGCACTGGCATCGTGTGCAAATTTGCTACCAACAGAACCGTACGTGATTTTCTATTGGCTCCTTTGTACCTCTGCTATTTTAGGGAATTTGCTTTGCCTCGTCGTTTCGATCACACTCAGGAACGCATTCGCAAGCATGTTTGTGACAGCCTTTGTCCATCTACAGCTGGCTAATATGTGCATGGGAGGTCACATAAGCATAACATTGGCAGCAGACTACTCGTTCCATGGACAGTACTTACTCATGGAGAAGTCATGGGTCAAGAGCGAGATCTGCAAGATGGCGGGGTTTCTCTCCACTCTGTCCAGTGAGGTGTCTGTGTTCATTGTGTGTCTGATTGTTGTGGATCACTTCGCCATCTTTTGTCACCGTCAAGGTCCCCGGAGTGTCAATGAACGTTCAACAGCTGCAGCTTGTACGTTCACCTGGATCGTGGGAACCCTGCTGTCGGTCATGCCGCTCCTTCCTGGACGTTCACACTGGGGTCTTCAGGGTCAGTCAGGGTTGTGCCGCCTGGCTATGTCTCATCACTACAGCTCTGATCAAAGGTTGAGATGGTTCATAGTTGTTGTGATAGTCAATTTCATGCTATGCTTTATGATCATGATTGCTCAGTTTATCATCTACAGGCGAACCCCGAAGTATAGAATAGAACTTGAAGCGATAAAAAGACCGTATTATTCCTCAGTGCACCTGGTGGGAAAGCTGGTGGTTATGAAGGCTGTCTGCTGGTTTTCATTCTGTGCGGCCACTGTTATGACTTCACTGGGTATTGCTGTTTTTCACAAGGTCTATGACGCTTTGGTTGTGTTCCTGTTACCTCTCGATTCTGCTCTTAACCCGCTTCTCTATTTGTGGACTATGGCCACGCAGCAGCGAAGGCGAGCACAGGAAAAGAAACTGATCGAAGTATTGAGGACAAGACTTGCCCAAGCTGGGAAGCTTCCACGCAGTATATGAAGATATGAATGAATACTTTATTTCTTCTTTTCTTTTAATTTAATACACAATTAAGAAAAAAAAAAACTTTGATCAGAATCGTGTTAGGAAGACCTGTCTTATTTACGAGATAAAAAGATTTTAATATATTTGAATAGCATCAACGTCCACGTTAGATTCAAAGCTTTTTTTGTGCTCACTGTGTTTGACATACTTTAATGGCCTGGTACATCACGAAATTAAGAGATCAAAACTCATTCATCTGATGCAACGCAGTCAATATAAAGACTTGAAGTGAAATGCCAAAGCAATTCGCATGTTTTGGTGCAGTCGTGGGGTGGGGGTGGAGGCATCTGGGCCTGTCAGAGGTGAGAAGGGCAGTCAGTATACATTGTGAATGATATAGTTCAAAGGTAGGCAGCCCTTTTCTTGACCTTTGTTTTGCCTTAGGTCTCATAAACGCTTGAAATAAGGCTTGTTCCAAACGCTTGTCATAATCTTGTATTCATGTGACTGACGATGTTTAGTTTATTTGACATCCACTTTGAATCCCCTTCTTGCTATCAGCACCATTAGATTTTGTTTGGTTCCAGCCACAAAAAGCAAGTCTATGTGTATTAGTTGGTGACTGATATTGTGGAAGTCAGCTGACAAAACTGATGAAGTAAACATCAGACTTCTTGCATTCCCTCTTTATAAATTTCAGCAACAACTGCAGAGATGCTCTGGGATTTCCTTGAAAAGGTATCTCCGCACAATAGAAGCTTAAACCAACATTGAACAGACTTGTTTTTCTAAGGTTATGGCTCTAAACTGATTTCCCTATGGCTCTAAACCTGTGTCGCTTTTTCATACTCTTGTTGGTGTTATAATGATGATTACTTCTGTTGTTGTTGTTGTTGTTGTTGTTGTTGCATCATTATCTACTCAACAATGTAAAATCAGCAACTCACACCCGCAATCACACAATGCTAACTGCTTGCACACCATTATCTTCTACTCAGTATTTGCACTCAGACAAGAAATTCAAGCTGCATGGAACAGGTGGGCTGCAAGAGTGTAGTGATCTTTCATTGACACACACGGACACAGACATACACAAGCGTGTGTGACTACCCATGTCGGTTACATGTCGGTTACGGAAGCCAGAGTGATACATTATCTGCAGACTTTCTTCTGCCCACATTGCAATTGGACATCAGTTCTACGGGTTTGTTTTTTTTTTACTATTAATCCAGACACAATATGCTTCATTTATGTACTCGGGTACGTGTTCAGAAATAACAACACCGATATCATGCACACCCAGTGTGCCCTCCTGTGCACACAGACAAAAAAGGAAAGACTTACAGAGAGACAGACAAAAGAAACATGGCAAAACAGAGAGAAAGACAAGTTCACGCCATTAGTGTAACGGTACGCAACAACGTTTGTGTGCGCAGTTCATTGCTGAGAAAAAGGGACATACAAGACAAAACAAAATAGGAAGAAAAAGGCTGTACATGACAAAGCCAGAGGCAGAGGGAAAAAAGGCTGGTAGACGGTGCAGAAACAAAGACAAAAACAGGCACAAGAGAGTGAGAACGACAAACGGACCGAATAAGACGCAGGACACACAGAGTCACTGACGGTGTGTTTCCTGGATAAGCAGCGCCCAAGTCAACAGCAGCGTGGTAGGAGGGCGGAGTGGAGACCACATGGTAGACTTCGCTGGCATGCTGAAACTGAAGGATTGTACTGATCACGCATTGCAATCACACACACACACACACACACACACACACACACACACACACACACACACACACACACACACACACGCACGCACGCACACACACACACACACACACACACACACACACACACACACACCACACACACACACATGGCCGGCAACCAGTCTAGAGGAGGGATCCCCAACACTCGCATATCTCCCTGTGCTCACAAGACAGAACTTCTGAGCCTTGTGCTAAGAGCAAGAACACCCATACAAAATACTAACTTGCTGAAGACGTAGGGAAAAAAGGGACACACACGCTTTTCAAATCATGGTAATGGTACTTCGATCACTTGTGTGACTTTTATGTCGCAACTGATTTAAGGATCACAAAACCAGTACTTTCACCACTCATGCGGTAGGTTTTTCAGCACGCATGCGGTAGTTTTTTTTTTCAGTGTGTGGTTCAAACATGGCCTTTTATTCTGTTTAGAATTTAAAGATGACCTTTTATTCAGTTTATGAATAAGGATGACCAACTGATATTATGATTATCACTCGTACTGAGTACTGAAGAAAAAAAAACCTAGTCAGAGTAGCTCAGTTGGTAGAACGTCGGACTCGTAAATCCTGCGCATTCATATCTCTGCCTGGGCATTTTAAGTAATGGATGACTTCTCCCTCGGAGTTTACATTCGTTTAGACTCCATTCCCAGACATCCTCCAAATGAGACAATAAACCAAGGTTCCGTGGGTGAACGCCTGCACATCTTGTGCACAAGTTAAATTCCATCACCATGTACTGAAAGTGCGAGCCTCGTAGGTTGATAATGATGGATGACACGTAAACACATGGCAGGTATCCTGTGTGCTGATAATGGTCTGAGTGAAAAGCGCTGATTGCTCGGCAGGATCATTTCCCGCAAATAGGAAGGAAAGAACGTAGGAAGGTCATATGACAAAGAGAGACAGTAACTATCTAAGTACAATAATTACCTTATTTCACACTGAACATTAGATATTAGTTTCCTTATTGTTTGTTACACCAAAACTTCAGACAGCTTTCAGCAGCTACACTTGTAAATGCAGGCATGTTACCATAAGTCGTCAAACGTTGAATTCTGAATGTCGAATGTTGGTTCTGTAAAACGTCCTGAAACTCATCTGTAACTTAGGTTGTGGTTGACTGGCAGTTCATTATTCATTGCAGACACGTTGTAGCCATTTTCTGTCCCATATATCTTTTCCTGACTCTATGCTGCATGACAGCTGATACGACCTTTTTCTTTTATTAGGAACTATTTGACTGGTGAACTTGGTTTGTGTGTGCCAAGTAACAAATGGTAGTGTGTGTGTGTGTGTGTGTGTGTGTGTGTGTGTGTGTGTGTGTGTGTGTGTGTGTGTGTGTGTGTGTGTAATCTGAATGTTTATTATTGAAACTGCACTAACTCGAGCTTGCATATAAAACTGTATAGGAGCAAGAGTAACCTCCCTATTCGTGTTTTACCATTTACAATTCCCTGTCTCAGTTAGGATTTCCTTTCATACCCATCAGATTACTTACCTGTATTCGTTTCTGTTCGTCTGTGTGTTAATGTGATTGTACTCAAGATCAAAGGCTGCACCAGTTGTGAATAAACATTAATTTGTGTGTGTTCATTCTCCAGTTGTTGTTGCCGTGTGGACATGTCAGGTATAGGGCAGATAACCCATTTTGAAACACCCTTTCGTGGGATGCTTTCTTGATTGTTGTGTGTTCTGTGTTGGCATTTCTGCCAGGCGATTTGATGTAGTAAGCAGCAATTGTTTGTAACTATGGGTATATGATTATCTAATCATGGGAGCAATAGTAGCCATACTTATTCCTTGCTTACTGTGTCTATGTCATTCAGATTTCTGCACTAACGTTTTACATAATTAACAATCATTCTATTAAATGAGGATAGTACAAATGCATGAAACTCATCTTCTATTACTATAGACATGATGCAAACATCTTGTATTTCGTCAATATCTGTGTGAATCTACATTTTCTATATGAAGATCGTTCGCACGTATTAAAAGTTAGCAAATGACTATCCCACGTTGTTTCATTTTTCCGAAAGAGAGCAACTACTCATCAAGTCTAATTACTCTGCAATCACATGAGTGTTTAATATCAGCTATGTTTTTTTCCTTTTAAAAGAAATGGTGTTTTTATGCATACATTCACTGGTCTTGTTAAACGTTCTCTGGTTCAGCAACATTTGGTAAGAACCAAGCCAGCAGATAATGTTTTGAACAGATCCACTGTACACTATCCGACACTGTTACATGCATCCAGAATGAAACAATCAGACACATTAGTTTAAGCTCATTGGACTGCTGCATAATTTGTCTAGAAAAGAAAAATTCATAGGATGTGAAGGATGGAAAATGGCTATGAAGCTCTATCAAAACAGACCTTGTGGTGAACATGGACCAACTTTATTCAATGTTTTTAATGGCACAGAGATGCAACACCTTCACGCCTTGCGTCATGACGGAGTAAACGGAGCTTAAAGCCAGTTCATGGGGACAATGTGAGTACTGGGGTCGGACGTGACGTGCTGGTCAAGATTAGCTAATGTGTAAATGAACACAGTTGAAGTCAGCAGTGTAGAGAATAATATATATTACATTCAGTGATATGAAGGGTCTGAGCAAAAACCAAGGCCACAGCATGTGGACAAATGAAAACATTGGGGTATAGACGTTTGGCCTAGTTCAATGACGGTTCATGGGAAAAACACGTGGACTAGGAGGTGAAGAAGGCGAGCACAGTTCATATTCAACATTGTTGGGAAATATGTGGACACTACTATGTGTAGTATTTGAACACAATTCAAGACAACCGTACAGGAAACGATACATTTTAGGTTGAAGGGGTTGGGCACAATTTAAAGCAATTTATGGGGGGAAAATTAGAGACATGGGGGAGGGGTGAATGAGGCGAACATAGTGAAGATGATGATGCCCAAGTTTCAGGTGGTCTCCGCCTGACCCAAGTCGCAGGATTAATGCTCACAGATTTTAGGAATAGACAGGTTCAGAACAGGTCCATGCTGAAATTGCTGCTTTAACCTTATGGCGCCATTATTGGTGGTCTAAACAAAAAGAAAAGTGCGAAATATTAGAAAAAAAAACATAAAGAAAAAAAAGCAAAGGATGCCCGATCAGACCCGTCTCAAATCTTTCCAGTTGCGTGTGTATCTGTGTGTCTGGGGACGGTGGAGAGTAGAGGATGGGGGGTCAGGAGTATTCTGGATTCCATTCCAAACTGACTTTCCATATTGGGTGGAAGACCCATGCTGCACCAGTTCCAAAGTAGCGCGCCTAGTCATGGGCACGGAGGGAGGGGGAGGTAAGGGACATTCTGAACCCTGTTCCCGACTGACTCTCCTTTTTAGGGAAAGGGGGAGAGGGTATTGGGGGCTATTTCTAGACCTGCATTTAGAATAACTTCCCTGTTGGATGAAGGCCATTCTAATTCATGTACCAGAATGACACCCGTTTGGTGGATGGCCCATGCTGATAGCCCCCTCCTACCCTCCCCAAAATGATTGTCCAGTTGGAGAGGGGATAAAGCCTGCTATAGAATGATTCCAGATAGTGTTTCATCCCCTATTCTTAAAAAAAAAACCGGCGGGTTGGGAAGGTGATGGGAGGCAAGCTGTGATTTCTTGACATGTCCAGGTTAACCTCCTGGCAGTATTTCCACGGCAGCAGCGGGCCAGTCTGGGACAGGACCAGACTGATGTCCTGGGGGTTGATCTGAGGCAGGTCCTTAACCGACTCCCAGGAATTAAACAGGCAGAAGGGATTGTTTTGAGAGGTGTTGCTGGGGCTTGCCATAGTCATTTTTCAGTACACATAGTGCACTTACAGACTGCACTTTGGGCAGTAAAGATTTCCACCCAAAATTACCTCACTTTGGGCAAAGAGCACTTATCTGTTTGGGGGGAGTCAAGAGGAGGACATTTTTTTTTATGAAATCACAAACTGATGAGCCTCAAAGCCATTCGCTCGATACGTCGATCCACACACCAGGACGAGAGACTTGAACATTCACTGTTCTTTTATGGTTCTTCTTTCGAAGATAAAAAAAATCACACACACACACACACACACACACACACACACACACACACACACACCACACACACACACACTCACAACACACACACACACACACACACACACACCACACACACACACACACACACACACACACACACACACACACACACACACACACACACACCACACACACACACGCACACACACACACACACACACACGCACACACACACACCACGCACACACACACACACCACACACACACACACACACACACACACAAAACACACACACACACACACACACACACTTATAAGAAGTTGTGCTACAGACAACAATATAGGCCCTGAAATGAATATTAAATCGGACATTGATTTTCCCAAAAGGGCAAAACATATATCATCTCAAACGACTCTAAGAACATACATTTCCTCGATTTTAGAATCCTCAGATATCAAACTAACATCTATTGCAATAAGATCTATTGTGTCTCCTATCCCCCGGGAACTAATTGAGCACACAGATTTAACAAAGGCTGAAAATACTAATTTGTTATTATCCAATATCAAAATGCATTTACATGATCACTACCCCAGCCATTTTAAGATATATACTGATGGATCATCAATCAATGGACATACACAGGTGCAGCATACATTATCCTAGGCCTTAACAAAGAAAAGTCATATTATTTCTGAAAAAACAAATCTACATTCACTGCTGAGTCAACTGCTATAACTATGACTTTAAAGTTTGTTGTTGATAGTTGTTTTATGTGTAGATTCCAAGTAATTTGTTACTGCAATGAAGAATTTTAGATTAAAAGTTCGACCTGAGATGATCCCTGAAATAAGTAATTTAGTCCATTTCCTCTCAGTCAGAGACACTGAATAACATTTCTTTGGGTGCCCTCCCACTATGGGTATATCATAATGAAAAGGTTGATGTTCTAGCAAAGAGAGGAGCACAACGATCATCAGATTTCCATTTTTTGAACTTCTCTATATCAGTGCAAGAGTACTATACTTTTTCAGAAAAAAAGTACAATTTTCTAATTTTCATTTGATTGAAAGAGAAACTGCGTGTTTTGGTTTACACGATGAAATGAAAAATATTCATGAAAAGTTAAGTAATTACGATCAAGACATTATCGTAGACGACAGATAAGTTCCTTGATCTGTAGATGGAAACTGGATTGTTTTAAAACAAAGTGTGTCAAAAATATACATATGTGGTCATAACATATCAACTGATCATTATTTCATGTAACTTAAGGAAAAAATTCATTCCAAGTACGTCTGTACAGCCTATTAAAAATATTTGTGCACTTAGCTGAAAGTCCAGTTGGCAAATACTTATAAAAGATAACAGTCAGTAGTGAGATGAGACAGAAGAGTTACATGTTTCGTTGTTGTTTTTTAATCTTTGATTAGGTGGCATTTCTACGTTTGTCTTATAGCTGTAGATCAGTAATTCTTTTAACTCGTTGTGTTAAGCATTTTTCCCCAGCTCCGATTTTTTTTTTCCGTCTAATATCACGTAATGTGGAAAGACGTAAAACAAAGCAACAACAACACACACACGGAGAGAGAGAGACAGAGAGAGAGAGAGAGAGAGAGAGAGAGAGAGAGAGAGAGAGAGAGAGAGAGAGACAGAGAGAGAGAAAGAGAGAGAGAGAGAGAGACAGAGAGACAGAGAGAGAGAGAGAGACAGAGAGAGAGAGACAGAGATCTTAGGAGTAGATCTGTACGACTTCCGGAATGGTATTGACGACCCGTAGAGTATCTGGCAGAGATCATTAAGATATTTTTCATTTTTTGCAATTTTCCAACCAGCCATTGGAAATCTTTGTACCTATTTAAGTGTGTGTCTCCAAGACATTGGATTATGTGATGCTTTGAACAGTCTCAAAATTTTCTGTGGCATTTAATTCAGTCAGCACACACACACACACACACACACACACACACACACACACACACACACACACACACACACACACTTTTTCATGTACGGACACACGCTCTCGAGCACACGTACGCGACACACACGCTCTCGAGCACACGTACGCGACACACACACACACACACACACACACACACACACATATATATATATATATATATATATATATGAAAATGTGTGTGTGTGTGTGTGTGTGTGTGTGGTGTGTGTGTGTGTGTGTGTGTGTGTGTGTGTGTGTAAACACACAAACACACACATATACCCACATACACACACGCGCGCGTACTCGCCCGTGCACGCATGTAGGCACACATGCACACGCGCATTCAAGCACACACACACTTCTCGAGCACACGAACGCACTTACATACACACACACACACACACACACACACACACACACATACGCACGCACGCACGCACGCACGCACGCACGCAACCACACACCACCACACACACACACACACACACACACACACACACACATTTTCATTTAAACTGTTTATTGAACAGAATGCGTCAAAAACAACTATCAACGACTTTTGAGAATTGTTTCATTTTGAGTGTAAGTTAATCAATTGTATAGTCATCAGTCTTCAAGTGTCGTCATTGTAGCCATGATTGCCGCCATTGTAGCTGTTATTAATGTTGAAATATTTATTCCCTTCTTATCTAAAACTGCTTATGTATAAGATCAGATAAAAAAGGAAGAAGATGAAAGAGAAGTAACGACGCATGAAAATTCGCACATCATGTGAATGTAGCACAAAAAATTGTTAAGGAAGCCAAAACTAAATGCACCAAATCCTGCGAAAGTTCATCTGTGGTTCTAATCTCACTATGCAACGCCAACTTATCAGGCAATGGATGAGTTGTGATTGTGACTGGGACCTTATAGCAAGTGTTCTGACAAATGTGATTCAAACAGCTTGAATTTCATTTGGATGATATTTGTTTCAGTGTGTATATGATGTCAAAATTAAATCAAAACTCAACCCGTTTGGGACAAAATTGCAAACACAACAAATACAAAAACAGAACGAAACCAAGATGCCAGAATGGCACAAGCGTTGGGTGTTGGGTGGCATGACATTAATGTGTCTCAATGGACTTAAGTTATGAACGTAGATATGCACCAGAGGCCTGTCAGTGGGACTATACGCACCGTGCAGTGTCAAACTTTCAAGTGAAAAGTGCAGTTAATTTTGCATAAGATCCATGTAGGGTCTATGTGCATGATGAAATTCCAACCACGTACGTAAGTATGCACTACAATAATGACTGCTGTCTGAATAATAAGTTTCGAAGACGAAATATACTATGCGTGCATAACGTTGAAAACATCTCTAGCCAAATCAACTAACCAACAAAGAAAAACAGCAAACATTTAAACAAGAACAAACAATGGCGTAAAGACACCCAAGGTCCTGGTAACAAGGCATTGTCATGAACACGAACTCACGCCAAAGGCTCATCAGCGGGGCTATCATGCAGTATCAACTTTCTGGAAAAGGACGTCAGTACGGTACTGATTGAATACTCACAGTCAGTGAGTGAGCAAACAACTTATCGACAAACAGCTTGTGACGTATAATATACAATTTCAAAAATACTGAACTATTTTACAAACAATGTTTGAGGATGTTCATACGACTTCCACTGGAAAAGAAAAAACCCCAAATCCTCAGCGTTTTGGTCATGGACTGATGACATCAAATGGAAAACAAATCAATACGTGTAAATAATGATGTATAAAATCATATACGTCAACGGACGAATGCGTGAGTAAGTGTGTGTGTGTGTGTGTGTGTGTGTGTGTGTGTGTGTGTGTGTGTGTGTGTGTGTGTGTGTGTGCGTGCGTGCGCGCGCGTGTGAGTGCGTGCGTGCAGATCAAGAGTCAAACATAATTTTTACTTTGGACCGTTTGACCAAACCTTGCAATGTGAAAAAAAAATGTCATTCCAGGTCACATATTTTCCAATGCTAGTAATACAGAAAGACTGCTCTGTGACTTTTACAAGATACGAAATTACCAATGTGGTCAAGTTTGGTTGATAAAATATTATTACCACATGATCAGGACTAGTTCATTCCCACTGAGCAGTTATATAGGCAGAGTTGCACGAGCTCGTGTACATAAGCACTTATTTCATATTTAACGCAGGGATGTCAACAGAAGAGTGGCACATATCATCACCAGCAAAGAAGAAGCAGGTAGACTGGCAGCTGAAGAGGTTGATGCATTCCACTGGCCTACTCACACACACACACACACACACACACACACACACACACACACACACACACACACACACATCAATTCAGACATGAAACCAGGCACGTAAGTACACATGCCAGCACACACTTACATACGTGGAAAAGAATGCGCACACACACATACACCCACCCGCCCACACACATTGCGCGCACGCACGCACGCTGGCACGCACGCTTGCACACACACACACACACACACACACACACACACACACACACACACACACACACACACACACACTATTCATCACACACTTAGATACACACACGCACACATTTTTTCATATCACACACACACACACACACACACACACACACACACACACACACACACATGCTCACAAGCACGCACGCACTCACACACACACACACACGCACACCACACACACACACACACACACGCGCGCGCGCGCGCGCGCGCGCGCACACACACGCACACACACACATGCACACGCACACATGTACGCACTTACACAGACTCACACACACTTACATGCTTACATACGCATTATGACTCGATAGGGGTTGATGGTGAAAAACTACGTACAGAGCACTAATCTGGGCATACTACCAGAACAATGACAGAATGGAACGGATCCAGGTATTTGGGAGGCTGTCAACAAATGATCCGATTCTGAAGGTAAGTCACAGTCCCCTTAAAAACTCAGTATATAAGTACTTCAATTAGAAAATCTTAGAGAGAGAGAAAGATTAAACCCACCTTCTTGGCCAGCAATCTTATTTCGCCCGCAAACCCCACTTTCACATAATCAAATTTCCTCAGCCAAAAAAAATAGCTAAAACCCTACAAAATTAAACAAATCTAATCGCGGGCGAAATAATTTTTCTTGCTCTAGAACCGCACATTTAAACTTTCTCTCTGATTAATCTTCTATCTCGAGCACTACTAACAAATCAGAACAAACAACTGGTTTTCCGTCTTGGTTAGTTTATTTTTACACACAATGAATGTATATCCTCACCAACTATTTTTTTAAATTGACTGTTTTTGTCAAATGTATATGACTGATAATCGCAAAACCCCGCCTCAAGTGATGGCAACACTCTTAGAATCGTAGATGGCTGGCCATTAAACAAATTAGCATCTGTTTTTAATTCACTTAAATGGACATACAACCTTGGGTTAATTAGAAAATCGGATGGTCTACTACTTGCATACTCATAAAGGCCACTTTCTAAGTACTTATGGGTGTTAACGCTATACGTTTCAACACTAGTATGAAAGCCCAAAATTCGTGCAAGGCTTCTAGGAAAAACGTACTCCCTTCTTTCTTCTGGAAGATTCATAGTAATTATAAGATTTGCCTCATTAATTTTTAACTTAATGCCAAAATTGCTAAATACTTCTTTTAAAGAACAAAAGTTGTAGTAACCATCAGGTATTTTTAACTGCTTTAATAAATTACCTTGCCCGCCCTTAACATTCACCCAGTTATTCTTAGCTTTTTCAGATATATTAATCCACTTAACTTTAAAACCAATTTCTCTAAGAGCAACCCTATTATTACCACGCCTATTGTCAATTGGATACTTTAAGAACACACGCGTGCTTTGCTTGGTTATATAAAGGAACATCCTTTTTAAATCCTTTTTTAAAAATCTATTTAAAAATGGAACCTTTTAAATATAATGAAAGTGCCACTTACGACGTAGGAGGGGTTTATGAGCCCAAATCTTTGGACTTTAGTAACCTAACCATCGCAGTGGATGAATCATATGGCTTTTTAGTCAGACTTGTAAACCCACTAACTAGATATTTAAATCCTCCAATAAAGAGTGATAGAGCGCCATCAGCATGGTCAACTCATCCCATGGTCTTTTACCAGAATCAGTTAAATTTTGCAGTTTACTGCTCAACCACTGGCTGCGGTGTTTCATATACAAACCATTTAAACCACCCCAACCTCTTAGTAAGGTCAGTATATAACTTTCATGTTTATTACCAGTATAGGCGCATACTAACTGAACTACAAGTACGCCTCCCCAATGACAACGCGTTTAATCCATTTCTCAGCCCAATGGACAATAATGCATATGAAAGAATCTGCAACGAATTTAACATTAACCCTTCAAATAACTTTAGACAAAAGTTAGACCGCAATCACGGGTTAGGCACATTGTATTTGTGGGGTCAGCGTAGAGAATATAATTTTGACTACTGGCCTGGCCACACCTCTTTTAAGTCAAACTCCCAAGTTAGATTGGGGTCATAGAACAAAAACACCCCAATGCTTGGGCAACATTTATCTTAGATGAAAGTAAAGGTCTAACAATGCCAGGAGTGCAAAGACTTAATGACTCCATACGGACGTACGTTTGGTGTCTATTAGGAGCGCAAGCACAGACCAAGTCTAGCATAGTGGATCAATCTACAGGTTTTGATGCCAGAAAACAATTTCTAGCCAATTTAGAAGATGCTATTAACTCTGCTGTTGATTTGCCTGCCAGCATACAAAGGTACCAAAACGTTCTTTCACATGCTAGGTCAAAGGTTGACTTTGTTGTAGGCCATGGATTATACATGCTACCCTCTGACCTTAGACTGCAGATTGGCATGATACAGAATTATAACAATGAAATCCTCATAGCTGGAGACGATCAAAACTTAGGGCACAATCAAGGCTTAAACACAAGGCCCGCACCAGCCATTTTTAAAAAAGTATCTAGCCCTGAAAGCGACCCCCCACCAGTTATAAGCAGCCCACAGCCAGAAAGCGGTCCAACACCACCTGTTGATGTACCTCACCCCAACAGACACACTAGCGAAAAGACAGCCCTTGTTGTGTTTTTAACTTTTACTGGATTAGCCATACTTTATTTCACTAAAAATTAAACCGGCAGCCAGCACTCCTAACGTCCACAGATGGTCAGCCATATAACCAGCCACTTTGCCTATAGTAGACAAAACCCAACTAACAACACTGCCTATTATGCCAGGCAGAGCATCAAGCGCTTTGACAGCTAACTTCTTTAATAAGTTTGCTAGATGGCGCAATTGTTTTCTAATCCAACTTTTACCGGGCTGAGGCGTTGGAGGAGCTACTGGCCCTGTTGGCGCACTGCCAGTTAATGCATAAACCAGTGTAGAGATAGCAAACCCAACGGCTGTTAATATACTAACTATTGTAATCCCCTGCTCTCTGAACAGAGTCCTTATTCTTTCTGCTAACGTAGTATTTTCATGAAGGAGTCTGTGTATAGTTTCTTTGATTCTGTTTGTTTGTAATACTATTTGTTCTCTGTTAGTAGACAGCGTTTCTAACCTGTCTGCCTTTAGTTCCATTAAATCCTGTATTTTCGCCTGTATTCTAGCCTTTTCTTCCGGCTCTAAATTGTTATCATCTGCATCAGCCAGTTTATTTTTTTCTTCTCTTATCTCTCACTCTAGCTCGCCAAGTTTTGACAAGTTGTTTTTTAGCTCGCCATTTATTCTCCGCAGAGCATCATCAAGACCCCTGAGTTCACGTATAGCGGCTTTAAGATTCCTGTGTACGCTCTCAGACAATGGAGGATCATCAATTGTTTGTAAAGCTGCTTCTTCTTCAGGACTCAGCTCACGTTCTCTTTGACTAGGCGAACCGACAATTGTTTTTAACTGCGTCTCCTCATTAAAACTCGTCTCAATTTCTGCTATTGCCTCATCTGTTCTTTGACTTAATTCTTGAATAGAGATCATTTCTATTTCAGATCGTGTTGGCAGCCTTTGCCCCAAGTTCTGTAAAGCACTAACAGCCTCAGGCCTTAAATCTTTAATAAGGGCTAATCGCCTTCGGTCGGCAACAGGGAGATTTCTAAGAATTGTGCTCTTGCTTAAAAACTTGGCCGGGTCTGGTTTTGTAGTAAGTCGTACAAGGCCTTTACTAGTCCTTACATACAGATGATTATTTTTATCCATCTTAAAATCAAAAGCACTGTGGCCTTCTGGCGGCTCTAGTCCTATGCTTCTATAGAATGAGTTAATTTTATTTGTTAATAGTTCTGCACGAGCTGTAATAACTCCAGGGGGTGTTTCTTCTAATGAAGGGGTTGAAGAACGTGCTTCTTCAAGTTCATCTTGCAATGAAGGGCCCGATTCTGTTTCATCATCATCTTCTTCAATAGGACTAATCGCGTCATAATCATCGCCTTCTGCCATATTTATATATTTATTATTTTTTGTTTTATAAAAAATGAACCCATATGGCTGCGACCTTGATCCATTCAGAAAAGCGAAGGAGCCCCACGGCATAAAAGGCATAAGGCAGACTGTGCGCGTTGTAAATAATCCATCAACAATTGAGCCCAATGAAATGTTAACAGTAAGATTTAGTGACCTTGGAGCTGACGATGTTATAATGCCAGGCACTGCCAGGCTGTCATTCAAAATAGATATTGAGTCGGTGGATCCTAATGCTACTGTCGTTGCTAACCTGGGCAGGGCCATCATTAAAAATATGGTAATTAAACTGGAAGGTAGAGAAGTCTTCTCACTGAGTAGCGCAGACATTTTTAATCTCTATTCTGATCTGTGGCTACCCAGAACAGAAAGGAAAGACAAAATATTTCAGGGGATCCAGAGCCCAAACGGCCTTAAGCACAGGCTTAATGCTGCAGATGCAAAGGAAGACGAGGGAGACCAGGCAATAGCGCGAGCATTTAAGAACAGATTTTGCATCCCTCTAGATTTTGAACTGTTAAAAACCCATCAGCCATATTACCAAGGCGCACTAAGAGACAAACTTACTTACGAACTGACATTCAATGACAGCGGGTCTGTTATTCTTTCAGATGACCCAACAGCTAGATACACTGTCAGTAACATCTCTCTTAATTTTGACGTTGTTACTAACCCCGAACTGGCTAGAACAATCTTAAACCAGTATAAAAGTAGGACGGTTGTTTACTTTGAAAGAGTTTTACACCACAGTCTAGCGATTAAAAACAAGCAAGACACCGTCTGGGAAATAGCTATAAGCAATTCTTTAAGGTCCCTAAAGGGGGTTCTCTTGCTATTTACTAAACCCTCAGCTCCTTTTCAGAGAGAATCTGAGGTGTTTTACAACCCAAAAATTGAGCAACTGTCTTGCACAGTAGATGGCAAGCCTTTTCAGTTGTATTCAGCTGGACTTTTACCTGACCAACACTTTGATGAAATAAGAAAATTGTTTGCTGGAGGCAGACAGACAAGCCCCACAGCCGATCATGTGTGTAAAAAACTTCACCTTCACGATGTAAGACTCGAAGATTATCTAACAGACAAATATGGATTATGGCTGGATTTTAGATCCACGTATGACAACAGACTGCACGGGAGTGGAAGAAGGGTAGGGTCAGATGGCATACTCATACAGATTAATAAGGAAGAGGAGGAGAATGGTCAGATACAAATGCACGTTTTTGTGGTTTATGACGCCCAGCTGGCAGATACAACTGACTTTGATCTAATAGGAGTGGCAGGAAATGTTTATGGATTTGAGTACACCGACGATGGTGTTTACAAACGAACAGAAATTGAAGATAAAAAACGGCAGCAATATCCTACCCTGGAAGAGATAAGAAATCTAAGGGCAAACGATTTTGGCAAACACGAATACAAACTTCATAAACGAGAGAATGCCTGGGCGTTGCTTCCTGACATTAACTGGAATTTAAAGTTTGAACTACGAAGCCCCTATGTATACTTTGATAAGAAATACAATTTTAGAAAAGCTTTGAATGAAGGACGCCTTCTTGCTAGCCTAGTCCCAGGATTACAACAGAAAAAGCAGATTGAAATAACTAGGCAGGGCTCTGTATATATGCTGCGGAGAAAGAAGTCCTTAGCTGAAGTGGGGGGTGACACCGTCGGCTTAGAATTTAACCCAAAACTAGAATCACTGCCTAGAAAAATGACGATGCTTTATCGCTTATTTATTACTCCGAGGGAGTCTGATCCTAGTTTGCCAGAGCATACGTTAATCAGAGGTGTACAAATAAAGTCTGAAAACTTGGACGGGCCTCTCAGGCTTGTTATTGCTATTACTAAAAACGGGGATGAAATAAACACTTCTGTATCTTCTGACAAAGTCACTGTGATGGTTGACAATGCTAAACTAACAGTGCTTGATTTTATTTTTATTAAGTATGTTGATTTTATTGCGTTTTACTCTGTTGATGAAGTGCTGCCAATAGGGTTAATAAGAAGATATGTACAGGATTAAAAAAATAATCTTGTTTAAAATGGAAGACGGCCAGCAGTTTAGATTAAAGCACATGACTAAGCTTGAAGAGGAAATAGAAAGTGATTTGAACAAGTATAGGGTTACTAAAAAGAAATATGCTAAAGCTTTAAATGTCCTTTCTTATATAATCACCGGCTCATCAGTTGTAGCCGGCTTAAGCACCGGGTCTAGTGTCGCTCTTTTAGCTACTGGAGTTGGGGCGCCGATATCCATAGCTTTTGGGAGTGTTGGTTTGGGTTTAGTTGCCATGTCCACGATTGTAAGTGCTGTTTTAAAGAAGCTAACACCCAAATTACAAAAGCACACCGCCATTGTAGCTCTAGCAACAGCAAAACTTTATTCATTAAGGCTGATTATAAGCAATACATTACTGGATGGAAAAGTAACAGACGAAGAATTTAAACGAGCCATGGCTGACGGCGATAATTACAGACGCCAAAAGATCGATCTTCAAAAGAAATGGAGAAAGACTTTTACTTCACAACAGGTAGACGCTGAAGCAATCAGAAAGAACCTTGCAAAGCAGAACCTTGCAAACGATCAACTAAACCCAAAAACGAGCCCGATTTAATTATTTGTATTACTTATATATTTGATCTTAAAAATGACGACCAAGTAGTTACAGAGTTTAAAAATATATGCTGCGCCTTTGAGTTAATGATCGAGCCCGGGGGCTAATGAAGAAGAGTTAAGAAACAAATTTGACGAATTAATTACGGATCTTTTGAGCACACAGATATTCGCGAAAGTGTAACTTACGTAATTTAGTAAAATTTCCCGATTCTTTGCCCAACCCAGTTATAAAGTGTATTTCAATTTTAGTTTAATATTATGATTCCTGATGACGTTGAATTGTCTATTTTTACTAACTCTGAAGGGCAGCTATTCAATTTAACTAAATTTTAGTATTTATTTTTTTTTTATTACCTCAAATTAGTAAATATTAGCTAAAAATTTTAGTATTTATTTTTTTGTATTACCTATATATTGGCCTTAAAAATGACGGCCACAAAGGCGTTGGATGCTTTAAAACCCGTGGGCAATATGTTCAGTGAACTAGCCATGGACATCATTAAGCCCTCAAGCGTTCAAGAAAGCGTAA
>CM065737.1:30037933-30043228 GCA_033310375.1 Conus canariensis | reverse complement strand
CAACAACAGCAAAGAAAGTCTATACGAGCATCGGCGTCAAACTCCATTCCATGGTTCAGAAGCTAACACACCCGCCACTGCAACGCCCACAACACTACATCAAAGTAACAATATTACTCAATTATATTATATATATGAAAGTGCCAAGGAATCAAATCGACACGAAAAGGCTGCTGAGTCAAAGAAAGAAATCAACAAATGCGTGGGGGTGGGGGTGGGGGTGGGGGGGGGGGGGGAGAAAAAGAGTGGGGGAAAATTGGAGGCAGGAGGACCTACAAAAAAAAAGGGGTAAAAAAAGAAACCGCCGAATCCACAGACACCAAATGCCTATATTTATTGTTGTAAAATTATGCTTTAAACTCTGATGCATTCAGATTATCGAAAAATAAGCTTCATCTACCATAAAAGACAGCAAATTGGTCAACAGCTAAACTTTTACTATCAATGATCAGTGTCTGATCATTTGAGACACATTACCTCATCACATGTGGGCGTAGTGTAGCGGTTTGTGCAGAAACGACGGAACATGGGCAGAGTCATTGTTTTCCTCTACTACTTGGTTCCATTACCTGTCCTGTCTGTTTGCAATCATCCATCCACTTCATGGAAAAGGGTTTAAAGAAGAGTGACTACAGGCGATCATTGAAGAAGCTAAAGAGCAAAAGAGGCGTTGCCAGACTGCAAAACGAATGGAACAACTACGTTACGAAACAGACACAACGCGTTTTGACCCGCTGGCCTTCCTCAGGCGGGATGCACAAATTAAACAAATTTTTAAAAAATGATAAAAACAAACAAACAATAGAAAAAAAAAAAAAAAAAAAACACCGAGACTTCCTTTTCGCCGTCCGTTTGGTGACAGTTATGTGTTCCTTGGCCGGCGAAAAGCTGGGAGTGGAACTAAAGAGAAATGTGAGAGAATATGAGAGAAGCTTACAGTTCGTGAAAGTCTAAGAGTACAGGACTGATGAATATCGCAGATGGCAAAAGCCTCAAGTACCGAACGAGAATCTGACTACGTGCTTGATATCTTACCACGTTTGCAGTTCGTAGAGTCATTCCTGTATGCGCCAGCATCGTGCAGGCTTTCAAGACGGAACAGCTTCAGACGGATCTTCCAGACCCTAACCAAGGAAAAATTGTAGAAGACCGTGTCATGCTACGAGTCAATGCCGCAACAACTTCTTCAAGTTCTCAAGCGTTGTAAGGAATACTGGAATATTGTCATGATTTCCCTCCCAAAATCATTCCACAGCAGGCCGAAGAGGTTTTGGATGGGCTTCTTGAAGGACTGGAATGGCAGTAACGTCTCTGGCCTGTTGCACGTGACTGACAACAAGGGATTCCTGTTAGTTCTGACTGCCTTGGCGTCCCTCGGGGCTCTGTTACTTCCTTTCGATTTTCCCTACCATGTCAAATAAGGAAAAAAAGGGCACTTGTTGAAAATTGATGTTTTCTTGCCTGATGTGTCTGTGACCGAAGACAAACAAAAGAAGAGGAAAGCGAGTAGAAAGATAAAGAGGACTTTCAAGACGGCGACTACAATGATAACTGTGATGGTGATGACCTGTGTGTGATTTCACTACAATGATAACTGTGATGGTGATGACCTGTGTGTGATTTCACTACAATGATAACTGTGATGGTGATGACCTGTGTGTGATTTCACTACAATGATAACTGTGATGGTGATGACCTGTGTGTGATTTCACTACAATGATAACTGTGATGGTGATGACCTGTGTGTGATTTCACTACAATGATAACTGTGATGGTGATGACCTGTGTGTGATTTCACTACAATGATAACTGTGATGGTGATGACCTGTGTGTGATTTCACTACAATGATAACTGTGATGGTGATGACCTGTGTGTGATTTCACTACAATGATAACTGATGGTGATGACCTGTGTGTGATTTCACTACAATGATAACTGTGATGGTGATGACCTGTGTGTGATTTCAATTAAAGACACGTTGTAGGAAAAACACTGTTGAGAATCCATACTGCTAACGTGATGATGGTTATGCGGATAATACATGATTTTTCTTAACATTTTATGGAAGTCCTGTTTTCGATTTCATAATGTTATGAGGATGATAAAGATGACAGCGATGATAAGAAATATACTGGTGATATTTTTTTCTTCAGATGCATACCTGCAGTTTGACAATACCGTCTCTGCTGTCAGGAATTAAAGAAGGTAACGAAGAAGTTCAAAATTGCATCTGTTTTACATGCATACTTAAGCAGTTCACCAATTATACCATCTGGCCCAGCAGCTTTACGGTTTTTAACTTTTCTTAATGCAATTACTACCTCCTCTTTGGAAATTGGACGATTTAAATAATCATTTCCCCTTCGCCTTGATTCCACTGAAATTCACGATTATGCTCTAAATCTTTAGTTAGAAGTGCCGTAAAATGTTCATACTAGGTTTCCATACTAATACTGTTCGCTGGTTGTCTTCTTTTTAATGAATCCCGATGTACGTTCTTCCAAAATTCTTTCTGATTCTCTATAGATGCGATCAGTTCTGTCAGTAATGTGTTGTTAAGCTGCTTCCGCTTTATCCTTTGCAAATGTTTATACTCTCCTCGCCCTACAGTAACTATTAGGATCTTGTTCAGAATTAGAATTGTTCAGCATTAAATTTCTTAAGTAAATTACGAACTTTTCTTTTATTTTGATGACATTCAGTATCAAACCAGTCTGGACTTCAGATCATTATTTTTTTTTTCATACACACTGCAGCATGTTTAATACATGTATTGAAAACATTCAAGGCTTCATTTATATTGACATCAATGAGACCGACTGCATAGTTAATTTTTTTCATGGATCTGTTGCGAAACAATATTAGTTATGCACACATCAGCATAATCTTCATTCCATACATATTTTTCCAACGTAAAACTGTTGACAGAAAAATTTGTCTCCGACATGACATTGTCACTACAAAAACTCAAATGAAGTTCCACAGGCATATGATCGGAGTCAAATCTCTCAGACACTCGTAACTCGCATGAATCACACAACAATGCATACAATTCACATGACATAACAAAGTAATAATTCACACACTGCATCCAGTGTCTGATATGTACATGTACCAACTTTCTCGGTCGCCATAACACATACCGTTGAGAATGCACAAATCAAATGCAGTACACATATTCAACAACTGTTTGCCATAATTATTCAATACAGAGTCTTTTGAAAATCGATTGACACTCAATGGATGACTTGCATGTTGAAAATTCAAAATATCGGAAACTCCTTGACAATGGTGTGAAATATTACCTGTACGACTGTTTAAATCCCCGCACAGCAATATATATATATATATATATATATATATATATAATATATATATATATATATCTATATATATCTTCAACGACTAATAAACAACTGGACAAATAAGCTTCCAACAATGCAATGCCATTCTCGGAGTCAAAATATGCATAATAAGGAGAACCTTCTGGAGGTACGTATGAATACACATACAATATATATTTGTCTATACCAAAAAATGTTTTACTGATGATTAATGCACCATACATATCAGATTTTATTTTAACATTTCTGACAGGTGACACAATTATATTTCTAACGAGACACAAGATTTCACCTGATCTTCTCCCTTTAGCTGTTAATTTTATTGCAGGTAAAGAAAACATTTTATATCCAGAAAATATAGTTGATTTAAGTTCATCATAGACGTTTCAACTAAACAAATAAAATCAAACGACTAAAAGAAATGAAACAAAATCGTTGTTTTGTAATTTTGAAAGCAGTCCATTAACATTCCAATGAAGTAAAGATAATGATCTGGTTTTGCTACTTTCGTTGCTAACTACGTTTTCCCAGCGCCTGTGTTCACCAAAATCATGTACACAACTTGACACACATTCCAGAGTTGAAACATACCGAGAGTTCTCGTCAGCCGATTCAACACACTCGCTGTCATCCACATTCAGATCCCGTGCATGCTCACTTTCATTCTGGGTCAGGCTGGGCGATGACACCGGTGTCTCTTTTAGGATAGTTCCCTCACAAACAAAAACGTCTTCAACTAAACTGGGCTGGCCGGTTTCCTATTCGTAGTCTACGAGTCTGTCACGAGTGTCAACAGAGAACTTTTTGCCGTCAATTAATAAATAATTGAACACGATCGTGGCTCGTTTTCCCTCCTGCCTTGCCCTTTTTAAATGCGGAGTTAGTTTTTGTCGGATATCTCTGACCCCTTTTGAAAAGTCCTCCTCGATGCAGACCTCAGAGCCTTTAAGTTTACCTTTAGCTTTTAGAACATTCACCTTCTGTTTATAAAAGGCGCAGCGGGCAATCACCGGGGAGTCGGGTCGGTAACTGACCCCGTGGACACGGTCGGACTCCACGTCATCCATCAGGTCCAGCTTGTCCGTCAGCAAATCCCACACCAGGCCCTCGTAGTCTGCACTGGTCTCCCCGTCCCTCCGGGGTAGTCCGTAGAAGATCAAGTTGTTCCGCTTGGAACGGCCCTCCAGATCATCGATCCGTTTCTCTCAGTCGTCCAGCTTCTGACGCAGGTCGTTTTTGGTCTTCTGCAGCTCCCCATTTTCTCATTTCAGCTCTGTCACCTCAGCTCAGCCTGAAGAGTTGCGTGGTCCTCCCGAAGACTGTACACTTCCTGCTTCACCGCGTCCATCTTAGCGTACGTCTGATCACTTCTCATGTTCAAGGTGGCCATGAGATCACGGATTGTAGGTTCTGTGGTGACAGATGAAGGCCCAGAAGTGTGAGAGTCCGTTGGTCTTTCCAGACTGACTCTCCATAAGGAACTTCCACTATGAAGTCGTGTCTAGCGCGTGGAGTCTCTGCTGGGAGGAGGGTTGGTGGGTCTCGGGTTTAATTCGATGTCGCCACACCGAAGGAGCAAATTGCCCCAGAACAAATACGACAGGAGGTCTTAAGGTAGTGCTGTCCCTCCTGTTTCGAAGTGTGACAATGGCGATGTGGACGGCAGCCTTTTCTTTAGCTCTTCTTGTCATAAACCCGATGAAGACGGGCGGGAAGCGGCAGACGGCATGGCTGATCAGACACATGTCTGTAGAATCTGGGGGTACAATCCTGTCTTCGTCCGCCACAATCAGCAGCGATTGTCAGAGGTCAAAACAAAGCGTCCTGACACAATTACAGCAGTTCACTGTCCCCCAGTGAGAGAGAGAGAGAGAGAGAGAGAGAGAGAGAGAGAGAGAGAGAGAGAGAGAGAGAGAGAGAGAGACCTGGGGGGGGGAATTACAACGTCAA
>CM065737.1:30030433-30032933 GCA_033310375.1 Conus canariensis | reverse complement strand
ATGACGCGGCGATATACGTTTCAACATTGGCAAATTGATGAAGATAGATAAAGTAGTGTTCCTTACTTCATGTTAATGTTTTCAATCAATAATCATACTTACTCTCAATAGATTCTATGATTTGTCAATTTGTCAACTGAGAATGTTGTTTATCATTTCAGGTTCGCTTCTTAGTTTGTCAAGCAAACTTTGTTGTTGTTTATCTTCAATGCTCCCATCAATTTTTCAAGATTCTTGATTTTTATGCCTTCACCTTGGCTGCAAAAAGTCGGCAACGTTGTTTAGTCCTAGATTAGCATTATTTCAAACTTTATTCCGCAGTAAAGTGTCCATCACGCTGTACATGATTTGTCTACCACTTAATCATCTTTTCCCCAAAAAAGATATTGGACCGTCATCATGAAATACATGATTTGTCTATTTGTTAATCATCTTTTGCAACAACAACAAAAACTGGAAAGTCGTCAGACCGTACACTGTTTGTCTACCACAGTGTCATTTTTCTCCCGTGAATATTGGACTATCATCACACAGTATATGATTTGTTACCAGTGGACCAGTTTTCTCCTCGGATATCAAGCCGTCATTGTCTCTCCCAAATAGTTGTAAAAGCGCAGGAGGTGGGAGGGGGGATGGAAGGGGGAGTACTCCTTTCCTAAGATTTAATGAAAGCTGGGAAATAGGGGAAGGGGGTGGGGAGTGCGGCTCTCCTCTCACGAAATTTCATAAAAGCGGGGAAGGGGGGAGGGGAACATTCTCCTGCCCAAAATTTTACAAGAGCTGGAAGTGGACAGGGAGTGGGTTGGCACAGCTGCACGCTTTCCAACAGATTTTTTTTTTCACATTCGGCCGATAAATACAATCAGTTTGGAAGACAGCATTTTTGCTCGCCAGAGGGGGGGGGGGGTCCACATTCTCCGGGAGGGGCAGGGGGGACAAGCGGACTTAGGGGTCCTTTACATGGCAAAAATACAATACTTTTACAGCGAGGGAGGCGGTAGGAGTTGGGGGCGAAGGCGTCCGGGCATCCTGGACTCCTCACCCCAGCCCATCCCACCTTCATCCAGCGCCGAAGAGGACTTACCACTACAGCTTAACTTCTGTGTTTATGCTTCTGTGTTTTGGTGATGAAATACACAGTGGGGTATGGACACACACACCCAACCTCCCCTCAAAAGACACAAAAACCTTCGTCGTCTTGGACACACTGAAAAAAAAACAAAAACGTATGGGGCCCCTAGGCTAACAGCAGCGCCATATCCCTAAAGCATTCCCAAATGGAGCAATTTTGCGTATACTATCGGCATTTTTGACGATTAATCACAAATACGTGTATTGTAGTTAAAACAGTAATTACATGATCTACTGCTAAGAAAGGATATTTGATAAGAAAATACGATTTGGGTAATGAAACACAGCAATACGCCCCCCACCACCTAACGAATGATAGTATACCATAGTCTCGTCTGCTTTATGCGTTCAGTGCCTCTACTCTGTCAGTGTCCGGGTCAGTGCCTCTGTCCACTCTCTTCCTGTGAGAGAGAGAAAGCGAGAAGGAGAGCCCGCAGGCCAGTATGTATGGTCAACAGCATCTCCCTCTGCGTGGGAACTTTGCTGAAGGCGCGCGCTTGTTGGAACTGGCTTTGTGACGGACAACGCGTACCATGCGCGCGGCGGTCGGAAAGAACGAGTAGGCTACATCTGCAAGGGAGTGTGCACTGCTGTTAGCTTACGGTCAGCTTGTTACGCAAGGGGCCCACAAACAAGAACGGTATGAAACCCTTGGCTGCTATTATCGAGTACAATCATCGACGTTGAATGGTCGCTTCCTTGCAAAGGGATAAGGGTAGACATATCAGGAAACATCGTTTATAATGGAATCCGTCAACTGCTCGTTCACATGCGCAGGAAAAGTCGACTAAGGTGAACCAATGACACCTTTGAAGCCTATACAAAATGCAGTTTTCTCTCAACAAATGTCTCCACAACAATCTGTTTTCAATATGATTTAGTCAATGGGTTAGCATAGTAGCTAAGCCTAGCAAAGAAAGAGAAGGGGGGGGGGGGGGGGGGGGGGGGGGGGGGGCTGGCATCTCCCGATGCCCATCAAGCTCACCATCCACGTCGTGGAAGGTATCCTGAAGGCTGTCTCACGTCAGTCCTGAGTGGCCGCTAGGTCCGGCAGACCCTCACACAGTTCTCTATCCCACTTGCCCCAAAACCCGGTCACTGCTTCCCCTGCTGCCGCTACAGCTGACCTCGCCATGGAGTCCAAGAAGTCCTGTAGAAGACAAGATAATGGGGCTTATGATCACTACGATGATGATGATGATGATGATGATGATGATGATGATGATGATGATGATGATGATGATGATAAGAGGAGGAGGACGAAGAGGAGGAGGAGGAGCATAATGATGTGATGATGAGGAGGAGGAGGGTGGTGGTGATTGTGGTTGTGGTGGTGATGATGGCAATGATGAGGAGGAGGAGGAGCAGT
>CM065737.1:30022933-30025433 GCA_033310375.1 Conus canariensis | reverse complement strand
CCCTTGTTGTTAGTCACGTGCAACAGGCCAGAGGCGTTACTGCCATTCCAGTCCTTCAAGAAGCCCATCCAGAACCTCTTCGGCCTGCTGTGGAATGATTTTGGGAGGGAAATCATGACAATATTCCAGTATTCCTTACAACGCTTGAGAACTTGAAGAAGTTGTTGCGGCATTGACTCGTAGCATGACACGGTCTTCTACAATTTTTCCTTGGTTGGGGTCTGGAAGATCCGTCTGAAGCTGTTCCGTCTTGAAAGCCTGCACGATGCTGGCGCATACAGGAATGACTCTACGAACTGCAAACGTGGTAAGATATCAAGCACGTAGTCAGATTCTCGTTCGGTACTTGAGGCTTTTGCCATCTGCGATATTCATCAGTCCTGTACTCTTAGACTTTCACGAACTGTAAGCTTCTCTCATATTCTCTCACTTAGGCCCTTCGCCCCGAGGGAGCAGAGGACCATCAATAACGTGTCGCCAGGGTACTTCACTGTAGGCTGTCCTTTCTGTCCCTGTCTAGTTGCTTCCCATCCTCTTGTCTCTTCTTTAATTAATATTCTTCCTCCCCCCCCCCCCCCTTCCATTTCTCTTTAGTTCCACTCCCAGCTTTTCGCCGGCCAAGGAACACATAACTGTCACCAAACGGACAGCGAAAAGGAAGTCTCGGTGTTTTTTTTTTTTTTTTTATTGTTTGTTTTTATCATTTTTAAAAATTTGTTTAATTTGTGCATCCCGCCTGAGGAAGGCCAGCGGGTCAAAACGCGTTGTGTCTGTTTCGTAACGTAGTTGTTCCATTCGTTTTGCAGTCTGGCAACGCCTCTTTTGCTCTTTAGCTTCTTCAATGATCGCCTGTAGTCACTCTTCTTTAAACCCTTTTCCATGAAGTGGATGGATGATTGCAAACAGACAGGACAGGTAATGGAACCAAGTAGTAGAGGAAAACAATGACTCTGCCCATGTTCCGTCGTTTCTGCACAAACCGCTACACTATGCCCACATGTGATGAGGTAATATGTCTCAAATGATCAGACACTGATCATTGATAGTAAAAGTTTAGCTGTTGACCAATTTGCTGTCTTTTACGGTAGATGAAGCTTATTTTTCGATAATCTGAATGCATCAGAGTTTAAAGCATAATTTTACAACAATAAATATAGGCATTTGGTGTCTGTGGATTCGGCGGTTTCTTTTTTTACCCCTTTTTTTGTAGGTCCTCCTGCCTCCAATTTTCCCCCACTCTTTTTCTCCCCCCCCCACCCCCACCCCCACCCCCACGCATTTGTTGATTTCTTTCTTTGACTCAGCAGCCTTTTCGTGTCGATTTGATTCCTTGGCACTTTCATATATATAATATAATTGAGTAATATTGTTACTTTGATGTAGTGTTGTGGGCGTTGCAGTGGCGGGTGTGTTAGCTTCTGAACCATGGAATGGAGTTTGACGCCGATGCTCGTATAGACTTTCTTTGCTGTTGTTGTTGTTGTTGTTGTGATGGTGTTGTTAGATTGGTTTGTATGTATTCATCTTGATCTATACAATGATTTATCGTTTTCACTCCTTTGCAGACGGGATTCTTTTCGTTTGAACAGACAAAGCATATGATGAACAGAAATGGTTTAATGTGAATAAGTCACCAAACACTGAAAACAGTCTGTCGATGGAACATCAAAACCATGATTTACAGCAGCTGTTGTAAGAAAAAAAAACGTCTTGACTTGTGGCTTTTGAGCTTCAGAAATAGCAGAAGTACAGAAGTGACAAAGAGGAACAAAGCGAAAACGTACCTTTGGTGGTTGTTGCAGATGACGGACAAACAAAGACGCAAGAGATGAGAGTAAAATAATGTTGCTGCAGTTGCCCTGTATGCATGTCTGGTCCTGGCAGATGGCTTTTATGACAATGCCGCCTACAGGATTTCCCCCACATATCTTATTCAGGTAATAAGAGAGCTTACATGTACACACAACAAAAGACTGTGCGCGGAGATTTTTACACAGTGAAATATTGTTAACATATTGTGAAAAGTAGAGGGGAAAATGCACAGCTGTAAAAGTTATCGTGCACCACACAGAGCAACCAACAGAGCATGTGTGTGTGTGTGGTGTGTGTGTGTGTGTGTGTGTGGTGCGTGCGTGCGTGCGTGCGTGCGTGCGTGCGTGCGTGCGTGCGTGTGTGTGTGTGTGTGTGTGTGTGTGTCTCTCTCTCTCTCTCTCTCTCTCTCTCTCTCTCTCTCTCTTAATAAACTTTTCTCTGATGATTATGATAGCTTAGTTTTTGAACTAAAGAATTAATAAAGTCTTTCTCCATTCTTCCTAATAAATGTTTATACTCCCGGCTTGCAACTGATTAAAAATATTTGTCCTTGGCCTTTAAAGTGCGGCGACTGATACGAAGTAACCTCCTGGTTATTCTTTTACTATCATCACATTCTTTATCATACCAGTCACAGGATACTTTGTTACTATTAATAAACTTTCTTTCATGCCATCATTAAACATGA
>CM065737.1:30002755-30022833 GCA_033310375.1 Conus canariensis | reverse complement strand
CATCCGTGTTTGTGTACGTGCGTGTATGTGTATAAGTATGTGTATGTGATAGAAGGGGAGAGAGAGATAAGCTGCGTGTGTGTGTGCGTGTGTGTGTGTGCGCGCGCGGGTGTGTGTGTGTGTGGTGTGTGTGTGTTAAAAACGATAGTACTATCACAAAAATGGGGGTTTGAGATGATGGAAACTGAGTCAATCACAGGAAGATACCAACTGGACAATTAATCAAACACTCCGCAAAAATGCGGAGAAGTGAATAACTGCTCAAAACGTTTTCAAGAGAAATGGAAGCCTCGGATAAAAACTGTCGTCCCACTCTTAGCGATACTAGTTCTTTGACTTTGGAGCAATGTAAATGATTAATCGTTATTTCTCTTCCACGCATGCACTGGACATTTTTGCTGTATTTTGTGCGGAGTGCATTTAAACGAAACCTATACATCAGCTGGAAACTGATTTGGAATACGTTCCGGATAAGAACACAAAAAGAGGTTTAATATTTCCTCTGTTCTTAGCATTTATGCGGTGCTGACTGCAGTGACACTTTAGATTTTTACGTTTCTCGTCAAACATTTTGTATGACACATTTACTAAAGATGTATAACCTTCTTGTAAATCTAACCGTATCATAATTAGAACTGAACCATCATGATTGTTTGCTCCTTTTCTTGCAGCTCGATCAGCCCATTCATTTGAAACAATTCCACAACGGGAAGGTACCCAACAGAAAGTTACGCTGGTGCCTTTCAATGATAAAAGATGAACAGAGTGCTTAATTCTAATTATCAATTCCGATCGCATTTTCTGGTTTAGAAATTTAAGTGCCTGTAAGACTGATTTAGAATCAACACATAATAAAATCTGAAATATGTTTTTTTTTTAAAAATCAAAAATGTAATTTGAGGCCTTCAATACTGCAACTAATTCAGCAGTAAAAATAGAAACATTTTCACATATGTAAAACCGTTTCTCTATGTTTAAAGCTGGGATAACGATGGCAGCTCCTACTTTTCCGTTCCCAAGTACAGACCCATCAGTGTAAATCTTTAAATGTTCAGAATACTTGTTATCAATATGGGAGCAGACGGAACTTCTAGGGATATTAGGTGAATCATTTCTGGATAGGTTTGATCTATGTCAAGCTTCAGATTGTTCATCCCCGATGTAGGTACAGGTGAGTAGGAAGGTTTTGTTGCTATTTCCTTTCTGTTTAATTTTGATTTTTTTTTTAAATATCTGAAGTAAACGTGTTTATGGATTTTAATGATTGGATGAATTTAGCTCTTTTGCAACATGAAGATCGGACCTCATGCAAACTTCGGCCTCTGTGAAATTTTCGAACGAGGAGCTTCGTAAAACATATTTGGCAGCAGAAAGATTTCTTAGCTCATCGAGAGGCATAACACCTGCTTTTTAATAGATTCCTGAATTTGATGCATGAAATGGAACTCCTAGGGAAAGTTTATAGGCTTTGCAGTCAACACTTTGTATTTTAGTTAGTAATGTTGTGGAGCACAAAAAATACTTCCTGTATATACGTCAATTTGGAACTACTTTCGTTTGCTAACGATTTTTAAGAAGTTTAAGCTCTTTCTTGCTTTAGTTAGTATATGCTCAATATGGCTGGTCCAGGAAAGTCTTGACGTAAGATAAACACCCAAAAACTTAGTTGTTTGAGTGTATCGTATGACTGAACCATGGATAGAAAATACAGGAAGTTTTTCAGGGTTTTATCCTGAATTGAAAAGCATCATATTGTTTTTTTTTCAAGAGATAATGAAAGACCATTTTCAGTCATGTATTTACTTATTTTATCGAGTTCGTGTTGGTATAACTTCTAGGTGTAATTCAGAGCGCTGGTTGGAGTTTTTCTTTTCATTGATACTTTTATCACAGAGTGCATGGATATATGTGTGTGTGTGTGTGTGTGTGTGGGGGGGGGGGGGGGGGGTCTGTGTGTGTCTGCGTGTTTGTCAGTGCACACGCGCATGGTTGTGTGTGTGTGTGTGTGTGTGTGTGTGTGTGTGTGTGTGTGTGTGTGTGTGTGTGTGGCATCATATATATTTGTGTCCACCATTATGCGCGTGAAAATGTGTTTTGAAGTGTAGATGAGAACGTGGGCACGTATTGGTTTGGGTGCATGTTCGCTCGTACTTTCGAGTGTGTATTCAGTTTGTGCACTCTATATATTTGTAAACCCTACGTGTTTTGTGTGTGTATATGTGTGTGTGTGTGTATATGTGTGTGTGGGGTGTGTGTGCGCGCGCGCGCGCGTGTGTGTGTGTGTGTGTGTGTGTCCATGAATGCTTGCATGCATATGTGTGTGTGTCTGTGTGTCTGTATGTCTGTGTGTCTGTGGTCTGGTGGTTGCTGTGTGTGTGTGTGTGTGTGTGTGTGTGTGTGTGTGTGGTTAATCTGCGTGTGCACGTATGTGCATGTGTCTGAGTCTGTGTCTCTGTCACTGTGCGTATCTGACACAGAGAGAGAGAGAGAGAGAGAGAGAGAGAAGAGAGAGAGAGAGAGAGAGAGAGAGAGAGAGAGGAGTAGAAAAATAGAATGACTAGCCAACAGAGGCGAAAGAAAACTAATATAGAGAGACAGCAGGCAGAAGGAACGAGCGGTGAACAGTACAGGAGCAGACAGTGAGCGGTGCAGATAGATGGAGACAGAAATTCATGTACTCACTTTGTGTACGCATGCTTGTACATACATGTTGATATGCGTGCACACATGCACACACACACACACCACACACACACACAACACACACACACACACACACACATGGGGGAGAGACAGACAGACAGACAGACAAACAGACAGACAGACAAAGTGTCAGACAGAAAGATAGACAGGCAGACGATTACTTGTGCATGACCACATGTACACACGCATGAAAATGCTCAGGCGTGCAGTCACACTTTCAAGAGATCGCACATAGATACATTTTCTAAACAAATAAAAGACAACCAGTTCCACTCTTGAATTCCATGCTTTTATTGTGACTAGAAACATAAAACTACAAAGGCACGAGAGAGAGAGAGAGAGAGAGAGAGAGAGAGAGAGAGAGAGAGAGGAGAGAGAGAGAGAGAGAGATGTTGAGCAGGTGTTCATAATATAACCTTTTCCTACAAAACGTGAAGAAACAAGGTGAAAATGAATCCATTTAGATCCTTCTTACCGTTTTGGGGATCACTGACTATATTTCCATAGCTGTTGAATGCATTTTTGTGGATCAACTGCCTATGGTTATTCAAGGGAAATCACCTTGAATGCATTTTTGTGGATCAACTGCCTATGGTTATTCAAGGGAAATCACCTGGGCGATGTCTTTTTAAGGTTATTCTCTCTTCATGGTTGTAGCGGAGGCTGCCATTTTCTTAAATAAAATTTAACATCACCATGCAAGCAGTCTTGATTTCCATATTTTTTATTGACACTAGAATTATAAAAACTGAGAGAGAGAGAGAGGAGAGAGAGAGAGGGGAGAGAGAAGAGAGAGAGAGAGAGAGAGAGAGATTAAACAGGTGAACATAATACGACCTTTTTATATATATGACGTAGACCCTAAGGTGAGAATTAACCCATTTATACACTTTTTACTATTTGGGGATCACTGAATATATTTCAGCAACTGTTGAATGCACTTTTTTTAATCAATGCCACTGTTATTCAAGGGGAATTACTTGCACCTGGGCAATGTCCTTTTAACGGTACTCTCCCTTTATGATAGCAGCCATTTTCAGAGCAACAAAAATTCTAGGAACTTTAACATCGTTATGGCAAGCACAGAAAGAAAGGTTACGTTTTTAGGTAACCTTTGTTGTTTTATGATGCTAGGGAGAAAAGGTCAATTTTATTGCGTTAACGTATAGCTTTAGAGAAAGATGAAAGCTTGTGCTTATGCTCTTCTCTTTGTGAGCTCTGCCATTCCAAACATGGGTATGAGAGGTAAGGGATATTTCTGACACTAAACGCGTGTTTCATTTAACTTTTCATAGCATTAACTCTTCACGAAGTTGTGCTAACGCCATAATGAGAGAAAATGAGAGGAGGAGAAGGGTGAGGAGAGGCAGTTATTAAATAAAAAAAAATTGTGATTTCATACACAGAGGAGAAATTCTGGTAAGTAGGCGATACACAAAAAGAAATAATCCTAACAAAAGAAGAGCGCTACATCAGAAAGACTCTGCAGAAGAAGGGCTACGTTAGAAAGACGCTAGAAGATAAAAAGGAAAAGCTCAAAGTCCTTTGATCAGGCCGTGTCATTCTCCAAAGGCGTGCGTCAACAGAGGCGTGCGTCAATAGCGCCAGCAAGTTTCATGGCTTCAGCTGCTGCTCTTTTTCCAGCTTTTTCGCAGAATTTAGCGGCTGAACACACACACACACACACACACACACACACACACACACACCACACACACACACACACACACCATGGTATACAGACTGGAAAAGTGATAATAAGGAATAGATGGTAATACTAAATGATAAGTTAAGTACGATCAACGCAATCCCTCTTTTTCCTTTCAAAATTAGTACTACCATCACCTAACCACCGTCACCAATACTAGTACTAACACTATTCCCACGCTACGATAATTCTCCTTCCATCCTGTCTCTCTGCTACAATGTCTGTCTGCCTAACAATTCACTTGCATGTGTGTGTTTGTGAGCAAAGGCTCTTCCTCACACCCGATTCCCCTTTTTCCACTTATCATCAACATTTTTACCTAGCAATATTCAGTATCTAAGCCTATTAGGACAAAACTTTGTTGCCAAAAAGACGAAAGAAAAACATTAAACAAAGAGAAAAGACATTAACAACGAGAAATAGATATGTCAAACCGTTTGTATACTTTAGACAATCACCTATATAATGAAATATATAACTTGAAAGTGTTTATCATAAACTGTTTTAAGTCATACAGATTGCAGCAAAAAAAAAAATTTTTAGTTCTAAAGAACGCACAAAATTCTTCATATAAGAGAAGAGTGGAACAGAGATTTTCATTAAATTCAAATTTCTTCCATTTGTCTTCTGTTCGTAAGAGACCCAGGGTCATTATCATCATCATTTCATGGGTGTAGGAGACAGTCGTTGGGGTGACATGATGGACTCCCTCACAGCTAAGAGAAGCTGTGTTCTTTGTCCTTGCCCTCAATCACGATGACAGTTAGCTCGTTCTTTCTGTGCCCAGTCCGTTCCCTGATGTTGTCCAGCCAAGACTTCCACCGACTGTCTGTGCGACACATGCCTTCGAAAGTGCCATGGGGAATGGCTTTGGGGCAAAGACTCTGAGTGAGACACTGGCCATACCCCACAAATTTCCGTGCATGACTAATGCGAGGAGTGCTTCTTGCTTGCTTGCCGTTGTCACGACTTTCTGTCTGACGTAGTTGTTCGTCCTGTGTTCTGTATGTGGAATGTGCAGAAGTTTCCTCTTCTAGTGCCTGAATTCTTCTCTCCAGAAAGGCTGTAAGTGTCCGGCTCTCACATCTATACAGGAGAATGGAGACAATCAAGCACGTTTCAGATGAGCAGGAAAGCCAGTATGTTGCCCTTCCAGATCAATCTGAGTCTCATCATGGCAGATACAGCTACGCTTAGTCTTGCTTTTATTTCCTTCATTCAGCTGTTGTTTTAGAGTAGCAGGATGCTACTCTGCAATACGTGGTGGACAACTAAAAGCACAACAATATGAACAACAATGCAAGTGAAATGAGAAAAGCCAACAAATCAGTCATTTACCAGTGAATTCTTGGAACTTTTCAGTTCCTCTCCAGTGAGTGTCACGTCCCCGTTCTCTGGAGAGACAGAAAAAAACAGCAATTGGTCACTGTCATTACACAAGGCAACGTGAAAGAGTGAAGTGTTCCTTCACTACCTGTTGGTGTACATCTGATAATACCGGTATGCAACCTGTTTGCTACAGGAAGTGTTTTGTTTGAAAGTGAATTGTAGAAAAATGTAAGATAAAAACTTATTCTGTCATTAAAATGACGGTGCAAATAAGCATGAGGAGGAGGAAAGTAGGGAAGGGGGTGACAGAAGAGGATAAGAGAGGGGGGGGGTGCAGAAGAGGTAAAAGGGGGTGACAGAAGAGGATAAGAGAGGGGGGGGATGCATGCAGAAGAAGGAGTTTTCAAAAGAAAGCATCCAATCAATCTTTTGAGTAACAGTCTGTTCTGTCCACATCGTTATCACGTAACAAGAACTGTGCTCCTATCTGGCTGCATCCAAACAGTCAAGCAATAACAGACATCCACCCGTTATTAACAGCATGATGGTGTTCGTGAGAGCAGGGGGCACGAGGCAGGATAAACAAGGGGTGGGGGGATAAGGTAGGAGGGATGAAGGGGGCTGGGTTAGTTGTAATCCTGACAGTCGAAGAGAAGGATGGTTCTGGCCAATATGACGACAAATTAGTTTTTAAAAGGCTGTAGAAATATATTGTTTACTTGAAAAGACACCAAACTGATGAAGTGTGTTAAGTTAGTTTTTAAAAGGCTGTAGAAATATATTGTTTACTTGAAAAGACACCAAACAAACTGATGAAGTGTGTTAAGTTTACGCTCGGGAGTAGATAAGAATATCTTGTACTCAATGATTTAAAAGAATTTAGTCGAGTCAAGCTTAACACACCGAAGTTATCTCTGCTCTCATACTGACATATGCACATCCATGCACCCACCAATGTGCATTAAGTGTGACGTATGAGCCAAACTTAACATGCAAAGGTTATCTAGGGTGAATGATTCCACTCTCACTGGGAACAGGGTGTTATGCAATCACTCCTCTTCTGACACGACAGAGAACAAAAAAAATTAGTTTCTACTCTACGTAGAGTCTGCACGTAATTCAAATCCATACATAAATAATATAATAGAACCTCAACAGGTCATTAGAGTACCCTACAGCAATATCAGTTGACCTCCCTCGCATCCTTAAATGGATCCTTAAGCATAGGCTCAAACATTTCTCCTACATTTTATACAGTTTACATAATTATTTTGTTTTTTCAGCCATTTATTTCCTTTACCTACTTTTCTTTTCGTTTTACTTTTCTACCCTTTGCTGGCTGCTTTAGGGTGCTGTTGGATTCCATTTTTTAACCCTTGGTGGTGAGAATACCCCAAAAGTACAGACTGGAGCATATCTACATTTGATGCCAAGGGAGTAAAGACACAATTAGCCGTGCCTTCCTGATGAGTCTGATCCAGGGACGAAAGGCCTTGGAGCAGGCAGCATAAAGGATTCTGTCTTCAGGATGGATTATGATGGTTTCCATATGCTGCTAACGTAGGGTTTAATATTTGTAATACATTTCCATATTTTTTTTAATTATATTTCTTTCTTCCCCTGTTCCTCCACCCCCAGCTATTCCCCACGACCCCCCCCCCCTTTTTTTTTTTTAAAATCTTTGCCCAGTCTTTATTGGAATGACAGAGGAACTGCTAGTCTGCACTTGTTTACCCCTTGCTGCTAAATTGTTCAAACAATACCAGTTAAACAAAGGAAAGGCTCCTATTCTTCAAATGAATTGCTTATGAGCTGAGGTCTGTTCACCTTTACTGAATAGGCTTCGACTGACTCAGCCTTGAGGACCACACTTGATGCTTTGAGGCCTGGGTGGATAACGTGTCCTCTCTTGACTATTAAAGGTTCGCACTCAGGAATCCTCCACACCTTTGCTGATTACCGTCACCTGTGAATAATTACCTGATAGTTTCGACTTCGTTCATGCAGCCCGAAGGTCTGTGCCAGCTGAAGACCCTAATGCCAAATGGCCAGTTATTCTTTTCTCAATAGCACTCTATTCTCTTTAAAAGCGCTTAAAGCCTTCTGTGAGATGTGTCGCTCCCTTGACCGATTGATGTGTAAATATCCACAACCAGAGTAGTCAGCTCCATCATGTGCAGTCGAAGCGTTATCAGTCATTTCAGTGAAGACATATGCTAAGTGCGGTCTGTTGTGCCATTCAGTTGGTTCAACAAAGAAATGCAATTGCCCAGGGCCTGACCAAATACCCTTTCAGAGTAACCAAGTGGACAAGATTTATGGTCAATAGCGATAAATTGTCCTGGCCTCATTTCTGTTGTTTAGTGACTACCAGACCAGAGTCTGTCCTGGTGAGGGCTTAAGTCCCTATCTGAGTTCACCCTACAGAGAACAGCGGAGAATGAATATTCAAGAGTCAGACCTAGAAAATCAGGAATAAGACAGAAAAATGGACAGGTTCACCCACGAATGAGAGAGAGAGAGAGGAGAGAGAGAGAGAGAGAGAGAGAGAGAGAGAGAGTGGAGGAAAAGCTTGTATTAGGATTATGGATTCCGTCAGGCCTACTATCTACAGAATAAACATGAAGAAGGAACTGACAACAATGACGATGACGACGACGACAACGACGATGATGATGATGATGATTGTGACGAAACGCTTGACAAAACCATCCGATCGGTCCCACTAAAACCCCAAACAAACAAAAATAGATTTCAAATCTATACCCACTCCCCTCTCTCAACCCCCCCCACCCCCCCCCCCCCCCCTTTCTCTCGTTTAGGACGGCGCGAATCCCCAGGCAGACACGATCCGTGACAGTGGAAAAAAAATTGCGTCACGATAAATGCGTGACGCCTTTTGCTCTTGTTGAACCCCCCCCCCCCCTCTCTCTCTCTCTCTCTCTCTCTACCCAGTGACACAAAGGCATGTCGCCGCTCTCTCCACCACCACCACTCACACCCCCCCCCCCGCCCCCTTCATATCTACAGTCCGTGCACTGGCTGAACTGTAACGTATGTCACGGGAGTTGTTCCATGAGCGTATGCATCTATACGGATGCATAAATTACACTGGCCGGGGATGTCCGTGAGCTGTGCCAATTAGGATCAAACGGTTTCCGTGGCGACTGGTAATCAGATTAGATCCCTCCCCCTCTCACCCCTGATGTGTGAGTGACAGGTTGTCACAACCGAATTCCGCAGTTAGAATACATATATACCGGACACACAGGGCTCACCTTCACTGACCCCTCAAGACTGCCTGTAGGCCAGACCAGAGGAAGACAAAGAGACAACTAGAGAAGGCGTGGGAAAATCTTGGTAACCTCATTGATCTCCAGTCATTCACTGTTCTTTCCCAGGAAAAAACTGGAATCCTGGTCACACTATTCTGGTCACGCTATCCTGGTCACGCGATCCTGGTCATGCTATCCAGGTCACACTATCCTGGTCACGCTACACATTGCGGCTGGACCAGAAGCTGAGACTTCGCCCAACACCAGGGCGACTCCAGACAACCAATCTACACCAGTGGGGCAGTCACCAACCACAGGAGAGATCAACTACCCTCTCCGAAGAAAAGCTAAGTTAGCTTACCACCTGGACTCAAAACCATCAGACCCTTGTCCTCACTTTATGATGACACAGGGAGACCCCCTGTATGCCAACTTAAGCTTACTGCACTAAGTGCAAGTGAGTAAAGTAGTAGTGAGGGAGGGTCCACTCATTGTGGTAGTCCAATGAGAATTAAACCCTAGCCTATGGAACTGACCCGCTAATACCTATGTGTAAGCAATAAAAGTTGATGTGTGAAAGTGCACTTAATTTGTGGCAGTTCTTTGTTGTTCAATCAAATGTTGAATGTTTGAACTTCTCTCTTCAATTCTGTCTCTCGGAGCTACAAATACTTATAATAGTACAGGCCTATGGAAAACTATCTCAGAGCCACTGTTCCGTATTTTACCCAGTCCTGGAATCAAATTAAAAATTTCTTCGATGACTAGTACCGGTAAGTTGCTCCTTCCACCACTAGTAAGAGAGAGGGTGTAGGTGAAATGCTATGATAATTTCCATTGAGAAATTATCCCCAGTCCTTCCCCTAGAGGACCCACCTACCACATACTCATCTCGTCACATTGAAGTGGGGGCTCGTCCGGATTGTAAAATACAATTTGGATTGTAAAATACAATTCACTCAAAATTTTATTTCCTTTGGCTAGTCCAAAAATTTGGACAAAGAGCAGAATTCAGAGCAAATGGGCTGATTGAGTTGAGTCCAGGAGGAAAATCTTTTATGTTTGTTGTGTGAATGTTTAGTTTGCATGACAAATAATAAGAGTACATGTGGTTGATTTTATAATCAATTCATTTTGATATTTACTTTGTGTGATTATTTGCTTTTGTTGCACTTAGTGGATATTTGATTGCTAAGAAGTGATCTTTGATTATTTAGAATTGTGTAACAGTTCATCATCATGGCTGAATCAGTGAAACTTAGACGGGAGATCAAGGAGTGGGGAGAATCCCTAGGCCTCTCTGGGCAAGATTTAGTCACATTTGTGATTACCCAGTTTGAAAAGGAATCTGACAAGGCTGCCAAAGAGCTGAAAAGGTTAGACAGCATGAAGCTACAAAAGAAGCCCATGAAGTGGAAGAGTGGAAAGAAGCCCGTGAAGCTGAAGAGCGACACAGATTAAAGGAACTAGAACAGGCTGAGCACGACAAAATCCGAGATGCTGAAGAACACGACAAAGTGCGAGAACATGAACTTGCGCTCAGAAACATTGACAAATCTGCTGAGAATGATAGCTCTTCAGATACGGCCAGCAAAATTCTCAGCCACCCATCCAAATTCCGGCAATGTCATTTTCTTTGGATCCATTTAATGAGACCACAGAAAGTATTGACGCATACTTAGACCGGTTTGAAAGATTGGCAAATGAATTTGGCCTAGACCCAGAAAAGCGTAACATCAAACTAGCACAAGGTCTTAGAGGTGTTGCTTATGATGTGTATGCCAAGTTACCTCCAAACAAAGTAACTGATTATGATGCTCTCAAACAAGCCCTACTGACCTGTTATGAACTGACAGCTGAAGCATACCAAAAGAAATTTCGAAACTTGCGGCGAGAGCAGGGGAGAAACCTATGGCCAATTCACTGATAGGTTAACAACTTATCTCCAAAAATGGTTGACCATGTCCAACCAAGCACAGACCTTTGATGGTCTGACTGAGCTCATCCTCTGCGAGCAGCTGCATGACACAATGTCCACTGACCTACAAACTTTCATGGCAGAACAAGGTGCTACCTCACTAGCTGACCTGATCAAGCTAGCTGATAGATACACCACTGCCCATGACGAAGCAAACTCACGCAAAAAGATGCGTGACAAGCCAAACCGGGATTCGAACCCCCACAGTCACAGCAATCGCAAAACCAAAACCCACCACCAAGTGGGAAACCACCACAAAGTGAGAAACAAACTGGTAAACCACAAGGTGGTAACTCAGTCCCTGTGAGTCAAAACAGTGCACAGAAGCGTTTCAGCGTGCACTGTAAAATGACATCTCACAACACTGCAGAGTGCAGAAAATTCTTTGGACCAAGACTCCAAACAATTGCTGTGTACCAGGTAGTGTCTACACCCAAAAGCGGTGACACACCATCTATGGTACACAACATCACTGCACCCCCCATCAGTGAGCAGGTGTTAGTATATAACAACCCTGCCACCTGTTTGTATGACACGGGATTGTCATATGATGCAGTCGTAAGAGCTTCCCTTGTGGAGCCCACTGCTATTACCGAGGAGACAGTGCCTTTACAAGGGGCTGACCTGACTCTGCCACCTGCTACCTTACCTGTTGCCACAATTATGGTTGACAGTAGGTACGTCAAGGGACAGATCAAGGCAGCCGTCATGGACAATCCGATCCATGATTTCTTACTTGGGGGCCATTATGTCACACTCGGGAACCCGTCTGAACCTGTCATTGTATCCACACTGCAGGTGAAGACCCCAAAGCAATTCAAACCTCCTAAAAAGGAGATGAAAGCAGCTCAGCGAGCTGACCCAACATTAGCTGCATGCTTCCAGAGGCAGTGCCACACCCGTCACCCCACTCGCAAAGGTGAATTCTTTAGGTGGAACGGTCTTTTGTATTGTAGGCTAAATAAAGATCACTCACAACTTGTGGTCCCAGCGCCATACTGGACCCAAGTAATGGAAGTGGGACATACACTCTGTTCGCCAGGACATATCCATGTAGGGCAGACAGTGCAATGGGCGATGAATCAGTACTATTGGCCAGGGATGGCAGAGGACATAAAGAAATATGTCGATTCCTGCCCCCTGTACCAACACTGGTCATCCAGCCAAGGGGGCGATTCGTCCCCAGGCCAGCCGGACAATCCAGGCGCAGGCCAACTGGAGCCCAATAATGTATTCCGAGGCTCCATCGGTGTCTTGGTGACTCCAGAGCTAGTGCCAAACGCCTAATGGACCACGATCAGAATGGATTGTCAAGTAGGAGCTTCTCTGGAGAGAGAATCTTTTTTCGGGGGGCTTATGTGATGAAACGCTTGACAAAACCATCCGACTGGTCCCACTAAAACCCCAAACCAAAAAATAAAGATTTCAAATCTATACCCACTCCCCTCTCTCAACCCCTCCCCCCCCCCCCCCCCCCCCCCCCCCCCCCCCCCCTTTCTCTCGTTTAGGATGGCGCAAATCGCCCGGCAGACACGATACATGACAGAGGAAAAAAATTGCGTCACGATAAACGCATGATGCCTTTCGCTCTTGTTGACCCCCCCCCCCCCCTCTCTCTCTACCCAGTGACACAAAGGCATGTCGCCGCTCTCTCCACCACCACCACTCACACACCCCCCGCCCCCCTTCATATCTACAGTCCATGCACTGGCTGAACTGTAACGTATGTCACGGGAGTTGTTCCATGAGCGTATGCATCTATACGGATGCATAAATTACACTGGCCGGGGATGTCCATGAGCTGTGCCAATTAGGATCAAACAGTTTCCATGGCGACTGGTAATCAGATTAGATCCCTCCCCCTCTCACCCCTGATGTGAGTGACAGGTTGTCACAACCGAATTCCGCAGTTAGAATACATATATACCGGACACACAGGGCTCACCTTCACTGACCCCTCAAGACTGCCTGTAGACCAGACCAGAGGAAGACAAAGAGACAACTAGAGAAGGCGTGGGAAAATCTCGGTAACCTCATTGATCTCCAGTCATTCACTGTTCTTTCCCAGGAAAAAACTGGGATCCTGGTCACGCTATCCAGGTCACGCTATCCTGGTCATGCTATCCTGGTCACGCTATCCTGGTCACGCTATCCAGGTCACGCTATCCTGGTCACGCTACACATTGCAGCTGGACCAGAAGCTGAGACTTTGCCCAACACCAGGGCGACTCTAGACAACCAATCTACGCCAGTGGGGCAGTCACCAACCATAGGAGAGATCAACTACCCTCTCCAAAGAAAAGCTAAGTTAGCTTACCACCTGGACTCAAAACCATCAGACCCTTGTCCCTCACTTTATGATGACACAGGGAGACCCCCTGTATGCCAACTTAAGCTTACTGCACTAAGTGCAATCGAGTAAAGTAGGAGTGAGGGAGGGTCCACTCATTGTGGTAGTCCAATGAGAATTAAACCCTAGCCTATGGAATTGACCTGCTAATACTTACCTATGTGTAAGCAATAAAAGTTGATGTGTGAAAGTGCACTTAACTTGTGGCAGTTCTTTGTTGTTCAATCAAATGTTGAATGTTTGAACTTCTCTCTTCAATTCTGTCTCTTGGAGCTACAAGTACTTATAATAGTACAGGCCTATGGAAAACTATCTCAGAGCCACTGTTCCGTATTTTACCCAGTCCCGGAATCAAATAAAAATGTCTTTGATGACTAGTACCGGAAAGTTGCTCCTTCCACCACTAGTAAGAGAGAGGGTGTAGGTGAAATGCTATGACTATTCCCATTGAGAAATTATCCCCAGTCCTTCCCCTAGAGGACCCACCTACCACACACTCATCTCGTCACATCGATGATAACTAAAAAGAGACTTGCAGGGCAGCAAATAAAATGAAAACAATAAATTGGAGTAAGTTCTTATATAGTTTTTCTTAATTTCTTGCATCACAATGACCCTTTGAATTTTTAATCTGCTTAAGTATTTCTAAAAAAAAACAAACAGATGCTGATTAAAAGGTCTTATCCATTCTTCTTGTGAACCTCACGTACTTGTTGATAGGAACCTGCAAGTCTTTCTGACACTACTCATGATAGGGGAAACTTTTCAGAAACACACAGACAGGCAGACAGAGCAGAGACCTGCTGGATGAACTGGAAACAAACTCACCATCCAGCTGGCGAAACTTGTTCAGCAGGGTGTCCATCGCCAGGTCTTCATTGATAGCATCCTTGCATTCCTTTGCCAGGTTCCGCGCCAACTCCACCAGAACACTTTCTTCCAGAGAATCTTGTGGTTCTGCCTCTCTTTTTCCAGACCAGATGAGAGCGGTTCCAATCGTGCCAACAGCCTGCCCAAGACAGAAGGATAAAGTCAACCAAAAGAGGACGAGGAGGAGCAGGAGAAGAACAAGAAGAAAAGAAGAGCAGAATTTAAAGAAGAATTCAAAAAATGAAAAAAGTATAATGATGATGATGATGACGACAACGACGACGATGTCGACGACGATGACGACGACGACGACGACGATGATGATGATGATGATGATGATGATGATGATGATGATGACGAGAAGGAGGAGGAGAAGAAGGAGGAGGAGGAGGTAGAAGACGAGGTGTTGAAGTTTTCTTAATGTCTAAATTATAAACGTTAATTGTTACCAGATCATTCCATACATCTATGGTCCAAACTTTGACGACCACTCAGGCTTCAGGCTTCAGTCTTCAGACCAATGGAAATATGTTTTCTAGGAATTGTTAAAGAACGATAGTCCGCCGTCACAAGGCTGTTATTCCCCAAAATGTTAATTCAAGATAGTTTTTGATATCATGATGACAAGCTTGTCATCGTATGGCAGTATGGGCACCGCCGCAGCTCAGTATTGACCAGAGCAGAATGCTTATAATCGTTTCTGTTTCATTCAAGTATGTATGAACCATATGCGTGTTCCTTTGCCTGCTGTGACTTGTCTGCTTTTTGATAGAATTTTTACATGCTTTTCGTGTTCCGGATCTCTGAAAATATAGTATCAGCTATAAGATTTGAAACGTCTGAGAAAATCTGTTGCCAACATTTGTATTTGACAGTTTCTAAAATTCGTTCTCATGTTGTGGTAAACGTTTTCGCCAAGTGTATGAAATAGTTGTAACATACTTCACCTTCTAAGGTGCAGTAGATTTTCCCATTGAAATGCACACACACACGCACACGCACACACACACACACACACACACACACACACACACACACACCATGCACACACACGCACACACGCACACACACACACACACACACACACACATATATATATATATATATATATATATATATATATATATATAGAAAAGAGAGAATTGATAGATAGATAGACACAGACAGACAGATAGATATATCCTTTCAATACCGCACCATGGTAATGTTTTCAGCATGCATGGGCGGCGTTAGCAGCTTGAAGATAGTGTGATGCACGTAAGCTGGAGTAGAGAAATACGCGTACACTGTACAGACAGCTGTGTTTACGGGGTACGCCACAGGCACTACTCTAGTTTTCTCAACGTGAGCTGCTGAACGCCATGATAACTGTAGTCATTCCTCCTGCGTAGAGTGATTATGGCGTGCTAGACTAGTGCAGGCTCCAGCAGAGCAATATGAGTAGGATGAGGTGGATGTGTGTGAACTCACCTTGCTCGACGTGAAAGAGGACTATTACAAATGTCGGCTCAAGAACCTGACACCTTAAAGAGACCCTGAGAAATTCGAAGACGTCTTACAGGACATTGTCTACAGGAACGAATTCATTGATTTGATTTAACTAGTCAAGAAATAGCTGGACATCCGTCTTGAATAGAAGCGTGTAGCACACACACACACACACACACACACACACACACACACACACACACACACACACACACACACACAGAGAGAGAGAGAGAGACATACGTCCCAAAAATCAGCAGAGACTTGAGTCACCATGACTGCAGACAGCAGAGGCAGCAGCAGACTCAACTTGCAGATGTCCATCTGAAAGATCCATCACCAGGACTGTCATCATTATCACTGCCATCACCATCATCCTCAGAACAACGTCATCAAATGGAAAACAAAACTCACCACTAGTAGTCAAATATGATATATATAATACACACACATATACACGCGCTCGCAAACACACCACGCATGCAAACGCGCGCGCATGCGCACACACACACACACACACACACACACACACACACACACACACACACACACACACACACACACATCCACAACATCATCATCTTCATAGTTGTTGTCGTCGTTATATCAAAGTCCATGTTGCCTTTTCTCCTCGTTTTCATGTTCGCTTATATGTCAAGGTTGTTATTAATCAAGACATGTGATCACTGTTTTCAACTGAACAGGGTTTTCCTACTTATATGTCAAGGTTGTTATTAATCAAGACATGTAATCACTGTTTTCAACTGAACAGGGTTTTCCTACTTATATGTCAAGGTTGTTATTAATCAAGACATGTAATCACTGTTTTCAACTGAACAGGGTTTTCCTACTTATATGTCAAGGTTGTTATTAATCAAGACATGTAATCACTGTTTTCAACTGAACAGGGTTTTCCTACTTATATGTCAAGGTTGTTATTAATCAAACATGTACACTGTTTCATGAAAGGGTTCTCTTAGTCAGGTGTTATATCAAGATTGATCACTGTTTAACTGAACAGGGTTTTCCTACTTATATGTCAAGGTTGTTATTAATCAAGACATGTAATCACTGTTTTCAACTGAACAGGGTTTTCCTACTTATATGTCAAGGTTGTTATTAATCAAGACATGTAATCACTGTTTTCAACTGAACAGGGTTTTCCTACTTATATGTCAAGGTTGTTATTAATCAAGACATGTAATCACTGTTTTCAACTGAACAGGGTTTTCCTACTTATATGTCAAGGTTGTTATTAATCAAGACATGTAATCACTGTTTTCAACTGAACAGGGTTTTCCTACTTATATGTCAAGGTTGTTATTAATCAAGACATGTAATCACTGTTTTCAACTGAACAGGGTTTTCCTATATGATTTAGTTTGAAGCGTGAAGGAAAAATAAAAGGATGTAGAAGAATATTGTATTCGGTCTTTTGAGATAGAGTGATCTTTCCTTGGTTAACGAATATCTCTTCTTGCGTACAGCTTGGCATGCCATAGCTTTGAGTACCAGATTTAGAGACAGCTAATACTTGCTCTTCAGTGATTGAACATCTACATGTTTATGTAAAGGATTTAAGTGCGTTAAGTATGCGGTGGGACTCCATGATCGGTTTTCACTACTTTTTTTCCTGGGCTTGGTAGATGTATTATTCGAAATTTTCAAATAACAAATCGCTTTCAGATATTTCCTCTGTGTGTGTGTGTGTGTGTGTGTGTGTGTGTGTGTGTGTGTGTGTGTGTGTGTGTGTGAATGTGTGGTTGTTATTTATGTTTTTTTTTATTTATTCAGTTATTTATTCAATTATTTACACATCTATTCCTTCGGTTATTTATTTATCTACTCATCTGTTTATTCATCTCTTGATTTATTGAACACTCTGTACGTGTATCAGTCGTCGCATTCCTCCGCCTGTATGTTGTGCGATCTCTCTCTCTCTCTCTCTCTCTCTCTCTCTCTCTCTCTCTCTCTCTCTCTCTCTCTCTCTCTCTCGGGGGCTCTTTCTACGCACTAGACAGAGTAAGTCATGTTTAGTTATCTTCTTAAATTTCATGCCAGTTTCACCAGTTAGTGTCTACCCTCGAAACTGAAGTTGGCCGGTGCAAGCTTCATTTACCACACCAGCTGAACCACTAGTTTTCAGGGCAAAATGTGGTAGATTTGTTGCCACTTTCATCTTCTTTATCTTTAGTCATCGTAAAGGGAAGACCGAGCTACGATATCTGACATTGACGCCGAGGAGCCGGACGGACGGTGTTGTGGTTGGACTGACCCTCACGGTGATTTTCTTCAGCAATCTGCTGATGCAATGTGGTGATGTGAAACTGAACCCAGGACCTCCGAAGGAGATCTCCGGCAAGCAAACCCGTCTCACGAGTTCCAGTGGATCCAGCAGAGTGAGTGTGGACGCAGATTCTAGTGACCATGGGGACAGAACTCAGTCAGACAGACGGCAAAGTGTGTATGGACAGCAACCCACAACGACTGATCTGATGACAATGTTGACTTCGTTGAGAGACTGTTTTAATGAGATGAGACAAGACGTGCGAGAAATTAAGGACACTTTCTCTGCTTTAAAAGAAGAAGCGCAGATTCTCAGAGAAGTAGTCAGAGACCTTAGACAATTGAATAATGAACTGACTGAATCAATCAAAGAACTGAAAGAACGGTTAGACAGTTTGGAAATGATAGCTGACGACTTAGGTCAGTCGAAACACAACAACATCATTGTTCATGGTATTGTAAGGCACAGAAATGAGACGGCAGAAAATTGTGAGAATTTGTTAAAGGACATGATCACCAGCACATTTGGACTTACTGATGATTTCTTTTTGACAGGGTCCACCGTGTAAATTCAAAGGAAGCTTCGCCAATTATAGCGAGATGTACCTTTTGCGAAGACAAATTAACGTTACTGAAAGCAAAAAGGAAATTAAAAAAGGAAACCAATCTATTCATTGGCGAAGATTTTTCTCAACCGGTCAGGGCGATTAAAAGAAAACTTTCCCCTCATCTGAAGGAAGCCAGGTAGCAAGAAAAAAGAGCCACAAAGATTTACAATCATTTGCTTATTGACGGTAAAAGGTTTGTTCTAGATGATAACGAAAATATTGTTGAAGTGCTATAGGGACACGGCCGGCCTCACATCAGTTTAAAATACAGTCTATTGTGCCATCCCAGAAATCCAGGTGAAATTTCGAGGGCAGAAAGTGTAAGGGCAACACCAGCTTTGGGAACGGAGTTGGCTGAATGTGGCTCAGCACGTGAAAGTGCAGTTTTGAAAACTGACATTGAGTGTTCACCTGCCCGTATGCCAGGCAGGTCCTCATCTGAGTGCGTTGCCGTTGTCAGTGTAAGTGCACCCTTGAATGATATTTTTTCATGTAAACATTGCAATAAAGATATATGTATACGCACTGGCGTTCCAAGACATGTAGTCAGGATGATGGCTTCTCTGACATGTCAATCAATGGTAAAAATGAAAATTATTCTTGCACTGGAATGTTCGTGGAATACTTTCTAAGATTTCTGATCATCATTTTATCAAGTATGTGTCGTCTTTTGATTTTGTTTGCTTGGAAGAAACTTCTGTTGATGAATTTCAGTCCATGTTTTTTTTTTTTCCAGAACAACCCAACTTTGTCAAAAGTGCTCTCAAATTTGCAGAGCGTGGAAGATCAGGTGGTGTAATATGTTCTAATTAGATATAAACTCTTAACATACGTTAAAAAAACAACTTGATTCAAACTTTGATCATGTTTTGATGTTTGTCATCGATAAAAAGTTGTTTCATTTGCCAAAGAATGTTCTATAGGTGTGTTGCTATGTTTCTCCAGAGGGATCACCATACCACGCAGTTTCTAATATCAATAACAGAATCAGTCAAATTGAAGACAGTTTGGTTGAAGCGCGTAGTTCACATGAAGACATCTCAGTTTTGATGTGTGGAGATTTCAATGGAAGAACAGCTGATGTTTCTGTGGATATTACTGATGAATTTGCACAGTTTTCATGGTTTGATAAATTTCATCAAATAAGAATTAAACGATGCTCAAAATATAAGGCTGTAAATATGTATGGTAAATGTTTCTTAAACATGTGCGTTGCTTTTAGATTATATCTGTTGAATGGTGTATGCATCTGGGATAAAGAGGGGTTATGTACATACATATGTGATTCTGGTAGCAGCGTGAACGATTATTTTGTTGCATCATGTGATGTTTCTGTAAGTGAACGGATCGAGTCTGGTCACATGCCTTTAGAATTCAACATAAATGTAAAAGGTATCTGAATATGAATATCCAAATAAGAGAGAACATGTGGGAATATTTGTGTGGAAAAATGAAGTGTGCATCTGATTTTTGTAATTTTATT
>CM065737.1:29987755-29992755 GCA_033310375.1 Conus canariensis | reverse complement strand
CAGACCCATATTGTCATTAATCTGGTTTTGAAGATTTCTATGATCATGATGGGCCTATCACTTCCCATTTATCAGAACATGTTCACACTCTATACAGTTACTGATTGCGTTTTCCTTTTTTGTTCGTTTTTTTTTCCTCCACAAAAATACTGACTGCTTTTCCTCCTCCCCTGTCTTTCTACATATATTCATGACGTCCAGCTGCAACTAGCTTTGTTAGAATTACTCATTTTCTGACCTGTCGATGATGTGGACCTGTTATTTACCATTCCCAGAAGTCTGGAAACCCAGCTTGACACACTGACAGAATTCAGCGATAGACTAAAAAGAGCGTCGTTAAAGAAAAAAAAAAGTAGCGATGTGGTTTTTTAGAAAGGTTGGGTTCCTTGCAAAGAACGCGGACCAATCGAAATTGGCGAACAGTTATACATATTTTTCTTTTACTTCAGATTAAGTTAACTTTAAACAGTTTTCCCTATCATCAAAGTGAAAAACGTGGCGTGTCTCTTAAGTAGATTTGTAAAAATAAAAAAAAAAAATTTTAAAAGCGAGAAAATGTAAAGAAATCTTTCAAAAATATATGCAAAAGAATTGTCGATATTGTGTTGTGTTCAGTGAAGTCTAGGAAATAACACAGACCTGATCGTATTGAGAAAGCACGCCTCTTACCTTGTGAAAAGTGCCTGAGCTAGATTGATATTCTCATTACATAAATGCTACAATAGCATCATCAAAATACCAATGACATCTGCTGTGGCTGGAAAGGAGCAGATCATCCATGTCATCTAACTAAATATAAGCATTGTTCTTATAAGAAAGTGGGAGGTTTCTTCTTTGGGTATCCTACATCAACGCAGTCCTTTGTAACAAAGTGTTTAGTACGTATGTGTATGTGAGCATATTGAGGAAAGAAAACGAGCACAGCATAAGTATAATTTTCTGAGTGCCTTTAAACAGCGACTCTCTGATATGTTCATATAGGAATTGTCATCAACAGAAAAGAAAACAGAAACAGTTAAGAATTATATACAGATGATTTTGTGGAAGAAAAATGTTTACCTTGTTTACCTATCATCCATACAATGTGCCATCACACAAGAAAAATTAGGATAGGGCAATGGCCCATCAACAACAATAATATATAAATCTATTGGTATGGCCAAGTTTGAAAGATAAACCATATGACAATGTGGTGTGAGTACCGGATGGAAGGTGAAAACCACTTTATGTGTGTTTATTTGACAAAGACCTCAGAAAATAAATTCATCAGGATTTTCAAAATGTAACCCTGCCTAGAACGTTAGACGGGAAAAACAAAACTCTGGGTCTCCCAGTGGGAAAATTAATTTTTCAAGCTAAAATGATTCAGCAACAAATAATTAATAGGTATCAGTCCTTGTTTATTATCATCTTTCTCGCAATTACGCATCCTTTGCTTTATTACCATCATTTAACATTATCACAAAGTGTTCAGTCTCCGTACAATTACTGACAGTACTTTTTTATTGGAGGGGGGGGGGAGGGGTTGTTTACTGAATACTTTTTTTTTTGTTTTGTTTTTTTGTTTATTTGTTTTTTAAGTCTCCACATTGTGATTGACCAATTTTTACTCAGCAATAAAGAGACGCTTTAACCTTTCCTTCAATATCAGAAAAAGTCTGCCATTTTTTGCTAATTATGGGAAAGACTTCGATTCTGTAATCATTTCATTTTCTGTACTTCTGTTTTTAAAATGTGGGAGACTGTTTTGAGACTGGCAACCGTGCTCTCAACCAGTCACTTTAAAGGTTGCTGATCTAAGATTGAAAGACGTCTCATTTGAAAAGCAAGTTCTGTATGTCTGTGTGTCTTTATCCAGTCCAGTCATTATTTGTTTCTTTGTTTTTGGTAATACGATTCACGGTTTTCGACTGATCCTCTCTTCTCTATATCTGGCATTGCAACTCATTAACATACAGGGCATATAAAGATAGATTCGGGATTTTACTACAAAGTCGCGTTCATCGCACTTGTAATGCCACTTATGGCGACGCGAAGCGATGTCTGGATTTCAGGAGAACCAAGAATGCCTTGCTGTTGGAGTTGGGACAGATTACAAAGAGCTTCCTGTCAGCCGGAAGAGCTCACTTGAGAGAGCAGGACTGAAGGTCAAAAAGATTTCAATTCGATTCTGAGTTCAGACACTCCCTTCTCCTTTTTTTCAAGGAATTTGAAACGGTTCTATGGCAAAGGGTGAAGGACAGGTGGGGGTAGAGGGAAGATGAGGATAGTGGGAACAAACGAGGGAAGGGGGATGCCGAAAAGGGGGGAGGGGGTTAGATGGAGCCAGACAATGGCAGGAGGGAGGACAGAGGGGATGGGGGTGGGAGAAGGATCAGAAAAGACAGGGAAAAGCGGGGTGGGGTGGAAAAAGGGGAGGGAGGGAAGGAAAAGAGGGGACAAGGAGGAGACTCCAGAGGGAAGGACATACACAAGGGGGGGGGGGGGGGGTGAGTGAAGGGCGGGCAGGGATGGGGGAGGAAGAAGAGAGAGGAGGGGATGAGGTGTAGGGCTGATAATGTTACGTGACACGTGAGCATGACTTCTGTAGGTTGCCGCCAGTTTCCCTATCATAAACGTAACACCTGACCTGATTGATTTCTCGTTTCCCACCTGCAGCCGTGCTAGAGGTGCATTCGATATGGGACAGGGGCTTCAGAGCAGGATGCTCGGGATGTTTCTGACACGTCTCTGTCATTTGTCCAGCTTCCTCTTTCATTGCTGCGAGGGAAAAATAAATGGGAAATGCCATACTGCTACGCAAATCGAGAGATGGGGTGAGAGGGGTGAAGGGATGGAGAAGGAGGGGGTGTGGGGGGATAGTGGAGCTGGAGGGGGAGGAAAGGAGGAAGCTGAGAGACACTACTCTCCTTCGTCAAAGAGTCCTGTTCACTTCCTCAACGAACATAACACACACACACACACACACACACACACACACACACACACACACACACACACACACACACACACACAGGCACGCACGCACGCACGCACCTCTCTCTCTCTCTCTCTCTCTCTCTCCTCTCTCTCTCTCTCTCCTCTTGTTAGACTTTGCTGAATGTATTCAGTCCTTTGATATTTTATTGTTTAAATGAAACGTTTACGTTTCAGTCGTTTGGCTTTAGTGTTTACTTCAAAGAATTCACACTTTTTTCCCTTCAGTATATTTTTATCGAATAGGCTGAGCATCAGGTGGTAGTGGTTTGCTCGTTCGATCACATCTCTGGCATATTATGTAAAATATGTTGAAACAAAACATGTTAACATCCCATGTGTTTGAATATTTCATTCTATGTTTGGATGTGATAATGATGTCGTATTTATTAGCATGTTCAGTCAACAAGCAACTTGCATTTTCTACAATAAGAAAGATTATGACTAGTATTGAAATGCTTGAACAGTTCCTCATATCCTTTTTATGATAACAGAGAAGTTGTACTTCTTATCTTGTATGGTGATTTTAACGCACGAACTGGAAATCAGAAGTTAAAAACTTATGCACTAGATCATTTGAATCATGAATTTGACGATGTTTTTGCCATAAAATCACAAGATGTCATGAAGGGTTTCACACAATTGCTTATAGATTTATATGCAATATTTAGCTTCCCTCCTTTAAATGGTCTTTGTGAAAGAAACTTTGATCATTTGTTTACAATTCATTCTGAGAGTGGAAATGGTTCGCTGACATTTTTTTTTTTTAGTTCTGTTGACTCCAGATATTGCGAAATCATATAGTGTGACAGACCGTGTTGAATCACAACATACGCCTTTACAAACAGAAGGTTAATGCCCTGGACGAATATAAAGTGTTTATGAGCAGATGAGATAATATTTTCAAAAAGTGAATTGGGATCAGAGTAAACTTCATCTGTTCATTAACTTTATGGTATAACAAATTACCGACACAGTGGAGTCAGGTATTTGTCGGTGCGACTTACGGAGATGCTGCTGATGTGTTGACTCTGCGCACTGTCCTCTTTTTGCGCACCTGTAATCTCCAAATGTTTGATTAAAAATTTACTTGAAAAAAAAACACACAGAAAACAAAGGGAAAAAAGGGTAAAAAAAAATTACCGACACAGTGAGTGGCAAAACAACGGAACAGGTTGGTCATGACATCGACTCTGCTCTAGCTAATTATCTGAAATGTAATCGTAGGCTGTTGAGTGTATGACAATTTGTGTGGTTAGAATGCAGAGTTCGCAACCGTAATACGTGGTTAGACTATGAGGGCAGACACCCACAACGTGACGCCAAACGTGCGCTCAGGTGTCATTCCCAATCAAATCCAAATACTAATAAAGAAGTAAACAAAGCGACAACAAAAGACGTATCAGAGGAAAAGAACTAATTACAAAAGTAAGTTAAACAAGAAAATCATTCAGACATAACACACACACTTCCTTGTTAGAAAGCAGGAATAACAGCAATAGATATTAGAATATCGAGCGAAATACCTGAAAAAAAAATTGTCAATCTTTCCATTCCCATTTTCTAACTATTTGAAGGCAACCATCTGAAAGCTGTTGGGAAAAACAGAAGATATTTCAGGATAATGTTGACGAAGAGAGTGTTATTTAAGGAATACATAAAGATGTAACTGAGGTAGGATAAAATTTGCCGTTCGTGGACTTAAATTTGGAAAGTCATGTGGTTAAAATGAAGTGCCTCCTGAATTCTTTAAAGCAGTAGAATCTAAAATCATGCCATTCTCAAACAAAACTTCGGCACACATTTTGCGAAAGTTATTTTTCCACAAAGAGTACACGCTCGGTTATTGTTCCAATATACAAAAAGGATGATAACATCAATCCCAGAAATAATATAGGGATCTCATTACTCAACATAATCAGCAAAGTATTTACAACCATTTTGAATAGAAAATTTCACACACATGCAGAGACAGAAGACAAAATACACGAAGAGCAGGCAGGTTGTCGACAAGATTGCTCCAC
>CM065737.1:29965255-29975255 GCA_033310375.1 Conus canariensis | reverse complement strand
CCTGTTCCTTCGATCAGTGATGAGGTTCCCTGCGTCTTTCAGAGTAGAAAAACTGGTCCATTCAGATTGTCTGGCTTTGATGAAGCTCCAGAATTTTTTTTCTTGGGAACTGCTTGGTTGGGTGTGTCGTCTTTGAGAAGCTTTTCTGCAGTACAGATGGCGCAGGCGGTTTTTGTTGTGTTGTTTTGTTTGTGGGGGGGGGGGGTTGTTTGTTTTTTGTTTGTTTTGTTTTTTAACAAGCTGCTCTAGAGTCTTGAACTTTTTGTACTTCATCACAAACAGATTTTTCCCATTGCTTGTACAAATGGTCTCTCCTCTGGATCAGCTTCTCGTATTCACCCCATGGGTTGATGGCTTTGGACTGTTTCCGTGTGGAATATGTTCGGTAAGGGCATCGTTCAGAACCTGACGAAGTTCAGTCCATATCTCTTGAATGCTATTTTTTCATTGAATGTTGACATGATGCGGTCGTTAAGGTTCTAAGCTGCTTCTTTTAAAGGCCCTTTGCTTATTCCTGTAGATAGTGGGACGAGTCTCTGCGACTGGCGCTTCTTTTGAGGGTGTATCTGTAGCTTCATATAGATTACACCATGGTCTGAAAAGCCAGGGGTTGTCTCGGTCCTGGGAACCAGGTTGGCGTGGCTGGTGATGAAGAGTAAACAAGTGGGGTAACTATTGCTCCCATAAGAAAACCTAACACAGAGTAACTTTTATTCAAGACTGGCACAGCCTTTTAAACTTGAATAAAGTCAGAAAAATACATAGACGAACAATCTAATAGTGGGGGAAAAAACAAGCACAGGCCAACAACTCAACTGTTTTCATAGTAATGACTTGGCAAAGATTTGGACTTAAGGAGGGGGGGGGGGAGTTTGAAGATGGAGAAACTGGGAACATGAAATTAAGAAAATATATTACAGATATGAAAACTCTTCACTAGCTGCATAAGGGAACCATCGCAATCCCTTTTGAAGGCAGATATATTTATATTGCTTGCTCCGAGGCCTTTCGTCCGCTGGATCGGAACTCATCAGGCAGACACGGCTGGTTATGTCTGCGCTCCTGGCGTCAAATAGAGACACACCACAGTCCATAATACCGTGGTGTTCTCACCACCAAGGGTGCAAAAAAAAAATCCAATAGCACCCCCAAAGCAGCCAGTGAAGGGTAGTAAATGAAACCAAACGAAAGTGTGGGGAGGAAAAAAGTTGCTGAAAAACTAAAGACATTATGCAAATAGTATAAAATGTAGGGGACAATCTTTGAGCCTATGCTTGAGGATCCACCAAGGATGCAAGGGAGATCAAAAGACAAACACACAGACGGACAGAAACAAATACAAATAACCTCAATTTAATCGAAACAAAATTGGAAATGAAATGAGGCAGGGAACAGTAAACAGTAAACAAGTGGGGTAACTATTGCTCCCATAAGAAAACCTAACACAGAGTAACTTTTATTCAAGACTGGCACAGCCTTTTAAACTTGAAAAAAGTCAGAAAAATACATAGACGAACAATCTAATAATGGGGGAAAAAACAATTGTCCCCAACATTTTATACTATTTGCATAATGTCTTTAGTTTTTCAGCAACTTTTTTTCCTCCCCACACTTTCGTTTGGTTTCATTTACTACCCTTCACTGGCTGCTTTGGGGGTGCTGTTGGATTCTTTTTTGCACCCTTGGTGGTGAGAACACCACGGTATTATGGACTGTGGTGTGTCTCTATTTGACGCCAGGAGCGCAGACACAACCAGCCGTGTCTCCCTGATGAGTTCCGATCCAGCAGACGAAAGGCCTCGGAGCAAGCAATACAAATATATCTGCCTTCAAAGGGGATTGCGATGGTTCCCTTATGCAGCTAGTGAAGAGTTTTCATATCTGTAATATATTTTCTTAATTTCATGTTCCCAGTTTCTCCATCTTCAAACTCCCCTCCCCCCCCCCCCCCCCCCCCCCCCCCTCTCCTTAAGTCCAAATCTTTGCCAAGTCATTACTATGAAGACAGTTGAGTTGTTGGCCTGCGCTTGTTTTTCCCCCACTATTAGATTGTTCGTCTATGTATTTTTCTGACTTTATTCAAGTTTAAAAGGCTGTGCCAGTCTTGAATAAAAAGTTACTCTGTGTTAGGTTTTCTTATGGGAGCAATAGTTACCCCACTTGTTTACTGTTTGCTGTTCCCTGCCTCATTTCATTTCCAATTTGGTGATGAAGAGTTCCAGGACGTTGTCTTCTTTCATGTGTTCCCCGACGAAGGTCACTGGTGTTGTCCATTAACTTTGGGTGGATGTTTTCTTCAGCGTCTTTGTGGGCCGGTGCCATTCAGGGAGTTTGAAATCTCCGTCTACACATATGATGGTGTTTGTGAGTGAGGCACGTTTGGCTGATTCGCTGAAGGTTTGCATTCTCTCCATGTAATCTATGTGAGTGTGGTAAAAGGTGCAGCAGACCAGTTGAGTGCAGCACATCTGCATTTCATCCTCACCCACAGTATTTCACGGTCTGTGACCAGTTCCGTTACTATCAGATGCGGTCAAGTTTATTAAGCATCGCTCACGTTGCAAACGTTGAGGCTATTTGAACTGTTTACCAATCGTGACAGGAGCTGTGACATTGTCGAAATGCACGTGCACCTTGTCAGTCAACTCCACTTCCCGTCGGTTCTTCATTCAATACGGTTCATTACGAGACGAACATAGTGCATCCAAGGGAATTAGGTTATTTCAACGTGTCTCATCCAGACGCCTACGGTTGAAGGTATGTTTTGGATAGTGTAGCTGAATGTTGCCTTCTTTCGTGCGTACGTGTGTGTGTGTGTGTGTGTGTGTGTGTGTGTGTGTGTGTGTGTGTGTGTGTGTGTGTCTGTCTGTCTGTCTGTCTGTCTGTGCGCGCGAGCACAATGCGCGGATAGAGGAGCGGGGAAGGAGAGGAGAGGTAGATAGGGCAGGATGGTGGATAGCTGAGAAGTGGAATAGTTCATGGGATGGAGGGAGAGAGTCCAGGGAGAGAGTGGAAAGGAAGTGAGGAATCAAGATTTCCGCCCCGTCTCGCAACTCTAGCTTGACGGACGGGACAAAACAATGGGGCTACATCCACATTCACCCCAGTCAGATCAAAAGGTCTGAGGACTTAAATGTCGCAGCTGAAATGCCCCCACTCCTACCCCTACCCCCCACCTCTCTGTCTCTGTCTCTGTCTCTCTCTCTCTCCTCTCTCTCTCTCTCTCTCTCTCCTCTCTCTCTCTCTTCCCCCCCCCCCCCCTCCCCTTTTTTTTTTTTTTCCACCGGACCAACAATTTCCGTTTGACCGTTTAATGACGGGTAAGATGAAGATGGGAAATTATTCTTTTGACATAGAGAGACATTCTGAATTCATCGCTGAGCTTCTTTCCGTCAGTATAGTATCTTCTCTTACAGCACTACATGGCAATATCGCCAAACACCGATCCGTACTTTCTTGTGTATTCCGTGCGCATCATTCCGTCATTGATCTCTTGTTGATGTATCTTGGCGAATGCTCAAACTGTCATGGAAGCTTTAAGAAAGATTTCCTTTCCTTCCCTCCAGAATCTCTTTCCCGCGTCATTTGTTGGACCTGGTTTTTAATTCGAAGGCGTTGTTATTTATTCTGTGTTCTGCAGCGCAGTTGATAATTTCTGTCTGTAGATTTTTTTATCTTTGACGGAAAGAAGCTTGTGTAAGGAAAGGGAGAATTAGAAAAAAAGTTTCCTGTCTTCCCGCCATTGACGTCCTCACAAAAAAAAGAGGGGAGGAGGGGGGGGGGTGTCTTTGTCATGGTTCAGCATCTCCTACAGAAGATAATCTTTTGACGGGAGAAAATCACTAATCATTACTAAGAAAACTTCTTTCCTTCGTTAATTATCTTCTGGGAAGGTGCTAGTTCTTGAGAAAACCCCCACCCCACCCCCACCCCCACCCCTACCCCACCCAACCCCCACCTCAAAAAATACATACAGGAAAAGAATTGATGGCACCGCTAAGCTTCAAGCATTTCAAACTAGTGAAAATTCGATCATAGAAAAACTGAGTTCACCAATATGAATATTATTTCTTATCTTTGAAGCGTTCAAGTCGTGGGGGGGGGGGGGGGGGGGGAGGGGGCGGCTGGTAGTAGGACAGAGGGAGGGAGAGATGGAAGGGGGTGGGTGGGTGTTGTAAAACAACAAACTATGTTCTCTCTGTAATAACAGTATCTTTCGTTGAGATTTCCTTTGGCCCCCCCCCCCCCCCCCCTCTCTTCCTTATTGCCCGCTCCTCCCTCCCCGGCCATGTAAAAGAATGCAAGAGTGTACAACAGACACGGCTGACACAGCTCCGGTAAGTCGGTTATCGTCTGTGAGAGGAGAGAGAGAGAGAGAAGAGAGAGAGGAGAGAGAGAAGACAGACAGACAGACAGACAGACAGACAGACAGACAGAGACAGACAGACAGACAGACACGAGACAGGGACAGACAGACAGATAGAGATAGACAGACAGGCAGACAGACAGAGAATGTGTGTGAGTGCGTGAGTGTGAGCGTTTGTGCGCGCGTGTGTGTGTGTGTGTGTGTGTGTGTGTGTGTGCGCGCGCGCGCGCGCGCGCTTGAGCTGGGTGGAGGTTTGTTTGCAAAAAGAAAACATCCTGTTCATAAGGTACGAAGTTACGACCAGCGTAATTGTGTTTGGGGGAGGGGGAGGGATGTGGGGATGGGGCGAAGGAGGGGGCGGGGAGGGGGAGCAGAGCCCTGATTTGAATTTTTATTAATTTCTGAACATTCGCGTTGTCACCGCCCTGTGGTCTTCAACACAGTTGATGTAGTCGCATTGCCGTTCAGGATCTCTGACTAAAAAGATGACAACGCCAGGAGGGGGCAGAAAGGGTATCTTTCCAATCGAGCACCGTCCCTTTGCTTTGATCTCAGATGGCTCATATCTGCGCGTTGAGCGTCGCACGGAGAGAAAAGACGATTGAGAACAAACCAATGGGATGGTGCTCGATCAAGAGATTGTCATTTTTCCGCCATAAGTAAATGCTTCAGAGAAACAAAACAAAAAAAAATAATGCAAGCGTTCAAATGTTTTTCAACAAGTCTCCGCTCGGTTCTTTTCCGAGATTGGTACCGTTTCGTTCTGAAACACATACTCATTAAACGTGCTATAACACAGGGGTGGACGAGGAGGAGGAGGAGGAGGGGTGCACCTCCCCCGCCCCCTCCCCCCACCCCACCCCATCCCACCCCCTCCCCCTCCAGTTTGGGTTAGAAAAAAAGGCGTTTTCAATATGGCTCAATACTGATTTTTATGACGCTGGATTATCACCAGGTTGCACAGACTTGCGAAATCGCTTCCTCGATTTACATTTTAAACTTTCACGAGCATCCCACCCCCACCCCCTACCCCCCACCCCCACCCCACCACCACGACCACCATCTCCTCATACAAACTAACTGATCGGCCTAAGTGAAGTGACCGGAAAAAGACCTGTGGATTTTGTTACTTTGGGGGGAGGTGAGGGTAAAAATGCTGTGCAGATACGCTTACAACCACCACACACACACCCCTCTCCCTTACCCCCCCCCAACCCCTTATTTCCCTTCTTCCCCCCTCCCCCTCCCATTCACCGTCCTTCCCCTCACTTCTACACGCACACAAAATATTCAAATTCCAGAGTTAAAACATCAGTGGTGTTTTTATCAAAATCCTAGTCGGTTTAGGCTGCCCCTCTCCCCCCTCTCATCCCCCCCCCTCCTTCCCACCTCCTCCCCCAGCAAAATATCTTCCGTCGCCACTGAATAATTGGTCCAGCACGCAGTATCTTTTCTATAAGAGATGCACTCTCTTTTCTTCCAGAATAAGTGAGCTCACGACGTGGTCGCGTTCCAGAATGGGTCTACCCACTTATCTAAAAGAGGGTGTGCTAATCTCTTTGGATTTAAACAAAAATTTTGAATTTCTCTACTTCGTTCTAGGCCTACACATTCTCATGTTACTGGTTGGTTTTGAGGCATGGGCTCTTTTATCTTCCTACTTCCTATTCAAAGTTGGCTCTAATCAATTTTTGTATGATTTCATACATACATTCTACGACCCGGTTTGAAAAAGAAAAAAAAAAAAAAAGGAGGGGGAGGGGGTGTAAATTGTTCGTGGTTAACTTTTCATCCCAATCCCTTCTGGAGGTGTGCACGCACGCATACACACCTGCGCGTGCGCGCGCGCGCGCGCGCGCACACACACACACACACACACACACACACACACACACACACACACACACACACGCACGCATACAAACGCGCGAGCGTGCGTGCGCTAATACAAACGTGCGAGCATGCGAACGCGCGCACACGCATGCACATTGATGCAAGCACTCACGCATGCACACACTCCCCGCACGCGCACACACACGTATACACTCTCATACGCACATACATGCGCGCGGCGCATACCCACACACTCGCACTGATGCACGCATGTACACACTCGCGCACGCATGCACGCACGTCACACACACACACACACACACACACACACACACACACACAGCTTTTGATTTATCTAGCCAGTCAGTGTGCCGTCAATCTCAAATTCCGGTCTGATCAGGATTTTGGTTGATATTTCATTTCTTCAATAATCAGTAAGTTGATCACTCCTCTTCGACCCATCTATAGTCAGTCTGTTGTTCAAATTTCTACTGCTATCGCTTGCAAAGTAAGCATTTTAATAGGCAGTGTACTGATCAATCATTCACTACCTGTCCAGCTAATCTGTTCATCAGTCTTTCCTCGCCTATGTAGTCGGTGTCTTGATCGATCATTCACCTATGTGGTCAGTGTGTTGATCAATCGTTCATTGCTTATCTTGTCATTGTGTTGATAAATCTTTCGTTACCGACCTGGTCAATGTGTTGGTTAATCCTGTCTTACGTGCCCAGCCAGTGTGTTGGTCAATCTTTCCCTGTCATGGCTTGATTGAGTTGTATGTCTTCCACACCCAGTCCTTGTTCCAGAGGTACAGTGATAGTGTTCATGGTCACAGCAATGTGTTCTGAGTCCAGTCCATGCACCAGAGCTACGTTTATAGTTTTCTTATCTGCAGCAAGTGTTCTGGCCTAGTCCATGTACCAGACGTGTATCGATAGTTTTCAGGTTTACAGCAATGTCTTCTTTGTCCATCCATGTACCAAAGTATAGTAGCAACGATGTGTTTTTTCAGGTTTGCAACGATGTGTCCATCTATGTACCAGGGGTGTGATGATATTTTCAGGTTTACAACGATGTCTGTATAATCACCAGAGTTGTGGCGGTAGTTTTACAGGCTTACAACGATGTGTCCTTTGTCCACTACATGTCTCAGAGGTGTGGTGATTATTTGCAGATTCACAGCAATGTCCGACGCCCAGCAGAAATTTCAGGCTCTGGAGCAGACTTTCGACAGGGAAATGAAAAAAAGAGAGGAGAAAAAGACCAACGATGACCACTGGTTGTTGACGAGTGGCAGGTCGCTCTTTTTGGCCAACTGGGTGCAGATGTTTCTCACCGAAAGCAAATACGAAACAAGTGACTTGGTCGATTTTCATTTCTTCCCTACCGCGATGGGGGAGGTGGCTAGGATACCTGGTAAGCCTAACGCCACCCCGCGTCCAGATAGACCCTTCAGCTTCTTTCAAACGCCTTCACCATCACCAAAGCATGGCGAGGCTCGGAGCTCTCGGCCAAGCTCTCATGAGCAGTCCCCGCGTGTCTTCGGGCTGGTTCACATGATTCACCTGCGTTTAGTGAGTCCGATCTACAGCAGCAAGCGACCTCTCTAATTGGTCGACTGACTCTCAATGACCCAGCTCCACAAAGTCGTTCACGGAGGCGCAAATCTAAACGTAAAACAAAGACGCCCACTGTGTCAGCGTCACCTCATCAACCGTGTGTCACTGCTGACGATCCTCCTTCACTTCCATGGCCATCACCATCCTCAGCATCTGAAATGGCTGGATTTCACCCGACACCGCGACAGATTAAGGAGACTAGGCGGCTTCTGTCCGAGCAGAAACCGATTTCCCGGACCCGCCTTACACAGCTGCTCTCTGAAGTGCTCCAGCTCACTGCCCAGTTACATCGCCAGAGTGACTCGTCGGACCCGAGACTCCGTCCGCTAAAAGAACTGGTGGTGTTTCCACACATTTTCAATCATCTGGAACTGTGCAACCTGAGCCATGACCATATTTTCCAAGCTTTGGTCAGCATCTCTCAGCGCATCGAAGGCGCCCTCCTACCCGTGCTGCTTCAGGACTTGATGCACGCCTACTCTGGCTATCCTGACGCGGTGAACCATCTGACCTTGCTGTCGTGGCTGGAAGGAAACGGGGCGTTTTATCTGTGCGATTCATTTCGTCACTGGGTACTACACGACATAAGGTACAGTCAAATTTACCGGGTGGTCAGATTGGAGGATCCCAGTTCGATCATGTGGGATATGATCGATGGAAAGTCGGTGTATTATACGTGCCCGGCCTACCCAGACACCCTTATCCAGACCTATGTCTACCCAGCTGCGCGAAGGCTGGACATCTATGACCGACTGCATCAATGCATGGAGAATGTGCTCATCAAGTTTCAACAGATGGTTGGTTTACAGCCTCGGCCAGAAACGTGACTGACGCATGAATGAAGCAGATGACTATGGTTAAAGATTAACACGTTATTCAATGCGAGTGAGTACGGTGAGTAAAAAATACACTGATCAAAGAGAGTAAGCATGGTGAGTGATTACCAAGTTAACCAAAGTGAGTGAGCATGGTGAACGCATAATACAGTATTCAAAAGAATTGAGAATTCAGGCAATACTGAAAGAGAGCAAACGTGGTCAGTGACTGGAAAGCTGAGGAATTCTCAGAGACATTTGAGCCAGTCCCAGCTATGCAGATTTTTTCACTCTTTGCAACATTTAGTGGGCTATCTCCAACCATGCGTGCCGCTATTAAGTGTATTTTTATTACAGTAGTTTTAACGATAAATTGATTCAAGAGCACGTAGTTCCTTCTTAAATTATTCTCTTTGATGGTGTCCTGAACAATCCGTTTTGAGCAGATGTACAGAAATTACTTCATGACAAGAATACAATAAGATGGAGTAACTGAAGGCCACTTCATTACTCTAGTGCTAGATATTCTGTTTACCTCATAGTCAACCCAGCGGTTTACACACTTTTTGAATAAATATTGATTCATCAAGCGAGCTACACTAACAATGGTAAACATGTGCAGCATAAACCTCTTATCACTACCAGAAGCAACGAGTAACATCAAGAGAAACGGCCAACACCCATGTGTAAATGCGTGCTCATAGTCGTTTGAATATGTATACTTTACTCATTATAGACACGCACGCAGACACGCCGTCACGGCGCGTGCACACACGGCCCATCATCAACCAACCCGTTACTCCAGCCTCTCTCTCTCTCTCTCTCTCTCTCTCTCTCTCTCTCTGTCTGTCGTCTGTCTGTCTGTCTGTCTGTCTTACTGTGTTTCCCTGTCTGTCTGTCTCTTCCTCTCTCTATCACACACACACGCACACGCACACGCACGCACGCACGCACGCACACACACACCACACACACACACACACACACACACACACACACACACACACACACCACACACACGCATTCTCACAACACACACACACACACACACACACACACACACACACACACACACACACACACACCATGATAAATAAGTGTTCATGTAGCTATTGATTTTATTAATGTAATGTCGCCAAATGCTTACCGTTTCTAGCAGTGTTTATTCAGGCATTGTAATCACTTGAATATGTATGTAGTATGTTGACATTACTGATGCATTGTAACTGTTCAATTAAAAACCTTAGCAGTGTATATAGTATGTTTTTATTTCATGAAGGAAATGTAACTCTCACTCTCTCTCTCTCTCTCTCTCTCTCTCTCTCTCTCTCTCTCTCTCTCTCTCTCCGTCTCTTCTCTCTCTCTCT
>CM065737.1:29925255-29962755 GCA_033310375.1 Conus canariensis | reverse complement strand
GTTAATTCATTTATCCATCAGCTTAAAATCATGCGTAGTGTGGTGTCAAAACTTAGCGGATGTGGTGTAGCGTATATGGACTAGTCCTCACGCAGTGACGCCTCCTTGATGAAACTGAAACTGAAAGCATGTGTGGGTTTTAGGTAGCTATCCCACAGTGACTGGCTGCATACTGTGTGACTGACTACCAACATGGTGACCGGCTTCTGTACCCTCTTTGTGAAAGGTTACTTTTCATGTGACATGATACTCGGAGTTGACAGTCTACTTACAATTTTCCCAACACCACGTCTACTTAACTGGGACATGCTACCCAGTGTGAACTAGCCACTTCAGTATCCAGCACCACGGCTGCTTAAGTCCAGTACCACAGCTTTTTCAGTACCTTAAGGTATTGGTAATTTGACACTGCTGTAACCACAGTACGTATTAAAACACTCATAACATCCGTTTCGTTTGACTTGTTTTAATCACTATGCTTTTTCCAAAGAAACCTGCTTTTCCTTTCAGAGATTATTACACACTGCTTGTCGGTGGTCTCAACGTTGTCGGTTTGACAGTAAGGAGAATGATTGGATGCGAAACAGAAATTGATGGAATGAAGTAAATGGGCAGCTTATCAATGAAATCATAGTGTAATGGAATGATGGCCTGGACAGAGTTACAGATGATGATGTGTTCTAAAGACATGGCAAGATGTTTCTAACAGACAGGTAGTCAAAACCGTGTGTTTGTTCATAAATATGTGGAGGCAAAACACTTAACGCTCCTTCTTAATTGAGTTTCGACAGGACATCATTAAGATTTGTATTTTCTTCCCACGATGGTGTGTTGGTCGAGGAGTTGCCCACACCAGCACGTGGAGACGAGGAAGACTGGGATCTAATCTGCGTCTGACGCACAGCATCGCGAGGCTGAGCTTTGTATGAACATGCTGTGTTGTGGGTCTATTTGCATATCTATCAGTCATTCCAAAGAAACACTGAAACCGTTTCCACCATGATTAAAGAGAATGCATACTTTTATTAGCTGATTTTCAGTCGTGTCAGGAGCAGTACATTATTTTTCTTTCTTTCGTCAGTCATTTATGTTATGTCCATCTGTGCATAATGGATTGTCTCCCTTTGGAAATATATGGGTATAGCGCGTGCGCGTTGTGTGTGTGTGTGCGTGTGTAGAAAAGAGCGCACACACACACACACACACAAACACACGCATGCAAAGAGAGAGAAACATGGCCAACTTAGATCTCTCTCTCTCTCTCTCTCTGTCCGTCTGTCTCATCTCTCCCTCTCTCTCGCTCTCCTCCCTCTCTCTCTCTCTCTCTCTCTCCCCCTCTCTCTCATCTATACACACAGGCATGCGCACGCATATGCGCCTGTGTGCGCATGCACACACACGCACACACACGAACACACACACACACGCACGCACACACACGCACACACACACACACACACACACGCACACACACACACACACGCACATGCACACGCACACACACGCACACACACACACGCACACACACACACGCACACACACATTCTGTCTACACCTCTGTCTCTCTTTCATGCCAGCTTTTTCTCGTCGTCATCTGGTTGCGAAATTTGCATGCACCTTCCGGAGTAGACTTTTTATCAGAAAAAAAAAAAAAAAATGTTTGAATTAAATAACTACTGTGTGATACCCACTTAAAGGCCAAACCGAGCCAGAATCAACCCAGTATTTGGTCACCTTTCTCACTAAATAACAATGTTCATGAATGATGCATCAGCAAAATTCTTTTGCACTGGATTAAATGTATATCTCTAAATGTTACAAATTTGTTCATATGTTCGTCATAGATTTGTATTACAGATGTGTGCATAATAGTTTTTTAATATTTTTTTTCTACATCAAACTGAACTCATGCCAGCTTTTTTTTTTTCTTTTTTGTAATCTGGTCGTGAAATTTGCATGCACTGTCCGGAGTGGATACCAACTATCCATTCTGCAATGCCTAATTGCCCATATGGTTTTATTTGTTTGTTCAGTTGGTTTTTATTTGTTTGTTTTATTAAAATTGTTTTGTTCATTCTTTACTATAGTTTTTTTAACCTGGGAGTGAGAAATGATGGGGAAGGCCTGAGAGTCTCAGCACACCCAAGTTTACAGATCCGTGCTATGCGGATGACATTGCTTCAGCCACTATGTCATGACTTCCTGGAGTTGTTTTAGCCTTTCCTTTTCAGGACTGAAGACATACTCTTTTACTTAATAATCTGATCTGTTTAAAGATATGACATGACCTTTATTTAAGGTATGTTTGAAAGCCATGAAAAAGCTCGGTATTGTTGGCTGGGTTATAATGATTTAAAACAAATAAAATAAAAAAATTTTTTTTTCAATTAAGCTGAACTAAGGACATCCATAGCACAGGTAAAACTGGTGGATGTTCTTTCCTTTGCAGATGGTGAAAGGAGAAGACAACTCACAGCTCCAACATAACTCGCACAATTCATCGAGGAAGGTTTTCAAACGTGTTAGATAGTTCAATATCTATCTTGCACCCTGCACACATGCATATAGAAATAGACATGTACACATTACCTATGCATACACACACAAGCAAAATAATGCACATACACAAAAACCCATTTACATTCACCACCACTCCCCAATGCACACACACACACACACACACACACACACACACACACACACACACACACACACACACACTTACACCCAAAACACACACACACACACACCACACACACACACACACACACACACACCACACACACACACACACACACACACACACACACACACCACACACACACACACACACACACACACACACACACACACACACACACACACACACACACACACACACACACACACACACCACACACACACCACACACACACACACACACACTTACACCACACAAGAGCGTACACCTAAGCATGCAGTGAGAAAAAGAAACAGACAGACAGAGTAGAACATGCTGTGAATAAGTAACAGCCAAAATTCAATTCACGTACCCGGTATATAACATATCTAATTTTTCGTAACATGAGACCATCAATAAATCAATACAATAAAATGTGAAACATCTTAAGGTCTAAATGTGACTGAAGCTTCACATTAAATCAATACAATAAAATGTGAAACATCTTAAGGTCTAAATGTGACTGAAGCTTCACATTAAGTTTTCCACTAAAGCTGTATTTAAAATACAGATCGTTACATAACATGTATGAAAATGAGGTTTCAAATAAAATTAAAAATACAGAAATGATGGGTACTGCTTCTCTTCCTTCAATATCATCAGGGACTAGGGTAAACATGCCAAGTCGATGCAAGGTGGGAAATAGTTCCAAACTTCTTAATGCTAAAAGAAAAATAAGAAAGAAAGGGGGCAGAAAAAAATAGAAAGGGGAGGGTGAGGGGCATTTGTGCATGCGCTTTCCAGTGTGTGATCACCTCCCTACAATTACTCGAAGATGTGCACATGCATGGAGGAATGGTGCCTTACCCATCAACTCAAACAGCTGTGAGCATGTAGCCTATTACAAGAGCAATTACCTTGAACACAAATACACAATAAAAACACAGTTTAAAGAAAAAAAGAGAACAACTCCACACTAATTCTCATATCTATATCTACTAATCTGTCTTATATAACACACACACATGGATTGGAAAAAAAAAACCATAGCATTACTTCCACTTACAGACATGATTATGAACAGAAAAAGAATGCACTGAAGAATGTGGTGCAGTGATTTTCACCAATCAGCAAGTCCACAACTCCACACTAATTCTCATATCTATATCTACTAATCTGTCTTATATAACACACACACATGGATTGGAAAAAAAACCCATAGCATTACTTCCACTTACAGACATGATTATGAACAGAAAAAGAATGCACTGAAGAATGTGGTGCAGTGATTTTCACCAATCAGCAAGTCCGTATCACAGTCTTCTCAGGCATCGATTGTTATCTACTGTTAACTCCTGAATGCCCTATATTATATCTGCGCAGCGTCGTATCAAACCAAAAGTTTTCAGTGTTCATCAAGTTACAGCCTAGCCGAGACCATAAAGTGCCTTTATATACTTATCACCATGTCAACAGTTTTCAGTGCCAGTGTGATGATTGCCCTGCTCAACACAAAGTGCCCCTTCATGCCTATCACCATGCCAACAGTTTTCAGTGCCAGTGTGATTATAGCTCAGCCCACCACAAAGTGCCCCTTCATGCCTATCACCATGCCAACAGTAGTCAGTGTCAGTGTGATTACGGTATAGCTCAGCCCACCACAAAGTGCCCCTTCATGCCTATCACCATGCCAACAGTAGTCAGTGTCAGTGTGATTACGGTATAGCTCAGCCCACCACAAAGTGCCCCTTCATGCCTATCACCATGCCAACAGTTTTCAGTGTGTGATCGTAACACAGCTGACCCCATACAGCGCCTTCTCAGATATATCACTGCATCAACAGTTTTCTCTGTCAGTGACCACACAGCACACTTCAGACCTGTCACTGATCTGTTTATTCCAACAGTCCTATTGTTGTGAGGGGGCAGGACAGGGGTTCATTTTCATCTTCCATCAAATAGCAAAGGGTGCAAGGATACATGATCTTCCTTGCCTACCATGAAATTAGTTTCTCCTGAAACGAACTACTTTCAAAGCTGATTCAATAGCATACTTGCACACAAATAATCATGGCTGACTCGCTCAGTTTCATACACACACACACACACACACACACACACATATACATATATATATATATATATATGAGGGCCTGTGGTCCCTGAAATTTCAATGTATTGGTATGCCAACAAAGACACAGATGCAGCCAGACAGGATTTCCATCGCAAGAGTTAGAATTGTTGCTCTTTGGTCACAGCACACTAACACAATGGTCACACACCGCAAGTGCTCAGGCTTTTCGTCTTCCGATTTCCGCCCCCACCTCACTCCCCTGGTCAGTTTTTTTGTCCTTTTTTCTTTTTTCAAACATCTCACACACACACACACACACACACACACACACACACACACCACACACCACACACGCAAAAGGTCAAAGTCAAAGATAGAACCAGAAAAGGGGAAATTATCGTGACTATCGGTCTCACACACATCAAAAACAGAACAAATTTCAGGTTTTGTCACATAGAAAAAGAAAATTGTTGGAACCTTTTTCATGAAAATGATCTCCTGAAAACAGGTGGATGTGTACAAAAAATTTGGTAAAACTCTCACCCACATTCCTAGAATGTTAATGCTCACAAATTTTGAAGTGGTTGCACAACATGTGCGTGTATGTATTCCAAAATGTACACCAATTTATCACACAGTAGCACAATAACAATAACCTTGTGGCAATAAGAATTAAGCTACGCTGAGGATGACAGCTATTTCATCTGAGTTTCTGCTACCATACTGAAAAAAAAGTATAAAAAAAAACCAAACAAACATATGACAATACAGCTCTTCATTAAAGAAGAAAAGTGAAAATAGCAGCTTAAAAATCAATAACTGAAAGAGTTAATTTGGCATTTTATGTGACAAAGAGTACAATGTGTGAAAGTGGGTGATTTAGTACTTTACATAGTAAAAACTACAAGTAACTGGAGGGGGTGGGGAGGTGAGGAGAGGTTTAGTACTTTACATGTGAAAAGTACAACTGAAGGGGGTAGGGAGGGGGGGTTGGTAATTTACATGATTATTATTATTATTATTATGAACATTTATGACGCCTAATCAATTGAATGCCCTAGGCGTTTACAATATCACAACAGACATCAAATCACACAATATATAACAATCATACATGAGAAAAAGGCATCAAAATCCAAAGCAAGGACACAAACTCACAAGCATGCATACACGCAAACACACACTCACACAGACACGAACGCACACAAAGCAGACACTCGCATCACACATTGCAAACGTCGGGTCACAGGGAAGACGAAGTTACCTAGGAAACAGATGAGTTTTGAGAAGGCGCTTGAATGTGGGCAGTGAGGGTGAGTATCTGAGAGAGCGTGGCAATTGATTCCAGGTAGTTGGAGCTTGATAGGCAAAGGAACGTTGACCAAAGGTTTTAGTGCGAACAGTGGGGATACTGTAGATACGAGTGTCACATGAGGAACGTAAAGCTCGAGATGGGGTGTAAAGATGTAACAGGTGGGTGAGATACTCAGGACAGGAAGACTCGATAGATTTGAAGCAGAGAGAGGCAATCTTGTAGGATATTCTTAGCTGAACAGGGAGCCAGTGGAGAGAGCGGAGCAATGGGGTAACATGGTTATATTTAGAAGTGCGGAAGATGAGACGGGCAGCATGATTCTGAACTCTTTGAAGTTTGTTGATGAGATGAGAGGGAGAGCCAGACAAAAGAGCGTTACAGTAATCCAGGCGGGATAGAACAAATGCGCAAACAAGAGCTTTTGTTGTGTTTTCTGAGAGAAGATGGCGAATAGAAGCAATTCGGCGGAGTTCAAGAAAGCAAGTGTGACAGACATTGCTGACATGCTGTTGGAAGGACAGGGTTTGATCAAGAGTTACACCGAGGTTGCGGGCAGAATGAGAGAGAGTGATAGGTGAATCAACAAGTTTGATGGAAGTCAGAACAGAAGGGTGGTTTTGAAGTTTTGGTGGGGTGATCAGGATCAGTTCAGACTTATCTTCATTTAGTTTTAGTTTGTTTCGGGTCATCCAGTCCTTAAGGTTGGCTACACAAGACTGGGTGTTTTGGATCATGAGAGGAAGGTCAGAGAGAGGCCCAGAGACATACAGCTGATTGTCATCAGAGAAGGAATGATGCTGAAGTAGGTGTTCTTGGACGATAGAAGAGACAGGATAAGAGTAGAGAATGAAGAGTAGAGGGCCCAAGACAGATCCTTGTGGCACGCCGTAGGTCAGACAAGAGGGATTAGAAGAAAGGCCGTTGATAGAAACTACTTGTTGACGATCAGTGATGTAGGAATGAAACCAACTCAAGACTGTGTCATCAAGCCCAAAAGAGTGATGTAGGCGGGAAATGAGGATAGAGTGGTCAATAGTGTCAAAGGCAGCAGATAGGTCCAAGAGAGTCAAAAGTGATACATTGTTACAGTCAAGGGCAGTCAGAATGTCGTTACAGATTTTGAGAAGAGCAGTCTCAGTACTATGTCCAGAGCGGTAAGCAGACTGAAGGGGATAGACAAGGCTGTTGGAATGAAGGTGGTCGAACAGTTGGTCAAGAACAACTTTCTCTAAAATTTTTGAAAGAAACGGAAGATTTGACACAGGTCTGTAGTTTTTCAAATTGTCAGGGTCAAGAGTAGTCTTTTTCAAAAGAGGTCTTACAATTGCAGATTTGAAAGAAGAAGGAAAGAAGCCAGTTGAGAGGGAGTGGTTGATGATGATGGTAATATGAGGGAGTAGAGTGTCAAGGCAATGGGTGAGGAAAGAAGCTGGTAGTGGGTCAAGTTCACAGGTTTTAATGCCAGATTTCATGATGATTTTCTTTACAAAGACCTCAGAAACAGGATGGAAGGAAGTGAGGAAAGTTCCCGAGAAAGGGGGATCGGGAAATGGTGCATGAGTATTAGTCAGGGAGTCCAGTGAAAGCCTAAGATTAGTGATCTTGTTGACAAAGTAGTCAGAGAAAGCCTGTGGAAGGTCAGAAGGTGGGAGATTGGAAGGAAGAGGAGAGGAGTCAGTTTTACCAAGAAGAGTGTTAGTAATGTTATACAGCTGTTTGGATGTGGAGCATGCAAGAATTTTGGCATTGTAATAGGCAGATTTTGTAACGTGAACAAGGCTGTTAACAATTTTGTTGGCAGTTTGGAGAAAAGCATACTACCTGAAGTGGAGGAGGGTGGAGGAAGGGGGGGGGGGGGGGATGGCGGCAGCAGAATTTGTTACTTTTCATGGTATAAAGTGCAAGAACTGCAGAAGGGTGATTTGGTACTTCACCGTGGTAAAAAGAACACTAATTGAAGGGAGATAATTTGGTATTTCACACAGAAAAAAATAAAAACAACACACAAAATAACTGTCACAAGGGTGTATTTGATACCTGAAAAAGGTAAAAAGGTAAATTATCTTAAAGAAGGGAGAAGGCAGGGGGAAGTGAGTGATTTGGCGCTTTACATGGTAAAAGGACAATGTAACGTAACTAAAAGATGATCTGGTACTTTTCATGGTTAAAAAGCACATTAACTTAGGAAGGGTGATCTGGTATGTTACATGGTTGAAAAGTAGAAGTGAAGAAAAGTGACTAAGAACTTAATATTGTTTAAAAACACACTAACAGAAGAAGAGTAAGCTGGTTCTTTATGTGATCAAATAATAACTGAAGAAGAGAAATTTGGTGCTTTACATGATGAAATTACATAACTGAAAGTGGTCATTTTATATTTTCCGTCGTTCAAAAATGCTATAACTGAAGAAAAGTTGTTTAGTAATTTACACGGTTAAAATGTACAAAAGGGGAGCTTGGTACTGAATATGGTTAAAATGTACAATAACTGAAGAAGAATGGTTTTGTATTTTAAGTGGATAAAAAGTACAACTGAGGAAGGATATAGTACTCAACACTGTTAAAAAGAGCAGCAAATGCAGAAGAGTGGTTTGGTAATATACATGGTTAAAATGTACAAAAATTGGCAAAGGATGGTTTGATACTGAATATGGTTAAAATTTATAGTGACTGACGAACAGTGATCTGGAACTTTACATGGATAAAGAGAACAACTGCAGAAGAATGTTATGTACAGTACTTTACATGTTTAAAAAGAGCAATACTTAGACAAGAATGATTTGATACATGACAAGGATAAAAAGCACAGCGAAAAAGTACAATAGGTGGGTGATTAGGCATACTAAAATCACAAAAACTGAAGGTGGGTACATTGGTACTTTAAACAATAAAAAGAACGAATAACTGAAGCGAAGCAATTTTACATGGTTAAGAAATGCTTTAACTAGAGGACGGTGATGTGGTACTTTATAAGGTAAAAAAGTACGATAACTGTAGGGAGGTAAATCCCAACTGGTGAGAAAGAACTCCACAGAAACGTTTTTTTCTGTCTTATTTTCCATGCCCTTGAATAGTGTTACCCCCAAGCTGCTCATTCTGACTAACTGTTCATAACCACACCCTAGCTTATCCCATTACAGCCAAGCAGACTGTTTCGTATCTGACCCTCAGTAAAACGGAATAGTGTGAGACTTTTAAGCACGAAAGTATATGTTGCCCAGTGCATCCCACTCCAGCATTGCTAAATGTGGCCGCTAACTGCTGAGGAAAATGTATGTATTAAGAACCAGCCCTCAAATTATGAAGTTCATGTGCTGTGTGTGTGTGTGTGTGTGTGTGTGTGTGTGCGCGTGCGTGTGCGTGTGCGCGCGCGTGCCTGTGTGCATGCGTGCGCATGCGTGCATGCGCGCATGTGTGTGTGCGTGCGTGCGTCTGTGTGCACGTGTGCACCTGCGCTGTAGCAATGTGAATGTGCATGAACTGCTTGAAGTTTGTTCAAATCCTTTATCAACCAACACTACTTGCTCAAGAGTTATATCTCCCAACACTGTGAAGAAATCAGAGTTTCCAAACCATGACATGAACTAAATTATGATATGAAGAAGCAGATCGTACAGGAACTGCCATTGCAGATCATAAAGCAGAGGATTTAACATGTTCTCATTTTGGTACCTGGGAAATGAGGCAAGCAACAGCTTCACCCTGGGAAATAAACAGGATTAGAGTAACATATTCCCCGAAGCTGGAGTATGGTTGCCTTAATGGCGGGATAAAAAATGGTCATACACACAAAACTCCACTCCCTTGTTGGGCAGATGGGATTAATCCTTACCTGTCTATACAGGGAGTGTCCGCAGGAGTATCAGCCTGCGTATGCGGAAGAAGAAGAAGAAGAGTAACGTAGTCACAATTTCTCATTCTGATCAAGAAAAAAAAGGAAGCAGATCACAATAATGAAGATATGTGCCCCAGCCAATTTCTGCTGAATTCAGGGTACTTAATAAAGACTGAACAACAAAACACAAGATACCAACGTTCAAACCCTGCTCTACTTTCACTCTTGTCAACCAACACACAGGAATACACACACCGACATTATCACCAACATTCCCTCTCTGTGTTCACTACTGCTTCCCTCACCTTCTGCCACACTTCCCTGTGTAAATCTGCACACAAAGACACCACATCAGACACCACACACACTCTCACAATACAACTGCAGAATTAATGTGACAACAAAAACACACACAACACACAGAAATGGTGCCCATGAAACCAGTGATAGGAAGAAAACACTTTGCTGAATGCATTTATGGGTTTTGACCAATATTTAAAAGCTACAAAGTCACAGAACATGACAAAACTGAAAATGCAGGCCCAGGAGAAAGCATGTAAAGACCAAAAGACTTTTTAAGATTTGGGGGATTAGCTTTATAAAAGACATGTGTCATCAGAAGACCAGAGGGAACGTACAGGAATACAGATAAACAAGAACTACAAAAGTCACAGAACATGACAAACTGAACAATCATTTCACAAACCCAGACCCAGGAGATATCATGTAGACCTTAAGACTTTTTAAGATGTTTCGGATTAGGTTTATGAAAGACATGTGTATCATCAGAAGAGTAGAAGAAACGTAGAGGAATATGTACAGACAAACAAGTTCAAACTAGTAAGGTGATGCTGTGCCAGTCATGACACAATTACAGAGTGCAGATCCTATATTCAATCCAACATTAAACAGACAGGCGCTGCAGAATTTGATGTATATCAGAGGAGCAACATGTTCTGTTTTGCAATTACAAACTGAACTGAACAGCAAGATTTATTACTCTCTACAATCGACTTTTAAGAATCTGAGAGAAGGGTGGGATTGTGGGAACCATTTTGAGGAAACCCAGCAGATAAAGCATTTCAATATTCTGGTCGAAAGAGAACCAGGGCAGTTTGGACCATTTCACTGATTTGGTCACCCATCAAATGTTTAATCAAATTCAAAATTCAGATTCAGGGGAAAACAAACCAGCAAACAAACAAACAAGAAAATAACAAAACAAAACAAAAAAACTGTATTGTGCTATGTCAAGTAACAAGAGTCTGGAAGACTAGCTATACCAGAAATGTTTGTCAAAATAGCATCCTCAATTTAAATCGAGTTCAGTATAATGTACTGGTTAAAAGAATTGCATTACTTATCATAGCATGGGGGAAAAAATACTCCAACTAGATTCAAATAATCATATATGAGACGTATATATGAGACATTACCTGCCTACTGTAACAACAAGTTGTACAATGAGAACTCAGCAGAGGTGGAGGTCAATGACATTTTGAGCCAACTCCATGCATCAAGCCCTAGTATCAGGATTGTGTGCTGTGAGCTTGTGCTTGCAAAATTCCTCCCTCATTTTTCTTTTCTTTTTTTTTTCTCTCTCTCTCTCTCCTCTGTCCTCATCTTCACTTTGCACCCTCATTTTTCTTTCTTTTGTTTTTCCCCCATGGCATCATCTGATCCGAACAGCTCAATCCTTAAAACCATAATTTCAAAAGGCTCTATCTGATATGAATGGTATAAGGTGCTGACAGGATGATTAGTTAATGATATGACATATTTAACTGACAACATAAATTATAATAATAATAATTTCTTCTTTGTATTAAAATTTATGAAGTCACCAAAGTCACCCCCTCTCACTCTCTGATTCCTCCTTCCTGATTAGTAAATATGGACAGGAATAAAAACATGGTCTGTTTTAAACAGCGATGTGAAAGTTTTAAGCAATTTGAACTAACTTTTCCCATTTGCAAACTTCAAGTATAGTATAAAGTCAGATCAGCTATAGAGAGGAAAGCTTCGCTTATGAAGTCACCAAAGTCACCCCCTCTCCCCCTCTGATTCCTACTTCCTGATTAGTAAATATGGACTGGAGTAAAAACATTTAAAGTTATACTGTTCATCCTCCTCTTGCGTCTGTCGGTCAACCCATCTGCCTTGATGAAAAACTACAACTTGTTTTGAAATTGAATACTAAAATTGCCCTTCAATGTAAGTTACATATATGCTTCCTTGCAAACACACACACACACACACACACACACACACACACACACACACACACACACGCACACACACAGAGTTGACATATACGCATGAATGCTGGCTGCCTAGATTCTCTAGCTTGTGTAAAAACCAAGGGACAGAACTTCACCACACGCTGACAATGTGGCCACTTAAATAATCCAAGCTTCTCTGCTTACATCTTCATCAGTTCATGTCTGTGAAAACCTTTTTCCCCTAGTTCTTATCAACTACCAACAATCAAGCAAACAACCATCAGAGCTGTTGTGTCCTCTCTAACATTACAAATAAGTAACAAGATCTCCATCCATACACCCCCCCCCCCCCCTCCTTCAAATAACTTTTTTTTCACCCTTTAAGTATTCTTTCCTGTGAACATATCACATCAAACACCAATTACATCATAACGCAATAAATGAATAACATACATATAAATCATCAAAGAGAAGCATACAATGTGTTTCCATTGCGTAAGTCAAAAACGAAGAAAGACAAAAATGTATATATTTGTAATATTGTTTCTTGTCCATTATGTCTGTCAAAATGAAAAAAAAGGAACATGAACACAGAAATTACTGATGATGTTGAAAGCGTCTGTGTGTGTTGTTTTTTTCTATACAAACTCACCTGTCATATTCATGAACATAGATTCACATGGTTTTTTTTTTACAATGTCTGAAATATTCTATTTCTTATAGGTTGGAAAACATATACTTATGGCACACTTCTCTGATTAAAAAAGTCAATTTTGGATTAGTTCACGATAAACATGAGGAGCATTACATCCTTCTCCAGTTTTTCTTTGGCATACCTTTTTGCATAAATATAGTACTGTATATTTCTATGTATTCCGACCACAAACTTTGTGATATAATGGAAAAACTACTCGAATGCTTGGAAGACCAATTCATGATGCTTGCTCTGCTTCAAAACCAGTCTCTACACTCAGAGTACTGGTTACCCATCAACACCTTTCACTATCTGGAAGACAAAGAGCCAGTCTGGATTTCCACACAACATGCAGCATTAAAGCTCTTGAACACTTGAATCAAACCCAGTCTGGATTTCCACACAACATGCAGCATTAAAGCTCTTAAACACTTGAATCAAACCCAGTCTGGATTTCCACACAACATGCAGCATTAAAGCTCTTGAACACTTGAATCAAACCCAGTCTGGATTTCCACACAACATGCAGCATTAAAGCTCTTGAACACTTGAATCAAACCCAGTCTGGATTTCCATACAACATGCAGCATTAAAGCTCTTGAACACTTGAATCAAACCTCAAAACCAAGAGTCCTTTCTATGACTGTAAGATTTCACTCTACCGAGTAGTTTTAGGAGGGTGAACAAGTTGCTGTGCTATTGATGCACTCTCTGTACATGTCTCTTGAGATCTCCTGACTGAGTAAAGGCAGCAGGGCAGTAGGGGCAGCTGTGAGGTTTCTCTCCTGTGTGGATCAGGCGGTGTCTCTTGAGATGACTAGACCGTGCAAAACCTTTCCCACAGTCTGTGCACAGCAAAGGTTTGTCACAGACGTGGATTGTCTTGTGTCTTTTCAAATCATCAGCCCGAGAGAACGCCGCCTGACAAACGTCGCAGGCGTGAGGTCGCTCCCCCGTGTGTATCCTCTTGTGTCTTTTCAAGTTGCTGAACTCAGAGAAAGCTGCCCCACAGATTTCGCAGATGTGTGGTCTGTCACCAGCGTGGGCTGATTTGATGTGTTTGTGCAACTCGCTGGAGGCAGTGAAATCCAAGTCACAGACAGAACACTTGTGAGTTTGACTGCGAGGCCTCTTTTGACCCTGAATGTGAGGAGTTTTTTTACTCTGAATGCGAGGTCTCTCCCCCGTGTGCAGTCTCAGGTGTATCTTCAAATTACTGGCGCTAGAAAAACTTTGATCACACGTGTCACACAAAAACCTTTTACGACTAGCATGAACCAGTTTGTGGATCTTCAGATAACTAGCTGTGAGGAAAACTCCATTGCACACATCACAGACCAGTGGTGTAGGACTGGTAGGAATGAGTGTGTCTCCCTTCAAGTCACTGGCCCTGGCAAAAGCCTTACTGCTCATATCACACACCAGTGGCGTTTGACTGGTTTGAATGGATTTGTGTTCTTTAAAGTAACCAGTGTTATTACCCATGTCACACACATGCACCATGCTCTTTTCCTCTTCATCTCTTCTCTCTATGTCTGTGTTGTTCACTTCGTTGCTCACTCTCTCCACATCTCTTTTGTCACCAAGGGTACTGCTCTGTTCCCTGTCCAAGCTGCTGCAGGTACCAGCATCACAACTGTCAGGTACTGGGGATACAGGTGACTCAGTGTGTAGTCTCTCACTACCAGAGGATGCCGTAGGTTGCTCCAAATTGTTGAACAGCAAAAAAGCCGCTGAAGAATTCTGACACACCTGATTTCTGCTCAGGGCCAGCAGCGATCCAGAAGTGCTGTCAGACAGGGGCTGCTCGGGGCTGTCTGCAGGTGACAAGGGCTGTACTGGGCTGTCAACAGCTGATGAGGAACGTCTTGTGTTGTGTATAGCAGGGGCTGATCTTGTGAATCTTCCTTCATGGACCATGGTGGTTCCAGCTTCTGTGAGAGAAAAGACTCATGTTAATTATGTCTGGAAATCTGAAAGCTGACCATGTACATGGGCCTGAGTTTTTTGTTTCTTTGTTTGTTTTTGTTTTTGTTTTCAGTAAAATATCTGCAACTTTGTAACTGTTACGCTGAAAAGTAAGAAAAAAATGCTCTTTTATGTTTTCTTCTTTTGCTTCCATTATAATAACCAGTGAGATTACTGCTGCTTCACACTAAACTATGATCACGACTGACAAATTAATAGGTGAAAACACTTTTTTATGACTGTGTACATCCAAGCAACAACAGTTCAAGGTAAAGAGTGATCTGAAAGGTCATATGAAGCGTTTGTTTTTGCTTACATGTACATGCTGAGTTTCATTTGTTTGTTTTGTTTGTTTCTTGTTGTTTTGATACCACAATACAGCATCAGAAAACTGGGTTGAAAGACCATTTATCATAAATCGTTGCAATGAATCCAATATTTAAACATGCATGCACGCACAAAGTTTGCATACACATTGACAAACACAAGCACACATTTCAAAACACAGTCTCACTGAAATCAATTGTGAGACTGTGTTCACATTTACAACTGCTACACCTACAAAGTTCTCAAAACTCACAACAACAAAATCAGCAGCTGAGTCTCCAAGCTCTTTGTCAGCATGGTCCATCATTTTTGTAACCAATCTCCCACGTACCATGTTCATCTGTGACAAAAAAAAATTAATAAATAAAGAAGATAAAATAAATCCAAAAACAATAGTATTTCTTAAAAAAAAAAAAAAAAAAACCACAGCAAGCTGCCCCAACATTATAATGCTACTTTGAAAAACAAACAAACTAATAAACCCTTGCTTCCAATTAATTTGTGATGAGTTCAGACATTGGAAACCGTTCTGGGAAAATTTTTATACAAGAAATAATGGATTATCTCCCTTGACTAAGACCAGCAAAATACTTTAGGCCAGCTTTATAATGGGATGTGGCAAGTTGTTTTCACAAGGTCAGAATACGTACAGCTGAGCTGCTGACAAGATGTGTCCTTAGTTTGCATCCCTACTTCTTCTTCTCTTCAAATTATGCCTTTGAGTCTAATTACAGAAAGTATTCTCTCAGAGACGGGGGGGGGGGGGGGGAAATCTAATTTTATCCAACTTGATTTTAAAATCTGCAAAACAGTGAAAATAAACATCTAAATAGATCATTTTTTTCCTTTATCTTTCTTTCCTTGTTTTCTTTCTTTTAATGATATTGTAAAACTTCAAATGTACATGAAATACAATAAAATGACACTTGAAGCGCAGGGGGAGTATTGAGCATGGATCGAAAAAAGGGGAGGGAGGAGAAAAACAGTGTTGTGTCTGTGTTTATAGTTTTCTTGCAGCTTGAACACATACACAACAAGCAGACCCATTGTAGTGTAGAGTGCACAACAATTTAACTCACAAATGAAACTGACACGCCAATTGTTTGTGCCAAGCATACAATTTTAACATACAAAAGAGCTGCATTTCCATTCATTTTTAATTATGAACACACCCACCCCACCCCCCACCCATCCCCTTCCACCCATCTTCTCCCCACCAACTGTGGAAAAATGTGAACATTTTCCACCACACAAAGCACATCTACAGAAAGCATATTCTGAAGTTATCTAAATAAAGAATAAATTTGTGGCCATGCTATTTTATTGCTTAAAAGTCACTGGAAATTCTCAGGTTTTACGATGCTTTAGAAAAACAATGATCCAGTCATTCTGTTAATTTCCAACCAGATCAAAACAGATGATCTTCACTTTTAATTGATACTGAAGTAATAGGGCATTATATTTTTTCTTTCAACAATCAATCAAACAATCAAAACTCAAACTATACTTCAAAATCAGAAGAAAAAAGCGCTATTTACATCTATACTTGTCAACTTTATTACATCCAATCATGGTGAACAAGAAACATTTTACTGAGTGAGTTATCAAGTGCACCAACCATTGCTGAACTGTACTAGATATGGTTAGTTTTTAATGGCTGCTATTATTGCACCTCTTTGTTACTTTCACAGATCGTCAAGGGTTTCTGCTCAGAGTCCCCTGAGATGAATCAGTAGTTCCACTATGTTGTGACAACAAATGTGCATAATGAGTTACACTGGAGTGGAGACCTCAGAGAACTGCAGAAGGAGAACGGTATGCTGGGATTTTTACAGTGACCCTGTAAAATTTAATATGTTCCAGTTTACAGAAACATACGCATTAAAGGGCCATATCTATTGTCAACACACACTGTCTTCTTTTCAGACTGCTTTCCAGAGATGCTTATCCTATATCTATTCTAAGATTGAGTTCAAGCATCCTGGGATACCGTGTCATTTACCGTGGCAACAAATGAGAGTGATATACAAGCAAAAGTGGGATCTGGACTTCACATAACAAAGAGCATGGATGGAAAGAACTGCTTGACGGTGCCGTTTCAAAAGGGATCTTAATATATGAAACTATCAAGATACACCAGTGCCAGTATGATGTTGCTACAAAGGAGAAAAGTCATCAGCCTTTTTAAAGTTTCAGTTAAGTCCCTTACAAATATTCACCCAAGTTTCAGCTTTCTTGAAAATAAACAGAGCTTTCTTTCTCTACATAATATCAGCTGTTGAGCATGCAAAGGCTGCACATTTCTGAAAGTTCTGTCAATGGAAGGAACATGGCTTAGTTGTTTATCTCTCTTCATATCCTTTTGAATACAGTCATCTTCACTGATTGAGTAAGTAGACATGAGTCTGGAGACATATTCTTTCAGAGTGTTGGGACTTGCATGATGTGAGACATAAACGTTTTACAGCAGACTCCATGAAAACCTTGTTCAGAGATGTTCCGCCTGATATGATCTTTGAATTTCTGTGGGAGATTAACATTTTTCATGTGATCTGAGATTTTACAGTGGAAAGATTTTTAACAAAATTTTGGGCGTGTTTTTTGAATATGTATTTTAAAGGGTTGTGTGAATGAATGACTTGTGAGTTGACTTCAATACGGTGACAGCCCTGATATGGCGGTGTGCGGTCAGCTGGGCTATAAGCAACATTACCTTACCTTACCTTTTGCCACATCATCTTCCTCTTCTTCTTCACAGAGAGAACGTAACCACTTCCTTTACAGTCTGAATGAAGAATATGTTAAACATACCACTTTGAAATTAAGGGGGTATCAAATACACATGCCACTGCTGAAATAATACTTCTTGCTATCAGTGCTGCACCAAACAGATCATCATAAAATTATGAGGACATAAACTCACTTTCTTTTTTTCTACCAAATGAGGGTTTCTGAATCACACTTCATAAGTAAAGAAGAGAGCACGGTAAAGAGTACACAGCCAGCCTTTGTAGAATCTGTGACCCTCTGAAGGTCATTTCAATTGATTGGATGAGTGACCGGGGCTGAAAGTACACAATCACATTTTCCTGTCGCTACTCTGTTACAGAGGGGCCTAAGGTTGTCTGAAGACCTAATGGTCATAAGTTTTAACCACTCATTGGGTCAGACTACTTCAGCATGGAATCCTCTCTGTCCGCTCAGGAGTTAATAGGTACCTGATCACAGGCAGCAGAAGGAGAGAGACAGGATATGCCTTCCATCATACCATGCCTTAGATACCGTGAATCTTTAACAACAAGTTATGGGGAACTACGGGAACTCCATTACTGTAGACATCACATCCATGTCCCTTGTTGTTTTCCAACATCCTTTTTTCATCAAAGAGAATGTCAACTTTCTTCCTTCAGCTAGTTTCAAAGTGAGATGACTGCAGACAGAAACTGAAACAAATTTTTAGAGGAATTGCAATGGCTCCACCGATTAACATGGACAAACAAATTACAAGACAAAACAAAACGCGTTTCAACCTCTTAGGTCTTCTTCAGGCATGATAAATAACAAACAGGAGAATCTGAGTAAATAAGTGATGGCTCGTTCTTCGTTTTCACTATCCTGAATATTGTTTATCTTGCCTGAAGAAGACCTAAGAGGTTGCAAAGCATGTTGTTTTGTCTTGTGATTTGTTTGTCCATGTCAATTGGCAGAGTTACTTAAATTCCTTTTAAATTTTCTTCCTTCTGTTTAACATTTTACAAAACCAGCTGAACTGTTACGCACCACATCAATACTCTTCCTGCCCTGGCAGTGAAGCTTTGGGGAGTCGGGTAACTCAGGTGACTCAGAATACGGCAAACGGTCTCCATGAAACGACGCCAGGTGGAGTTCCAGACTGCTGACCAGCACAAAGGCAGCAGAACAACGCTGACACACATGACTTCTGTTCACAGACCGCAGTGACCCAAGAATGTTGTCAGGCACGGGCTGTGCTGCTGTCGAGGGCTGATCCTGGGGGCCTTCTTCTACAGACCATGCTGGTTCTTGCTTCTACGAAAGAGACAATCCATTACAAAATTTAATCTCATAACACACACACACACTCAACACACACACACACACACACACACACACACACACACACACACACACACACACACACACGCAGGAGATTCAATATTTATTTACCTTTAACCCCTGCTTGGATTATGTAAGATGTAATGCCATGAATGTGTTTCAGAGACTAAATACAAGAAGTTAACTTGTCAAAGAAAGAAATCAAAGACAAAAAAAACCTGTCACAATCAAGGCAAAATTTTCCTGCTTATCTGACTAAATCTGATATGTATGGGATTTTTTCCTTCTTCAGACAAATACAAATATTGCAAAACTAAAAAGTGATATGATTTTCCTATGAATAGTTGGAAGAAGTGTCTTTCGTAACACACCATATCATGGACTTCCATGACAAGATAAAAACAAAACGTCTTTTTCGAACGGTTTGAACACTTTTGAAAAAATTTCAGTTTTTGTTTTGTTGGTAGAAAAATTTATTATGGCTGATGTGCCTTGACAGAATTTAGCGTAACTATGAATAACCAAAACATGACTTCTCATGGAAGATGGTCAAATTTTCTTTCCGCATCTTTCCTTACGGTAAAATGATCTGACAGATGATCTGAACACATGCAAGGGTCATGGGAGATCATTTAAGAAAATGATACCGGATTATAATTCAGAACTCGCGTATATGCCATATTCCTAGCTGAAGCCCTATGTGAACAGAATCATATAAAATGCAATAGCTTTTATACTCACAACAACACTGTGCCTCAAAGGTGTTAAGTCTCCTTCAACTTCATCCATTGTGTCTGCAGTTTGTATTTTCTGCAACAGCTCTGTGAAAGCATAAAAGGTGAAGAACAATTGGGCAATAAGAAAAAGGAAGAAAGAAAAGAAAACACAAACAAAGAAAAAAACACTTTTTCTTTTTTTTACTGGTCTTCTGGTATTAATCTATGGTCAAAAACTGTTGATCTAGATCTGGTTAATCTGTGGAAAGGACTGCGATGCTCATTAGAGTTGGCAACATTAGGATGAAAGTATACGATGAGTCTAAAAGATCCAGCTCCTGAACTTTCAAACAATGGAAGTATAATCCATGGAGCTCCAGATTAAAAACAAACATGAAGCCAAGACAGATGTCTGTCTCTACCTCTATCTCTGCAGCCATGCTTACTAGAAGATTTCAGAGATCTGCCTCCAACTAGTACAAAACAACCTGAACATCCTACCTTCAAAGAATACCAACACTGAAGTCAATGTGTACGTGAATAATTCAAATAGCAGCTTCAGGTCTCAATTTGTTCCACTGAAAATAAGTAAAAACGCTGTCTATCCCTAGATGTATCTCAACAGACTAAGAAATCAAGTGATTTATGTAGAATCATGATTGCCAGCAAGTAACATGTAAGAAGGGTAAGAAGGCAGAGTGTCTACAGCTAGGGCTGAAACATCAGACAAGCATGCTAAAGGAAGATTAACTACCTACTGAATGAAAAGACCTCCTACATCACAAAACAAGAAGTGCTGAATTACAGCTTCGCAAATGGGCAGCTCAAGCACTTCTCTGCAAATCTGAAGAAAGGCAGCTGACTGACAAATACTCTAGACTGCATTCAGTCCTGCTACCCAAAACATACCACTACAGAATTCTAGGATGAATGCCAAATGGACCGAGAACCTTCCAAGACAAAATCAGTGACATTAACATGAATGGAAAAAAACAAAAAGAAACACACAAAAAATGAATAAATAAGTAAATAAATGAATGAGGAAAGGGTTTGAAAATTGCCAATGATGCACAAAAAGTGTGAGCTGGCAGATGAAGTCTTACCTACCTTTACTATAACACAGCAGTATTGTGCCTAATGATTGAATATCTGTCAACATCAGACCTGTCTACGAAAAAAAAAAATGAGAATACTACCACTCAAGATCTAGAGACCTATGTCCGTTATCAGTAATCAGCATCATTTGTAAGGTTACGGAACACACTTCAGGTAATCCTCATGATGATTATTCATGCAAAACAAAGTCAGACCTCTACTAGGTCTTACAGACAAAGTCAAAAGAACTACAGTTTTAAAGCAGTTCAGTGAGGTTACAATGCATAATTTCAAAAGGCTTTGAGAAGGTCACCCAAAGCCTGCTACTATGGGGTTACAAGCAGGATCAGTGTCAAAACAAAAAACTTTCAGAAGCACTAATGTTATGTCATCGTCACTGAACATACAAAATCGAGGTACATGCCAGCTAACTCCAAAGTCTCCCTCACTTATGTACCTGTCTGCCTGCTCCTATTGAACACCAACAACATTCCGGGACAAACAAGTTCTGTTATTTGCTGAGATACCATCTATCAGAGAACCATTTCCATCCATCTTGACTACTAAGTTATGCTGGAGGAACCAATTTAACAATGCAGCAATCTAGCAGAACAAGTGCAGCACGGTCTACCTGACCTATACTACACACAACAGAAAAAAAAAAAAAAAAAGTGTAGTAGCAAATAACTTTTAACTGTGGCCCTTCATGCCCTGCTCTCTTGGTGACCTCAATTTCGATGTCCTCTCCACGCCTGTGGTCTTGGTTTGGTTCCGTCAGGGTCACCGGTATCGGCAAGTCCATAGGGGCTGTCGTTGGGCGGACGTGGTGGCGCCCTCCGGAGGGAGAGCTCACTCACGCCGGCTCCGCGACTAAGCAATTATTGTCGTCAGTAGGGGCTTAGTAGGTGGTGTCCTGCGTATGTTAGATCAGAACAGGCGCCACTGAACACCACCGAAGTGACTCGGCAGCAGTGCAGTGTCTCCTCCGGTGGGTTGCCTCTTGACGACTTGACACTGACTGCTCCCTGTGGATTGCCGGTGCTGGGGCTGCGGCAGGGACGACCGGGCTGTGGCTGTGGATGGGGTGTCGGAATGAGCGGCGTGGGTGCACTGCCTCTGAGGTAGCGCAGAGGTTGGACAGCAAAAAAAAATAATAATAAAAATAAAAAAATAATTTTTAACCACAAAATGTGTAGTTACATATTCCCCCCCCCCCCCCCCCCCCCCCCACATCCAGCCATTAATTAGAATACCCTGCTCTGAGGCAGTAGCAGACATGCAACAAGTTCTTCAATCAATCTCTGCTCTACCAAAACTTTCTCCCCTTTCGTCGTCACACTCCCTGATCAGTATTGTAATCTTTAGTATCTGTACATACTCAAGAGTACAGATGTAATTTGAAAAAAAAAATAATAATAACAGAAGCAGAACTATGGCTGCCAAAACCCACAACTGATGCAAAGAGCATGACATGATGTAAAGTAAGTGTATGTATCTTGTGTGTGTGTGTGTGTGTGTGTGTGTGTGTATGCGAGCGTGTATGTATGAGTGTGTGTGTGTGTTTGTGAGTATGTGAGTGTGTTTGTGTGTGTTAGTGTGTGTGTGTGTGTGTGTGTGTGCGTGTGTGTGTGTGTGTGTGTGTGTGTGTGCATGTGTGTGTGTCATGTGTGTGTGTGTGTGTGTGTGTGTGTGTGTGTGTGTGTGTGATCTTCAATTTTTTTTTAAAGTTCAAATCTTTGCTAAGTCATCATTATAATGACGGAAGAATTGTTAGCCTGCACTTGTTTTCCCCCACTACTTAATTGTTCAGCATTATATTTCATCAAAAGAGAGCAGGCTGACAGTCTGCCAACCAAAAACTGGGTACCATCTGATGGATAAGAGTGATAACATCAACTTTTATAATACTTTTCAAATTTTCGCATATGGCCTAAATAGTAGCTCGTTCATTTGATAGACTGCGTTTGTGTTGTTCATGATTTAGGGTCAGTAAGAACACCTGAGTGGCCCATCAAATCTAATCAGACCCCCTTGGACCCCATCAGACCTATTTGGGACAGGCATTTCTGAACATTTTTTGTCGAATGTATTATTCTAACTATGGTAAACTTTTCATCTTATGTGTTTAACATTTTGTGGGAATATTCACCATTTTTCTTTCAAGTGCTCAGTACATTACACTTACTCCAAAAAAAAAATAGTCGATCAGTATAGCTCAGAACAGAACACATCATTTTGCTGACGAAGGACATTCACAATGCGGCACACTGAACTTCTCTGTCGTACCGAGCACCTTCTGTAAACTTGATAACGATTCAGAATTTCAATTTCAGCTTAAAAATTAATTCAGACCCTGATTGGGAACGGGTCATACATGTAGTTCCAAAGTGTGCTACAAAAAAAAAAAAAAAAAAAACCCTGTATAACGTAATAAAAACAGGAAATTACCCTAACTGTTCATTCTTTCGGTCTCATTCAACTGTAGTCAGAAGCAACACTTTTTTTTCTGTCAATGTGAAGATAATTTTAGTATTTTTCCCAACTTGGATACCATGTTGCAAGGGAATTAACTCACGCAGCATTTACAATTGCTGATAAAATTAAACGGCTTTTAAAAGGTGGATATGGCCAGTTTTTGGAACTAGATGATTTAAATGTTTAGTTTCGGTCGAAGGTTATTCAGATTTATAACAGCCGACCCAGAATGAATTTTAGCCAAATGAAAAAACTCAGTCTAACGTGAAAATAGAATTTTGAACACGATTTACTCACTTTCGATCCTTGGCTGGAACAATGGAATCAATGTGTGTTGTTCTCGGTTGGCGACTTTAATGCTAACGTAACAGAAAAATAACTATGCCGCTTAAAGGAAGAAACAAACACATTGTAATTTGTCTGTTCCTTTCATTCAGCGGCATTGTCACTTTCCTTTTCAGTTTGTTTCATTTTCCGCCTACATTCAGCTCACGTTGAAACTGACATGCTAACGCGTTAGAACACAGACTTTTCTCGTGCCTAACTCAACAAGTAAAATATTTAGAGAAAAAAAAGGGAGACGTGGAGAGAGAGAGAGAGAGAGAGGAGAGAGAGAGAGAGAGAGAGAGAGAGAGAGAGAGAGAGAGAGAGAGAGAAGGGGCACTCAGGAGAGCGTAGCCCCCATCCCCACCACCACCACCAAGATCGAATGAATCATAGATCTGCCATTCACAGTGTCACATCTTCGTTCCTGTGTTCACGTTCAATAGAGAGGTCTGTAGACCCTAACAGAATCGTTCCCGTAACGTAAACCGATTCTGGACCCGCCGTCTGATCCAGATCCACGTCCATGGATCGGAGATAAAAATTTAACAGGTTCAACCTTGAGTTACATTCCATATTGTTTCCATGGAGTTGCTCTAAAAATTGTACATTAGATTTTTCTCAGTTTTCCTTGCTCAACGGATCCTGAACCCGCTCTTTGATCCGGACCTGTACCAATATTTAATGGCTTGGCCTTTGGATCACCAGCTCCCTGAACACTGGACCACTGTGGATCTTCACTAATGTGAAAGAGATTCGTTCTTCACCCATTGCCATTCTGTTTTCAGTGATTGCCGTTTAAACGGCCTCCGTTGTGTTTGTTTGTTAAGTTGGTTTCTTTTTCTTTTCTCTTGTTGTTGTTGTTGTAGTTTTCTTTTTTCTTTTTTTTCCCCTGTTTTCTTTTCTTTTTTTTTTCTTTCTTTCTCTTATTTCTCTCTCTCTCTCTCTCTCTCTCCTCTCTCTCTCTCTCTCTCTCTCTCTCTCTCTCTCTCTCTCTCTCTTTTCTTTTCTTTCTTTTTTTTTTTTTGGATGCTGACTGTCACACAAAATTCTTTAACTTCGTGTCTGCCAGAGACAAATACTTAGTGACGATATTAACCAGCATCAAGACCTATCGCAGACGATATCATGATCTGAGACGAAAGTATGGTAAGACCAATAATAGTGCAATAACCTTCAGTTTCATGGACTACGACAAATAATAACGATTTCAAAGCAAAGATGGCGTCGACTTTTTACATTGTTGGTAATGCCATATCTGGAGAAACTTAACTGTAATACTTTTCTTGTGAAGCAGCTTAAAAAATGAAGTTTAAAAGGTATTTGAAATAACCCGCCGGTTAACATGGACAAGAAATTACGAGACAAAACACGACGCGTTTCTACCTCTTAGGTCTTCTTCAGGCAAGACAAATGATATCCAGGACAATGAAAATGAAGAACGAGCAATCAGTTATCTTCTCAAATCGGCGCAAAATGGGCGTGGGACCCCCATCTTGCGCCGAATTTGACAAGATTCGTGATGCTCATTCGTTGTTTTCATTGTCCTGAATGTTGTTTCTCTTGCCTGAAGAAGACCTAAGAGGTGGAAACGCGTCGTGTTTTATCTTGTAATCTGCATCAGATTCTCATGCAATAAGGCTCGAGGACTGGATCATATGGTCTGCAGAGGGGAAGGGTCTCGTCTAGTCAATTGCCTGGATTACCATCAATCTCCCCAAATGGCTCTGTATTAAAAAAAAAATAAATAAATAAATAAAACGTCTTGGGATAGCTTGACAGAAGAAGGTATTCAGAGAAGAAATCCCCCTCCCCCTCTCCCCCCACCCACTCCCACCCCCAGTGAGTTCGACACAGTGAGTTCGATTAGAATCATTTACTTTGATATACCTGAGAGAAGAACACTATCCGGCCTCATGCCACGCTTGCTGATCTCTGGATAGTTCTCCCATTCTTGAAGTTCCACTGTGCATTCACATATATATATTGTGTGTGTGTTTGTGCGTGCGTGCGTGCGCGTGCGTGCGTGCGTGCGTGCGTGCGCTCGCATATGTGTGTGTGTGTGTGTGTGTGTGTGTGTGTGTGTGTGTGTGTGTGTGTGTGTGTGTGTGTGTGATGAGATAAGCATATATGTCTTGGAGCAGTAAATCTTACTATGTGCATTTGATTGTGTATATGTTGCAACTGTAGTTACCGCGTGTGTCTGGGCGTGTGTCTGTACACTTCAACTGTTCACATTTATGTGCTTGTCCTTCCCACCCCCCCCCCCCCCCCTCCTCACTTTTTCCAGTAAACGTTCACGCCTGATGTGATTTGGAAGATTTATGTTGCAATCATATATCTTCATGTATGTGTGTGAATCACGTAGCTGTAACCTTTTACAAATATGTGTCTATGAGTGGTTGTCTTGCGACAGTACATTTTTACCTGTTTGAAGGCAAGGGTCTTGCAATTGTACATCTTTACATGTGTAGCTGACGCCAAATATCTTGCAAATGTAAACCTTTACATGTGCCTGACAGTATGTATTTTGCAGCCGCAAATCTCAACCTGTAAGGATATGTATTGCAATTCTAAATGTTTACATCTGTGTCTGACAGTGTATTCAAGTGAAAAAGACACGTCACCGCCGCCATCTCCTTCTTTATCTTTGCGAACCAAAATTGTAGTCACATCCCTTTGTGCTAGCCCCTCCCCCCCCCCCTCCCAAAAAAAAAGGTCAGTTGAAGTGGCGAGTCGTACCAAGCGACACTGGTTGTTTGCTTAGACTGCTCTGCACCCTGGACGTGTTTGTGAAAGTATGTGTGGAGAGAGAGAGAGAGAGAGAGAGAGAGAGAGAGAGAGAGAGAGAGAGAGAGAGAGAGAGAGAGAGAGAATTTCATCATACCAGTCAACCACTGAAATTAACTGTAACTGACATTTGCCACGTTCATCATTAACACTTTGTTATGTTTGTTTTCTGTTTACGTATAAGGCTTTGAAAATTTTCAGTCTAAAACACACACATACATTACGTAAATGCACAAGCCCCAAACTGGATTTGTCGAAATAGCTTTAGTCAAGCTTCAAAGGCTTTTTACAGACTGTTATGGTTTACGGGGGGAGGGGGGGGGGGATTCGAAGTTCATGTTTGTCATTTTGACACTAAAGATTTTTATCAAAGCGAGATTCAAATGTTCTATGACAACGTTTCTTTTTCTTTCCTAACTTTTTGACATTTTAGAATTTGTTTTTGGGAAGTGTGCCTATGAAGTCTTTTTTGTTCATGTTATAAATCAACCATTATTTTCCAGCATCAACATCTGGTGGAATCTTTGCAGAAACAAACCGTGTTTACGAAATAAGTGGGATCACAACCATTCTTTCTTCTTCTTCTTCATTTTTTTTTAAAACTTATTGGTAAACCCATTTCATAGTTAAGGCCAGCACACACACACACACACACACACACACACACACACACACACACACACACACACACAATTACACACACACACACACACACACACACACACACACACAGTGAAATCGTAGAGATGGATTAAAAAGGAATTAACCCACAGCATTGTTTATTGAGCTAGTTAGACCTAATGAATTAGAAAGAAATAAAAAAAAAAAAAGCAGCATCATTTGTTTCGTTTTGATCTGATGGGCTACAAAGAAATAAACAACTAAACTGATTTAATATAAACTTGATGGGTTAGAAACAAACGAACTTCGAGCCTTAAAAAAAGTCAGTGTCTTCTGCAAAAACCAGGTGGAAGATTTCTCTTAATCCTCTCAAGAACTGACTGATACCCTGATACCCATGTTCCCATGAATTCCGTTTACTTTCTCAGCGACTAAGTTGTGAGCAAATAGAAGATAAAGGAAGACAACAAGCAGGTCTTTTTCTGACTATCTGGATTATTAAAAGAACAATGCTGATACTTCACTGGGATTCTCACGTGATCCATGATTGTGCAGATCTATATAAATCCCTCCCTGCATACGAATTAGCTTTTTAGGAAATTATTGTTGGACGTCTTTACTTTTTCAAGCACTTTTCGGTGACTTTTGCGAGTAACGATATTATGGAGAGAGAGAGAAGAGAGAGAGAGAGAGAGAGAGAGAGAGAAGTTAATCGACCCTCATCTGTCTGGTCTTCTTCAGGTAGACTGGCAGTTTTGTTTTTCGTTTTATTTCATTTTTGGATTTGTTTGGTTTTGGTTTTTAATTTAAAGGAAACGGTAGTTTAACTAAAGATTGTACTGTAGATTGACACAGTTCAAATTTCTTGGGCTGCACAACCTCCACCCCTTGGCTTTTTACCGCATTGCTATTCTTCGAGTTAGTCCCGTTTTCAGCCCTGAAAGAAGCAACTCAACACTGCGAATTATCTCCCCTAAACCATCGCCGTGACCCGTTCTTTCACTGTACCGTCTCTGATGTTTGTTTGTTTGTTTGTTTTTTGTGACCGTAAATCTTTACATGTGTGCACAAGAATTTATATTCAGCTCTTGAAAATATATGTCCGCCAGATTACATCATGAAATTATACATCTTTACGAGCGTATCTTAACCTTTGTGCGCTGTAACTGTACACTTTTGTCAGAGAGCGTGTATCCTGCTACTGTACATCGTTATATGTGCATCCGATTATGTTTATTCCAGCTGTATTCTTCATATGCGTGTTAGCCTGGAAAATTATGACTGTGACCTACACAAGAGTTTGTTTCAGAGTGTGTCATATAATGATGAGTATTTATGCATGTGTTTGACAGTGTGCGTTCCTTGCAACTGCGAATCTGTACGTTTGTTTAAAAGCGTGCTTCCTGCAACTGTAAGCTTTTTTTAATTTGTTTTTGATCGTCTGTATGCCGCATCTGTATGGGAGTGTCAGTTAGGAAAACAGTTGTTCACACAATCAGAAACACCCAAAACGACCAATGACGGTATTCCAGGTTTTCTTCTTTCGAATTTAATTGGAGTCCACCTTGTTTAAATCGACAGCATTTCATAAATAGCGTGTAACATCTGGAAGAGCGGCAGACCACCAATAGATCTGGACACAGTGGAACTGACAAGGTCATTCGACACAGTCGAACTTTTTACATCAGGTGGCAAGACATTTACACATCACTGAACACCATAATTATAAATAATAGAGGGCATGAATATAATGGTGTCAACTTTCAGTTCTCTTTATTTAAGAAAAGAAATGCCAGATCTAACGAGTTGAGATGGTCTGCGCATTATTTGTGCTAGAAACTTTTTTTTTCTAAATAAAACTGCATCGGTAATGTAATGTACCGACTGGACCCCACAGCAGTGAGTGAAACAGGGCGATGAATTGTAGCAATGTATCAATGCGGTTGGCCGGAACGTCTTGGGGAAAAAATCAACAATAATACCATCAAAGGGCGATGCTAATCCTGTTTTCAGGACAGCCTCTTTCGTTGTGTCCCTACTCTGGAATGCTCGGGTGATTGAAAACTCTCATACTGATCACTGAGAATGGTCAGCTGTGGAGGGATATGTCGTGGGGAATGGTGCGGATGGAGAGAGAGAGAGAGAGAGAGAGAGAGAGAGAGAGAGAGAGAGAGAGAGAGAGAGAGAAGGAAGGAGGTCAGAGAACGGTGGGCAATGGAATGTCCAAGAAATGTACACTGTAAGCAGACACAACAGAAACAAACGAACAAACAGCTGAACAACAAAAAACAAAACAAAAAGAAACGAAGGAAATAATAAAAACACAGCGATGGAATACCTCCTGGATGATATTGGTAATGCAACTCCACTCAATGACAGTTCATAAAACTAGTTCAGTCTCAGTGCCCAGAAGAAATGGAATGTTGAGATACAAGGCACGCAGTGTTCAAATAATGATAACGATAACAATGATGTTGATGGTGAAAACAATAACGAATTATTCATAAGATTTCCAAAGAATGGATTGGCAAATCAAGACGCCCCAGTATGATGGACTTTTTGCACCGATGTCCAGCTCCTGACGAAGAGTGCGCAGATAAGGCACATGGTATGAAACACAGTTGTCTCACCGTCCCCTTTGGGACCACCATCATAACGTCCAAGAACACATACATCAAGATCAAGTATCCAAACATTAAGAACAACAACAATGATCCCAGAGCATCAGTATCATCATATGGGAGGCTGGAGGTTGAAGAGAAAGAAAGAAGAAAGTGAAGACGAAAAAGAAAACCAAAACTCCTTGAGGGGAGAAACAATAACAGTCGCACAAGTGGCAGTAACTGTAGCGACAGCACCAAAAATAACAGTTGCAGCAGCAAGAATACCAGTCCATGTAGTGGTAGAATAATGCTGTTGGCTAGCCGATGGAAAATACAGAAGCATTACTGTGACACTGTGCCTTCTATGTATAAAGTTCTAGTAACTTCGTCTTCCCTGTGACCCGACGTTTGCAATGTGTGATGCGAGTGTCTGCTTTGTGTGCGTTCGTGTCTGTGTGAGTGTGTGTTTGCGTGTATGCATGCTTGTGAGTTTGTGTCCTTGCTTTGGATTTTGATGCCTTTTTCTCATGTATGATTGTTATATATTGTGTGATTTGATGTCTGTTGTGATATTGTAAACGCCTAGGGCATTCAATTGATTAGGCGTCATAAATGTTCTATATAATAATAATAATAAGCCTGTGGAAAACATGTGTCTCTCTTCCACCATTTCTACATCTCTGTGCAGCGTTTGAAGTTCTGGATCACTCTGTCCTCTATGTCATATTCTCAGCTTAAGGTGTTGTTATCGATGGCTCTTATCTGATATCAGAGACTGGAATCAGACGGTTGCCACTGCAGCGATTAAATAGCGCAGGGATCGTTATATATGGTGTACTCCATGGCTCTGTACTGAGACCATTTCACTTTTACGCAAATTCACAACTCTTATTTGATGGTCTTTCGTCTTGTGCTAACGAATATTACAAATCTGCAGGTGAACGTTAAAAGAGAGCCAAAGAGTGAAACTGGTCAGTGAATCCAATTAAATGTGATGGATGTTGTGAGATGGATGATGAACGTACATGAGAAGCTTACTCTGAACACAAACTGAAATCGTTCCCGTTGGCTCCCCCTCCCGCTCCAGTTGTGTGGACATCACCTTAGTTAAACTTAATGGTATACTGTTCAACAGTCGCCTAAATGCAATTCATACTGAGCCATCTCTCCATGCACACTGCAGTTGTTTTTCCCTGCGCTGTGAAGCCGCTTCATTGTGCTTCTGTACATCTTCAGTTTTCCCCTCCTGCTTACTGGTCCCAGAACATATTCAAAACATCTGCATCTTCCATGGATTAATTAACTCACTCCACTGACAGGAGACAATGTAAGTCAATAAAATCAAAAGCAGACTCCCAGTGTTGACCTGCATGAATCATAATGCTGAAACTTGTAGAATAGAATGGGAAGTGGGCAAAGTAGAATTGGGGGCTGGGGTGGAGACAGGCAAAAGGCGACACATACAGTTGAAAACTGATATACAATAACAGAATACCTAAAAGGACATGACACCTGGAGAATCAAATAGGCAATGTTGTGGGTACAGATATATAATAATGACATCAGCTTGAGAAGTAGGAACGATTGTTGGTATTTGAAGAAATACCGGACATTAAAAGGCACAATAAACAGATATATACGACAGTTGTGTACAAAGGTGCATGAACGCACTCAGCAATCTCCTCCACTTTGTTCAAATTGGGCTAACTCCAGAAACACAATGCATCATTACTTAAGTTGACAATGAGCCGTTTCGGAATAAGACTGCAATAGCAAATCTGACCAAATGGTCAATACCATAGTCAACAAACTCATAGAAATAACGACATCTGTCAGATAAAAAATATACATCATAATCACAATACAAATCGTCCAATAGTAACATTTCCAATATCAACAACAATGACATCATTACAACTCACAATACGTCCTTACATAAATAAAGGAACAACAAAATCCTCTTTCCACTTTTCAACACCGCTTCTTTCCACTCCAGTATGGAGACCTATAGGGTCTGAGAATTCCTACGTGACTTCCAGCCACAGCATGACATGATGATCTCACTGACAAACACTGCTCTGAGGCTTCAGGTTTCATTTGAGTGCAGTTCAACAACTCAAAGTCAATGAACCCTTTCCTCATAAAGAAAAAAAAAAAGACTTCGCAAACATTTGTACTGAGCAGAGGTGGGGATGGGGAGGGGAGAGAAGTAGGGGAGGGAGGTTGAGGGTAAGGGGTGTGAGCCTTTCTTGGCGAGCATGTTCCATGCACTGAACTCTTTGGTTCATAAAGTGCCTTAATGTGCCTTGCATTTTCTGGAATCTGACATTTGGGGAAGCGTCATCGGGAGCGAGGGCCCAGCTCCATTCCTGTAGTGGGGGAAAAGCGTTCCCTCACACAGAAAAACGTGACAGTCTGTAGACTGCCGAATACTGCCAGAGAATGGGGTACTAAAAAAAACTGCAGAAAAACAACAACACACACACACACACACACACACACACACACACACACACACACACACACACACACACACACACGCACGCACGCACGCACGCACGCACAGAAGTACATCATAAAATAAAATCTGGGGAATCCAAAGAGATTGAGGGGGAGATCAGAATAAAAGAAAAGTGTGACGAATAGTGCGTACAAGACATGCATCCAGAACACAACAGGGGGAATCTGAATAGCATCTTGATCGCGTAGTACTGCATGAGACATGTGTCTTCCGAAGGTACGGTCATTTTATTCACATGTTTTTCGTTCAGATGCTTTTGATTTCGTTCTTAAACAAATACATACCGGGTTCATTCCACACGATACTTTATTGCTAAACCCGCACACGCACGCACGCACGCACAAACACGCATGCACGTGCTGCAATAATCTTCAAACCCTTCAAGAGAAGGTTAAGTACCGGTTTCTTAAGCAGACAGACAGACAGACCGAGATATGTCATGCAACACTGTTTCAGTACAAAAACACAATGAGCAGGAAATATTTCTTGAATGGCAGGAACCCTCTCTCTCTCTCTCTCTCTCTCTCTCTCTCTCTCTCTCTCTCTCTCTCTCTCTCGCTTGCATATTTCCCAGGGAAGCGAGTCACTGTCCAGAGATTCTCTCTCTCGCTCTCTCTTTCTCTTCGCACTGCACTTGTCTCCCTTTAGCTGCATCTGCTGTGTTTAGCAACAATGGCTTCAATCTTTGTATTCTCTCCATCCGTGAGACTTGGGCCCGAATTTGAAGCACAGCTTTTTGGGATAGCCTCTGTCGCGAGGCAGGGCGTCAAAGTAGCCTTCCTTGCGGGAATACCTGCACACAACACACACACACACACACACACACACACACACACACACACACACACACACACAAACATCGCATAAAATTGCTGGGTTGCTTATCAGTCGAAAACACCGATTCAAAATGTCGTCAAGACTGTCGTCATGGTCATCATCATATACCAGTGGTTCGGGCCGAAACAAGCGGGAAGACCATGAACATAGTCAATGTCGTCATCAACATCATTACCATCATCGATGAGGAGATCGAGAGACCAATGTTGCCCGCGTTCTGTCAGTTTTTAAGGGCGTAAGGGGGAAGGCAGGTGAAGGTGGTGGAGGTGGGAGGTGGGAGTGGAGATGGGGTGATGGATTAGGAGAGATTCAAGGGATTGTTGGACGGACAAGCCTGTCGGTCCCCCCCCCCCCTCTCTCTCTCTCTCTCTCTCTCTCTCTCTCTCTAGCCTTCTTCTGTTTCTTCTCCTCTAGAGTCTGTCTTTAGAGTCATCATATTTAAGTCAACGTTATCACATTCATCACATTCACTCTCCCCTCCCCCCCTCCGCCTCCGCCCCCCTCTCTCCTTCTCGCCGTCTCTTCATGTATTTTTTTTCTCTCTTCATCTCCGTTACTCTTTGTCTTTCTGTCTGTCTGTCTTTCTTTCTCTCTCTCTAGCCTTCTTCTGTTTCTTCTCATGTAGAGTCTGTCTTTAGAGTTATCATATTTAGGTCAACGTTATCATATTCATCACATTCTCTCTCTCTCTCTCTCTCTCTCTCTCTCTCTCTCTCTCACACACACACACACACACACACACACACACACACACACACACACACACACACAGAGGGATAAACATGGAGTGAGGGGAGCGCCTTGGGGATTGACCGAGTTCTCAAAGGTCACGGCCAGGTTTCTTTTCAATAATGACCTCCTCCAACAGTTCCTCCCTACCTACCTACCTCCCTCTACCTTCTGTCTATCTGTCTGTCTGATGTCTCTCTCTCTCTCTCTCTCTCTCTCTGACCGTGTTGTGTGTGTGTGTGTGTGTGTGCGTGCGTGCGTGCGTGCGTGCGTGCGTGCGTGCGTGCGTGCGTGCGTGCGTGCGTGCGTGTGTGTGTGTGTGTGTGTGTGTGTTTTGTGAGAGAGAGAGAGAGAGAGAGAGAGAGAGAGAGAGAGAGAGGACAGGCAGGCAGGCAGACAGGCAGAGAGAAAGGCAGACAGGCCAACAGGCAGTCACAGCAGAGAAGTGTAGACCTCACCTCAGAGACCGACTCAGCTTCTCGTAGGTCATGATCTTCTTGTTCTTCTTCTTCTCGCCCCACAGGCGCGCCACCTCGGACGACTGCAGCACGCGGAACACGCCCTCCGTCTCGTTCTCCCAGTTGATGATGCTCGGGCAGTAGGCCGGGTCGCTCAGCAGGTCGCGGATGAACTCCCACAGGTGGAGCACCTTGGACACTGCAAAAGGGCGCGAGAGTATTTGTGTGTGTGAGTTGTGGAGAGAGAGAGAGAGAGAGAGAGAGAGAAGAGAGAGAGAGAGAGAGAGAGAGAGAGAGAGAGAGAGAGACTTTTTTTCACTTTGACACTGTGCGTGAGGACATAAGGAAATGTTACGAATTTATTTGTTTTTGTTAACCTTTGATTTGATACACACTAGGAATGAATGTGTACTATTTGTTTGCAGGAAAGGAAGAGGGAAATGTTATTGTTCCGTTACCCCCTCCCCCCTTGTCAAAAGAGAGAGAGAGAGAGAGGAGAAGAGAGAGAGAGAGGAGAGAGAGAGAGAAACGTACCGGCGTGAGGCATGGTATCTGAGATGTTTTTTGTTTTTTTTTAGCATAATCTCCTACAAGCTTCTTTATACTGACACTCTGTCCCCCCCCCCCCCTCTCTCTCTCTCTCTCTCTCTCTCTGTGCGTGTGTGTGTGTGTTTGTGTGTCTGTATGTGTATGTGCGTGTGTGCGTGCTTGTTTATATATACATGGTGTGTGTGTGTGTGTGTGTGTGTGTGTGTGTGTGTGTGTGTGTGTGTGTGTGTGGGTGTGTGTATGCGCGCGCGCGCGCGCATGTATCTCTCCTCCCCTCTCTCTCTCTCTCTCTCTCTCTCTCTCTCCTTCCCTCCCTTTCCCTTTCCTTCCTTCTATATCTCTCCCTCTTCTCCATTCAAGTTTTTCTTTTTCGTGTCAAGAATGGCGATAATGACTAGCGATACTATCAACACGTGACGGTTGAGTAGACTCAGTGATAACATGTACATCGGACAGCGATCAGCAATGCGGAACACACACCATGTGGAGAGAGAAAGAGAGAAAACGAATTAAAACAGGAAAAAAAATAGGAAAGGCGTCGACAGGGGGGGAAAAAGCGAAGGAAGAAGGAAAAGAAGAAAAGAAAAAGAAAAGAAGAAAACGTAATGAAAAGAAAGAAATACATTGAAGGGAAAGAAAGAGATGGACGAAGAGAGAACGATACAATACACACACCAGATCCATGCGTATCCAGGCACCACAAGATGCAAATGAACACAACCAGCCAACCTTAGTCAAAACACTCTCCTCCCCAACCTCTCTCTCTCTCTCTCTCTCTCTCTCTCTCTCTCTCTCTCTCTCTCTCTCTCCCACACACACACCACACACACACACACACACACACACACACACACACACGCACGCACGCACGCACGCACGCACGCACAACACACACACCACACACACACACACACACACACACACACCACACACATACCCGCGCGCGCACACAACTGAACACACACATATATATGCACATACACGCGTTCAAGAGAGAGAGAGAGAAAGAGAGAGAGTGAGAGAGAGAGAGAGTGAGAGAGAGAGAGAGTGGAGAGAGAGAGAGAGATGGGAGAGGAAGGGTCGGAAAGAGAGAGAGAGAAAGAGAGGGAGGGTGGCACGAAGAGAAAAAAAAAAAAAACGAGAAACAAGAAGACGACGAAGAAAAGAGGAGGGAGAAGAAGACTGACAAGGACCTTAGCTCGAAGAGGTGACGGAGGAAGACGAGCTGAAGGGCAAAAACAAAGTATCCCCGAAAAGAGCCGAACACACAAACTACTTATTAAACTAGCTATCAAATCAAAGCAAAAGCCAATCTCTGATGACCCCCCACCCCCACCCACTCACCATCTCCCCCTTCTCCACCACCACCCGCCTCTCAGAAACTCACCTTGCCCCTTTTTCCGGCCAGGCTTCTTCCTCTGGCCCTTCTCTCCCACCGACCCCGAGCTCTCGTGGCGAAGCCCCGACCTGGAGGAACTCTCTTCCACCCAGTCGACTCCCGCCTCCGAGCCGGCCTTCTCTCGTGGCGGGCTGGTGTAGTCGTGGTAGTTGCTGTTGTTCGTGGTGGTGGAGGGAGTGAAGGTGGGGACGGTGGCTGGGGTGACGGTGGCCGGAGGTACTGGGGGTGGGACTGGAGGGTGGTGTAGGAGAGGAGGGGCGACAGCTGCTTGGACAGGGAGGGGGAGGAGAGGGAGGGGAGGGAGGAGTCCATAGAATCGTCCTCCTCAGAATCCGCGCGTTCGGACTTGATGTGAAAGGGCAAGGAGCGGTGCGTGTATATGTCCCCGAAGTCTTCCTGACGACACACGATGGGGGAGCAGGAAGGGGGGGGGGGGGGGGGCGGTCAGTGAGAAGAACTTGTTTCGTTACGCACACACACACACACACACACATTTATGCACGCACGCATGCGCACACACATACATACACACGCACGCACACGCATGCGCGCACTCGCACACTCGCGCACACATACACACATGCATATGTGTGTGTGTGTGTGTGTGTGTGTGTGCTTTGTGTGTGTGTGTGTGTGTGTGTGTGTGTGTGTGTGTGTGTGTGTGTGTGTGTGTGTGTGTCTATATGCCGCACAATTTAGTAGTGGGGGAAAACAAGTTCAGGCTAACAATTCTTCCGTCATTACATTAATGACTTAGCAAAGATTTAAATGAAAGGAAAAAAAGGGGGAAGGAAGGGGGGAGGGGGGACATGAGGGAGAAAAAGAAAATGAGAATATGAAATCAGGAAGTCTATCATAAATGTTAAACCCTTCACTAGCAGCATGTGGGAACCCTTCACGTGCAGCATGTGGGAACCCTTCACGTGCAGCATGTGGGAACCCTTCACGTGCAGCATGTGGGAACCCTTCAGTGCACATGTGGGAACCTTCAGTGCAGCATGTGGGAACCCTTCACGTGCAGCATGTGGGAACCCTTCACGTGCAGCATGTGGGAACCCTTCACGTGCAGCATGTGGGAACCCTTCAGTGATTGGGAACCCTTCACGTGCAGCATGTGGGAACCCTTCACGTGCAGCATGTGGGAACCCTTCACGTGCAGCATGTGGGAACCCTTCACGTGCAGCATGTGGGAACCCTTCACGTGCAGCATGTGGG
>CM065737.1:29892755-29905255 GCA_033310375.1 Conus canariensis | reverse complement strand
GTTGTGCAACGCTAGATTCACTGAACAACAAACCAACAACCATTTCCAGTGGCCTGCAGTATACCGACAACAGGATCCCCACGGTGATTAATGCACTGAAATCCGCTGACTAGTCGTAAACAAACGACTTGGGCAGATTGTCACAACATAAATCTCCCAACTAAACGGCACGTGACTTTCGGAAGAATGGCGTCAACACGGTAGCTATACCCCACTTCATGGAATGAATCCACTGGTAAGGAATATCCGTCTTTTGTTCGAATCAAAACACCGAATAATCCCCCATTCTGTTTACTTTGTATCTTCCATCAAGTCTGATCGATCAATACGACACAAAAATTTCTGCATAACTAAGCAAATCTTATCCAGCAAAAAGAAAAAAGGGAAAAAGAAGAAAAAGAAAAAAAAGTCTCCGACTTCCTTAACATTCCCAACTCACACGAAAAAAGAGTTACGACCAACGAACTGAACTAAACCCGACCATGAACAATCGCTAATTTTCATGTCAATAAATAGACCAATATCTGTAGAATGATCCTTTGGATTTCAAGTGAAAGAGTACAACAAAACTGCACAATACAATTCAGTAAAATATAATACTGTGAAAACACACACGGCAAAATGCAACACAATTAAATACAAGGCAGAGGAACAACACATGACACGCTTAAATGAAATAAAAAAACAGTACAACAACATATTTTTAAAAGAAATTACAGTTAATCCGCCAAGCAATAGGGCCAAACAAATTACAAGACAAAACATAACACATGAAACAATACACTTCAGTGAAATGGAAAATGTGACACAATACAATCCTATGGAACACAAATATGTGACGCAATACAATTTAGTACTACAACAGATGGTACAATACAAAATTAAAAGAAATGCAGTGAGGCAAAGCAACACATGACATAAAACTATTCAGCGAAATGCAACACATGACAATACAGGAGAGTGAAATGCAACGCAGTACAGATACACATAACCCAATACTATTCGATGAAATGCAAAAATGACACAATACATTTAAATGGACAAAAATGCAATACAATACAGCAATACATACCAATACAATTTAGCGAAATACAAAACAGCGCAATACAGCACAGTGCAAAAACGCATGACACAACATAGTCAAGTGACATGCAGCAAAGTACAAGAACACACTACACACTACAATTCATTGAAATACAGTACAGCGCAACAACACATGACACAATATAACTCAGTGAAATACAGCACAGTACAACAACACATGACACACCACAGCTCAGAAAAATACAACTCAGTATAACACATGTGACAATGTGATCAAGTGAAACACAACACTCGACACAAAACTATTCGGTGAAGCACAACACAATGCAACACATGACACTATGATTCAGTGACACACATAGTGCAACAATATAAAGCACCATACAGTTGAGTAAAATTCAACGCAACATAACACACCGCACAAAACAGTTCAGGGAAACACAATCCAGTCCAACACATACCATTTACAATTCAGTGAAATGTAACATGATACAAGACTACAAGGCACTACACAACTCAGTGAAGTACAGTACAAAACAATGACTGAACTCAGTTCAGTGAGTTATAACAGACACAGTACAACGATGTATGACAGAATATGTTAATAAGTCATCTAGGGGTTAAGTGGGAAGGGGGGGGGGGGGGGGAGAGATGATTTGTGGATACGCAGGTGGCTGATCAAGCCGATGCGTGCATGGAATGTGCGGTGACAGTTTGAACAGGCAATGTGGGAGACCTACCCTTGATTGATGACAGAATACAACTGAGTAAAACACACTATGACACAACAACACATGACTCAGTGCAATTCAGTGAAATAGAATACAGCACGACACTTAAAAACAACACAGTTCTATGAACTACTACACAACAAGACATGACACAATACAATGGGGTAACAACACAACAACAAATAAAACAATACGATTTAGTGAGATACAATACACTGCAATAAAATGACACAGTAACACATGACTCTATACAATTCAATAGAATACAGTACATGACGCCATACCATTCGGCAAAATACATCACATACTAATGCAATTATGTGAAATACAGCACAAGACGCAACACAATTCATTGAAATACAACACATGACCAATACAGTGCAACAAAATGCATTACATAACATTAAAGTTATGTAAAATGCGACATAAGACCAATACAATTTAGTGAAATACAAAACACACACACACACACACACACACACACACACACACACACACACACACACACACAAATTCAGCGAAATACAACACATCATGCAATACACTGCAGTGAAATACAAGACAGAACAGTAAAACATGACACAGTTCATAAAAAACAACCCAGTCTAGTGAAATACAACACATGCCAGAATACAATTCAGTAAACTTAACACATGAGATGACGTATTACACACAAATCAGAAGGTCACTGGAGAGAACACAGACCTTCGCCCAACTCAAACGCATCTCTGAAGATTATGTTTCGGCCAGGAGAAGCAACAGCAGATACGGACGGTAAGAATCGCATCCCACGTAGTTTTCTTTTTGTTGAACAGGATACGGAAAGTACACAACGGCAACGTTTATTATCATTGGAAAGTGCGGAGTATTCTATGACAAATGGCTACTTTCATAGACAGGTATCAGTGTTAATCAGTGATATCGCAGTGTCCAGATTGTGTGCGTCTGTCTGTCTGTCTGTCTGTTTCTGTGTGTGATCTGGTGCGTGTATGACCAGAGCTGATTTTCAGATGAAGCATCAGCCTCAACTCTTCACTTTGGGGTGTTACAGGCCTACCTCAAGCGTTCAGTGATTAGTTCATCAGTGGACAGATTTGTAATCATCTTACTACACGAATCCTGGATCTGTTGAAAGGTAATAGATTCATACCACTGAGGCAAACCAAAATGCTGTGCGCTTCATCCTTGAGCCACATAGTCCATCTTTGCTCCTAGCTGGGTTGAAATTGCTATGTTAATTTTAGCCCAATCTTGCGCACAGACAAACAGAACACAAAACAACAGAGCGCGATCCAAAAGAAGAGTCAAAATAATATTGTTCCTGGACCACGCACAGAAAAAAAAACAGAACATAAAACAGCAGGACGCCATCCAAAAGAACACACAAACAAAAATACAGAGTCAAAACAGTACCGTTGCTGGACCACGCACAGACAAAGCAGAACACAAAACCACAGGACGCATTTCAAATTAAGAAAAAAAAATACAGAGTCAAAACAGTACCGTTGCTGGGCCACGCACAGACAAACCAGAACACAAAACAACTAGACGCAATCCAAAAGAAGAAAAAAAAGAAACTGCAAAGTCAGAACAATACTGTTCCTGGGCTACGCACAGACAATCCAGAACACAAAACCACAGGACGCAATAAAAAAAAACAACTAACAAACAAACAAAAACAAGAGTCAAGACAACACCATACTTCGACCACGCTACACACGAACGACAACTCGAATGGACTGACCTGTCTCATAGTGAAGGGAGGGGTCGTGGCGCAGCGCAGAGTGCAGGTCGCCCCCCTGGCTATCGTCCAGAGCGTCCGTGGCCAGCATGGCCCTCCTCAGACCCTCCATGCCCAGCTCACAGCCGCCCACCAGAGCCGAGAAACTCGCTTCCAGCTCCGGCAGCAGTGGGATCTGCCAAGCAACCAGTCCGCAGCACGTTACTTGTGACTGAGACACCCACCGCCCCGCGCCAGGGTCTGGGTTTCAAGTCACTATCCGTACACCTACCGTCCCCACCCTATTTTACCCTACCCCGTCCCGCCCCGCCCTCCGCCGCTGCCCCATTCCCGTGTTTTACCACCCGTTAGTCTCCAGTGCGTGCACACACACACACACACACACACACACACACACACACACAACACACACGCATGCACGCACGCACGCGCGCACACACACACACACACACACACACACACACACACACACACACACACACACAGAAGGAACCATGCACGCACAGACTCGTGCACGCACAACCAGGAAGTTGGCCAAAAACGGGCCTTGATAATACGCAAAGCGTGAGGTCAAGATAACACAACGAAGCGGGCGGAACGGGGTGGGAGAGGTGGGGTGTAGTGAGGTGTGTTGGGGGGGGGCGGGAGAGAGAAGGAAAGAGGTGGAGCTACAGTACAAGGACGACGAGGAAAAAAAAGAGAGGGTGTTGAGTGTTAATCTCTCTGTGTGCGAGTAGTACAGTAGTAGTAAGGCGTGGTTGAAATGAACTGAGCTCTCTCTCTCTCTCTCTCTCTCTCTCTCTCTCTCTCACACACACACACACACACACACACACACACACACACACCACACACTTTTTATCTCTGTTTGCTCATAAATAACAGAATATGTACCAAACCTGTGCAAGTGCTCTCATACGATTTTCCTTGCGTGTGAGAGAAGAAGAAAGGGGTAGTGGTATGAACAGAATATACCTGTGTGTGTGTGTGTGTGTGTGTGTGTGTGTGTGTGTGTGTGTGTGTGTGTGTGTGTGTCTGTGTGTGTCTGTGTCTGTGTGTCTGTGTCTGTGTGTCTATGTGTGTCTGTGTCTGTCTGCGTGTCTGTCTGTTTCTGTGTGTGATCTGGTGCGTGTATGACTAGAGCAGATTTTCTGATTAAGCATCAGCCTCAACTCTTCACCTTGGGGTGTTACAGACCTACCTCAAGTGTCTAATGATTAGTTCATCAATAAAGTATCTGACCCCACGCCACAGCCTTAACATTCATCCGGTGATCTGTCCTCCCTTTAACTCTTCTGACAGCTGTCTCAGGTCCGAATGAGCAACATTTTAAACAGGTAACAAACAGCACTTTTAAAAAAATGTTACATTGTCAAGACCATTCCCACCCATCTCCTCCAACCTTTTGGAATGTCACGCGTGGATCAACTCCATTCTGCTCTCACGCAAATTACGAATCACAGTCTTACATTACAGCCTCACATCATAGCCTTACATCTGTTTTGTTTTGTTTTCCTTTTATCCATGTTAAATGCAATCATCGCGAAACCTCTGCGAGGAAAGTTCATTTCAAAATTGATTTTTTGAACTATTGCCACTCGGTCTCCTACCAGTTTTTTTCCTATCCAGCATTTATACAACAGTTGTTTTGCAGCAACTTATCGCGTTGAAGCTACTAAAACTCACACAGCTCCGTTTGTTCTGTGTTGTGTGCATATCACTCTGCCCACAATACTAAAACAACCTCTGCGTAAGATCACTAATGATATGCTGTATGCACGTGACGGTGGCGACATCTGTCCTTTCTTGACCTATCTGCCGTGTTTCACACTACTGATTGCGCAAATTTACACACAAAAAAGGGAAAAAAAGAAAAAATAAATTCGGGTCTCTGTGTGGTATCTCTGGCACACATCTGTTGTGTGCTCTCTCTCTCTCTCTCTCTCTCTCTCTCTCTCTCTCTCTCTCTCTCTCTCTCTCTCTCTCTCTCTCGCAAACATGCACAGACAGAAACCATGCGCCCGGTCAAATCGAAGGTAGATACTGTTTGGCATTGCAAAACAAATCAAAACACCCGTTTTGTGAATAATGTACTGAGTATACATAGACAGGAGCAACTGGGGTTTTCTTGTGTCTGAAATTTCATACCCTTTCTTTTCTTTCATATGGACACAAAAACGCATTCTAGGTAGTTCCAAGCAGACAGTATACAATGAAAGGAAAGGGACAAGGAGGAAACCGAGCTTGCTCAAAGCCCTAAAATCTGATATTAAGAATGAGGTAGCTCCTGTATTCGTAGACTGTGAGTGATAGCACGCTTAGGAACCCTCAAAACCACGTGAAACGAATAGGCAGGGGTTGTTCGCTGTTATACACGTTTTGTTTAATTTTGGTTTAATTCTTAAAAGCAGTCTAGACCTCATGACGTTTACGTCGATTATATAAGCGTTTTGGTGTGCATTTTTAATTGTGGCGTGTGGCCTTTGGACTGAAACCTGACGTCACTTTACCAATGCAGCGAACGGAGTGCTGTCCCATGGCGTCTCAAGACAACAGCACTGGTTGAGCTCAGGGGAATGGTGACTGCGCTTCGTAGAGTTGACTCTTTTTTCTTTCTTTTTTCTTTTTTTTTTTTTTTTTTTTTTTTTTTTCTTTTTTTTTTTTTTGTCTTTCTTTTCTACTTTTTTTTTTAAAGGTTGTGTTTGGAAAGGATTTTGTTGCTTTGACTTGGGTCGCCCCCTCCCGGGGACCCTGGCCTTCAAGTGATATGAAATGTGAATCATTTGGGGGGACGACGTGAGGCTGGGAATGTCGTCGCAACGATCTCTCTCTCTCTCCTCTCTCTCTCTCTCTCTCTCTCCTCTCTCTGTCACCCTCTTTCTCTCTCTCTCTCTCTCTCTCTCTTTGTGTTTCTCTGCCCCCCCCCTCTCTCTCTCCCTCTCTCTCTCTGTCTCCCCCTGCCTCTTTCCCTCCCTCTCATGACATAGAATTTGTCACTTCGCTTTGACTTATTATAATCCTGGGGGTTCCTCCCCTTGAGTGGTTTTGTGTGCCTGATCGAAGGGGTTTCATTTTATTTATTATACAGATGTGTTTTTATGGCGAATTTCTGTTTTGCTCCTCTCTCTCTCTCTCTCTCTCTCTCTCTCTCTCTCCTCTCTCTCTCTCTCTCTCTCTCTCCTACCCTACCCCATCCTACTCCTTTTTTCGCATCTGTCTGTGTACATTCTTCGAAACGACTCTGATTAACCTCTTAGAAGTCACTGTACCATAGTTCGCACTCCCTCAAACACACACACACGCGCGCGCGCACGCACGCACGCACGCACGCGCGCGCCACACACACACACACACACACACACACACACACACACACACACACACACACACACACACCAGAGAGAAAGGAGAGAGAACAAACAAACGAAATTTTATTTATCCAGGGTAATAAGATAAGCAAACTACACATGCTTTTTTTCCACCCAGCCCTGTGGAAAGCTAAAAAAAAAAAAAGAGAAAAAGAAGATAAAAAGAAAAAACAATGGAGACACAGAGAGAGGGGAGAGACAGACAAACAGGCAGACAGACAGACAGACAGGCGGACAGGCAGGCAGACAGACACTGAGACAGACAGATAGAAATCGGGGAAGAGAGATGGAGGGAGCAGTGATGACTTTCCAACATGTCTTATCGAGCCTTTCTCATATGGTCCACTTCACCATAAGCCTCTCACATAAAGGAGGAATAACGGCGAAGAAGCATAGGAGTGGAGGCGGAACAGGGGAGGCAGGAATGGAGGGGGGTGGGAGGGAGGAGGCAGTGGAAAGGGAGGGGGGGGGGGTAGGAGGCAGTGATATCGAACAGTACTCCGACACAAGCACAATAATCAGAAATACAAAAGCTGATAAGTGACCAGATATCAAAACTTCGCGAACACCAGCGAAAACATTGAACTTCTTACAGCGGTCTGTGAGAGCAGGCTTCAAACGCTATACCCACACCACACCAGAATAATCGATGAACAAACTGGACAGTGGACACAGACACTTCACAATCACCAGCACTACCATGGACAGCGAACCGAGATACATTTTTCCAACGCGTCTCCGTTGCCACCAGATATTGTGACACTAAAGAAGCCACGAGAGAGAGGTCAACTCCCAAGAATTTTCGAACCAGAATAAGTAAAGCCAATAACATTGGGCAGTGAACATATGTACTGCCACTGTGATACGACCGAAATTAGAAAAGAAATGAAAGATGGCAATAAACAAAGCTACATTCCTGTCACCACAACGACACTTGTAAAAGGGTACAAACACACAACAGTGCCTCCAAACATGTCTACACGTGTGCTTACAACAAAACGAACACAAACACAACAACAGAGTGACACATTATTAAGGTGATTGAAACCACTAAAGCGATCGATGAAAAAGAATATGTTTACTGAAATAATTAAAGTGGGCAACAAAAAGAGATATGTAACATGAGGGCCACACCATTCGATCATTCAGATCATTTAAATGGGCAATAAAAAGAGATATGTAACATGAGGGCCACACCATTCGATCATTCAGATCATTTAAATGGGCAATAAAAAGAGATATGTAACATGAGGGCCACACCATTCGATCATTCAGATCATTTAAATGGGCAATAAAAAGAGATATGTAACATGAGGGCCACACCATTCGATCATTCAGATCATTTAAATGGGCAATAAAAAGAGATATGTAACATGAGGGCCACACCATTCGATCATTCAGATCATTTAAATGGGCAATAAAAAGAGATATGTAACATGAGGGCCACACCATTCGATCATTCAGATCATTTAAATGGGCAATAAAAAGAGATATGTAACATGAGGGCCACACCATTCGATCATTCAGATCATTTAAATGGGCAATAAAAAGAGATATGTAACATGAGGGCCACACCATTCGATCATTCAGATCATTTAAATGGGCAATAAAAAGAGATATGTAAGACTATGTCTCGCCACTCCATTGAATTAAAATCATTAAAGTGGGCAGTGAAAAGAGAAACGTAACACTAAGATCATACCACGTGGTTAACTAAAAAGATTCAGGTGAGCAGAGACAAAAAAAAAAAACAACCAGAATCATCTAACACTACGGTAGGACCCAATATACTACATTAATTAAAATCATTAAAGAAGGCAATGAGAGAGACATGTAGTAAGTTTACATGTAATACAATTACGAAACACACAAATTGTGACGAATAGGGGTGGAAGGTGTAGTCCTCTAGGGGGGGTGGATTCAAAGTGCGCTCTCTATTACTATGACAGAGTGATTTCTTTATTGAAATCGCATCCTCTCTCCCTCTCTCTCTCTCTCTCTCTCTCTCTCTCTCTCTCTAGTGGTTGGAATGAGCAAATTTCTGGTACTAGTCGCGTTACTCGAGCTCATGCACTTAGAATTGTTTGTGCTGCGAGTGACAGAATGAAAAATAAGATCAAACATGAACTGATTCATGAACAACTAATAGACTTAGGCAAATAACTTCGCACACAAACTTTTGCTTTCGTCTAAAAGAATTCAGTTTAGATATTATGTACAAATTCAACGAAGAAATTCAGTCCGATCTTGCTTGGGTTGGCCCGTTCTCACTTCACTTCATCGCAGAGGTCCCAAATGTCTCGTTGATCTGAGCTAGAGTCCAGCAGGTGCACAAAGACTTAGTTTGGTTTGGAGTCGCTTTGTGGGAGATATTCATGGATCTCTCTCTCTCTCTCTCTCTCTCTCTCCTCTCTCTCTCTCTCTCTCTCTCTCTCTCTCTCTCTCTCTCCTGTTTGTCGACATCAGCACTAAGGGTATGCCTGCTGGCTTGTCGGTTGTCCACTTGGCCGCGTGATAGCATGGGTTCTTGTTCCTGTGTTGGGCCAGTCGTCGTGTACGTAATACGGCCCCAGAATCTATGGAGGTTACACTGGAGGTTGAACTTTTAGTAAAGTGTGAGGTATCAGCCGGCATAAGTGAAATTACCTTTAGTTTGTGTCTGTCTCCACCGTAGGTTCTTCACTTAGGTGGTGAGTGGGTGTTAACAAGTGGTGTGAGGCAATAAGAAACTGGTAAACAATGGAAGGAAAATGACCCTTGAGAGTAGTCAAATACTAAGATGGTGGTGTCGCTTGTTGGACACATTTAGTCCAAGAAACAAGTACTAAACTGTGATACATTTTGTCCGACAAGTTCTGATTAGTCATATATTACAAAGCATTTAGACCACCGTATTCAAAAATCATCATCAAGACACTGTACAAAGCATGGGTATAAAGTTACCTGTTGAAATATAAGGCATAAGTATAAACAATGCATAGTTTCAAGACCCAGAAACTAAATTCCACTTACTTTTCTTAAGGGTCATTTACATACTAGATTCCACTTACTTTTCTTAAGGGTCATTTACAAACTAAATTCCACTTACTTTTCTTAAGGGTCATTTACAAACTAAATTCCACTTACTTTTCTTAAGGGTCATTTACATACTAGATTCCACTCACTTTTCTTCAGGATCTCAGAGCGGTGTACACTGCCGTTGATTTCCACACACTGTAAAGAACTGTTCCCAATCTTAATAATTACTTCCTACGGTTGAGTCCGTCTTGCATCAGAGAAACATGATAACCGATTATATTTTGAATGGAAGAGGACTAAACCACCTGTGTAAAAGGACTTCTCAAGAAATACAGTGTGACCTAAGCCTAATGCACTGTGAATCCAACATGACAGCCTCTCAGCTCCTCCTGAGGGTCTTCAGCCATTAACACCTGAGTGTGTGAAGTGATGTGGCCCGCCCCCCGAGTCCCTCCCTCCCCCCCCCCCCCCCCCCCCCCCCCCCCCCCCCCCCCCCCGCAGAGCAAGTGACACGTGATGAAGTGCCCCGAAGGTCAGCATCTTTCTAATGTGGCGAAGGAAAAATGCTTGGGCTATCTACGAGATTCAAGTAACAAACTGACAGCAAGGAAAACGGGGGAGCACTGTGGCCAGTTTATCTGCGACGCAAGACGGAGTGGGGATCAAAAGTGGAGGGAGCAGGGAGGTGGGGGGGGGGGGGACTTGTGTCGAATTGCGTCTCAGTTACCTCAAGTTTTCTGAAGTGCTACCGTCAGTGGCGTCTTGCTCTCTTTCTACAGGTGGCCTCGGACGCAATGTTGATGGTTTTATCACTATGTCAGTATGGAACACAGACCGATAGCTGTACGGAAGGGAATGAGAGAAAAAGGGGGGGAGGGGGGGTGGAAGGGGCAGGAGACAGAGTGAAGACTGGCGTTGGAAAATGCCGTAAAACCTGATAATGCAAAGGATGGAGTGGGCGGAGGAGAGGAGGGGAGAGAGAGAGAGAGAGAGAGAGAGAGAGAGAGAGAAGAGACAGAAAGAGAGAGAGAGAGAGAGAGAGAGAGAGACAGAGACAGACAGACAGACAGTATGGGGTGGACGGTGATGGCTAACAATACGTGAGACAAACGTACTTCCCTCAGCCACTGCAATAAACACACTTCAAAATGAACGAAACAATCCTACAAACGACTGCTAGCGTCTGCTGAGTATGTGTGTGTGTGTGTGTGTGTGTGTGTGTGTGTGGGTGTGGGTGTGGGTGTGGGTGTGTGTGTGGGTGTGTTTGTGGGTGTGTGTGGGGTGCATTTTTTTTTAATGTCAGCCGTCAGGGGAATGCTGTTTTGTGCATTTTAATGTGTGGTTTTCTGACGTATGAGGAAAACACATTTGTAGAGAATCCAGTTGACTGTTTCGTATTGTCATTTTAATACGCTTTACTTTGCGCCTCGTTTTGTCTATTTATTTCTATTTTGCCTCGTTTTCAGTGACGCTGTGGTCTGTTGCAGTTTCCTTCTCACTCTTTGTAAAGCCATTACTGTGCACAGTGACCATTTACTGCTCACACTTTGTAAAGCCACTTACTGTACGCAGTGACCGTTTATGCCACTACAGGGACACGACTGAGGTCAAAAAAGAAACTGAAGACAGCAACGAACAAAGATACATACAAGTCACTACAGTGACCCTTGAATGAATAAACGCGCTCAAAATGGGTCCAAACATATGTCACAGGTTCATAAATGGCGCGCAATGAAGATATACAACACTAGAGTAACACGAGTAAACAGTGATCAAAACCACCAGTCTAAAGCTGGTGAAAGGGACACGTAATACAACAATACTACCACTCCAATGATTCAAATCATGAAAATGAGGAATGAGAAGAGACATATAACACTGGAGTGACTCCACACCTAAAACGTAAGTCACTGACGTAGACAATGGGAAGAGATATCTAACACTATGGTCACACTCCTCGAAGAATGAAGTGGACAGTTTGACTGGACAATGGACCGAGTTACGGGTTACTGCTCTGATACAAGATGAACAGCTTAGGCCGTTAAGGTGGGCAGTGAACAGAGATGTGCCATGCTCCACTGGTGCCCCCTCAATGATTGAATTGTAAGTAACAAGTTACAGGAAAGACAGAGGTGTGCCATGCTTCACTGGTGCCCCCTCAATGATTGAATTGTAAGTAACAAGTTACAGGAAAGACAGAGATGTGCCATGCTCCACTGGTGCCCCCTCAATGATTGAATTGTAAGTAACAAGTTACAGGAAAGACAGAGATGTGCCATGCTCCACTGGCGCCCCCTCAATGATTGAATTGTAAGTAACAAGTTACAGGAAAGACAGAGATGTGCCATGCTCCACTGGTGCCCCCTCAATGATTGAATTGTAAGTAACAAGTTACAGGAAAGACAGAGATGTGCCATGCTCCACTGGTGCCCCCTCAATGATTGAATTGTAAGTAACAAGTTACAGGAACATGAGCTGGAGAGACAGAGGTGTCCAACGCTTCATGGTTCCGTTACAACGGCCAACCCGGTAATTGCTTGAGATGAGTAGGGCGCGCATCGGATTGGATGTGAATGAGGAAGTTGGACGGAGTAGTGT
>CM065737.1:29877755-29880255 GCA_033310375.1 Conus canariensis | reverse complement strand
ATAATTCAACACACTCGCTCACACACATTACGTTTGTACAGACTCGTTTACACTTGAATATCCGCCTTCCAACATCTATTATCGTCGTTATTGTTGTTCTTGATGTTGTTGTTGTTGTTGTTGCTGTTGTTGCTATCATTACTGTTTTTGTTATCATGATTATCATATTTATTGTCAGTAGTAGTAGTAGTAGCAGAAGAAGAAGGCGTAGCAGTGGTAGTTGTGGTAGTAGCAGTAGTAGTATGGCCACCATGTTATCATGTATCTCAGTCATTCTGCTGAGCTCTCTTTCCATACCACTTCCTTGAACTCTACCGTCTCATCTCATGCAGCTACTGGTTGTTTATCCACCTTGTTATCCTTTCCCAGCCAACGACAGGAGGGGAACCCCCCCCCCACTCCCCCTCCTGATCCCTACAAAACACCCCACTCCCATCCCCACCCCTACTTCCCCTCCCCTTTCCCCCACCCCTTTCACAAACCCAAAGAGGAAGTGTTGTCTTCTTGTGTCGTCCGTCACTTTTCAGAGAAACATGGCACGACTTGTCTCGCCACCGACACAAAGAGAGACCTCCAGACCCTCCCCCCCCCTCCCCCACCCATCCACTCCCCTTCTCCTCTCTCGCCCCCCCCCCCCCCCCCCATCCCCATCCCCCTAATCCCTCTCCAAGGCAGCAGTGTTCTAGCGACCTACCTGAATGTCTGGGTATATAATAGATTCACGCGATACGAAACTGCGCACGGCTGGCTGGCTGGCTGGCTGGCTTTGTGACCGGTATGAATGTTGATGAGGTCTTTTTTGACGTGAGCCGTAACAAATTGAGTCAGGTGTAAGGTCAGGACGACTTTTTTTTTTTTAGCCAAAAAAAAAAAAAAAAAAGGGGGGGGGGGGGTGATCGTGGGATAGTGTGAGAGAAGGGCATGAGAGAAAAGTAGCGAGGAATCAGGAAGGTGGTCACGCCATCCTGATTTCGCTCGAGTGACACTGTCCCAGAGATATGCTAATGTCGGATTGTACACACGTGCTTACGTGTGTTTTTCATACTTTCGGTTCAGCAAGCTCGGTTCTGATCCGTATTCTTTTGTCACAAACCAAAACAAACCAACAAAAACAAACAAACAAACAAACAAATCCACTGCAGGTATCTGGAGACGAGTTTTGTGGACGCGAGAACTGGCAAGGTGGCCAACTCGTCCTTGCAGGCAAAGGATGTGAGGAGGGGAGTAAAGGAACAGATGAAAGACATAAATCCAGATGAAGATGAACAGCGTGAGTGCTTCTTTAAGCCCTTCTTGCTGTTGCAGGGTCAGCGTTTTGATCGTTTCACGAACAAATCTGAAAACGTCGCCACTTTTCGTGCACCAATCACTGGACGTTACGGCTGTCAGCCATTTTTCCTGCATTCAAGGGAGCCCTCCAAATAATCAAGCGAACTCTCGCCTTTCTCTTGCTTCACTCGCTGTTAGGATGTGCTTTAAAACGCTTTCACTTGCCAAGCAAACCAAAATTCTCGACACCTCACCGCAATGAAACTCCACATTGGTATCCGACGATCCGACGTTTTACGTAATAGCGAAAACCTTCAGCCTTCTTCACTCCGCTTACTTTAGGATTATTGCCTCCGCCAAAGAAGCTGTCTTTCAGTCATGTCTGTTGCCTTGTTTGTCTGTCTATCAGCAAGACTGCTCAATAAGTGCTGAACCGATCCTATTGAAAACTTCGCGGCCAGTTGGGATGAGGCCTAAAGACCAAAATTAAGCTGTCAGTGTTGACGCAACTGATCTGTGGTGTAGATCTTGCTCAAACGCCGGATCCAAAATCCTTTCGATGTCGGCAGAGATCTACGTCCTCCCTTGAATATATTCGAATTATAGGTGTGTACCTATGTATGAGGTCGATTTGTATCTCTTTGCATCTGTTGGCCTGTCTTTCTAACACTCTGAACAATACATAACTAAGGACACACACACACATAAAGAAAAGAATTACAAATTTGAGAAGAAAAAAAAAGGATAGTAATAGACACATTATATACAGCGCCTTATCCAGAATGTCAGGCGTCTGGCGTTTTCCATTCACAGAGAACAACAAACAAACAATCAAACAAACAACTGCAACATGCCAACACCCAGGTATAAAGGTCGCTTTCAAAGATCACATGAAAATACATCCACATTGAAAGACACACACCTAGCTGTGTCGTACATTACTGAAAACACAACAATCAGTAGGGGGCCTACATCTTCACGGTAGTCGAAGACACACACAAGAGCACCTGCACCCCTACCTGTTGGACAATGATTTATTATGCACGGCAAGAAAAACAGAACATAGCCAAGCAGATCACTGACTAAAACAGTTCTTGAACTGACAACTGTTAATTTTTTAAGGTAACAATGTGGTTGATGTGACGTAATTCACATGCAAGGAATTTCAGGCAACTGGCGTGAAGAGAAGAAATGAGAGACGGCCATAAGTGTGTATGCTTCAGTGCGTCTC
>CM065737.1:29855255-29872755 GCA_033310375.1 Conus canariensis | reverse complement strand
GAGAGAGCATTACCAATAACGCACACAACGGAAAAACTGGGGAAAAAAACATTAAAAATGAGTGCAGAATGAAAATGAAGGCGAAAACCATGAAGACAAAGAGCTGATAATGGAGACGACCAAATCATCCTTTTCACAGCTCAGCTGACATCGCAAAGCAATAGACGACGTTCGGAAATCTGCAAGGGAGGTAATCTGTGTTAGAGCTTACATTCACAGCGTAAATGGCCCCGTCGTTTTCACAGGACAAATGACGCCGATGAGCACGACCAAAGCGATGTAGCCTCACCAGTCATCTGAACAGTTCAATCAGAGAGTAAACGCCAAAACATGGAGGTGAAACGGTGCATCTTTGATGCAGAAAGTCAACATCCCAATATTTATCATGACGTGCGCTTCGAATCAAATATTTGACTCTCTTTAGATCTATTTGTTGAACTAAGAAAAGGTAACTCTATTTGCAACGGAATAAAATGATTTCTTTTCATCTTCCCCTCATCTGTTAAAACGTACCAGTGGGTAGAATGTATCAGGACTATGTAACCTGCATAATAAATAAGTCTCTTCGTTTGTAGGTCCCTGACCTATCATAGGTCGGGGCAAATTGTTTCCAGATCGGGTGTATTTTACGTCTATACATTGAGTAATATATCCAAGAAACAAGAAAAGAACAATGATGATAATAACTAAACAAACGCAAATACACAGAAAGTAGCAAAACTTATGCAAAGGCACAAATAACTGAGATTGAAGACCGGAAGAGAGAGAGAGAGGGGGGGGGAGAGAGAGAGAGAGAGAGAGAGACAGACAGACAGACAGACAGACAGACAGACAGACAGACAGACAGACAGACAGACGGACAGACCGACCGACAGACAGAGAGTATGAAGAAGGTGGAAATGAAGGTGACGAAGGCATCTTTCTCTGCAGATTTCAGAACCCACTGACCAAATAAATGTTCCCTAGAAATACGAAATTAATCACTATCCACGTCATCGTCCCTGAAGATCCCTTTGAAACTGTGACGATTTTGACATCAATGAATCCCGACTAAAGAAAACCTCTGGACATGTACTTTAAAGATCCCTGAGAAAAGAACATCTCTGGACGTGTACCTTGGCCACACAATAAAGATCCCTGAAAAAAGATCATCTTTGGACAAGTGCATTTAACGAACATTACTCATTCCTCCAAAAGAACATCTCGACATGCACATTTCCCGAAAATTACTGATTCCTCCAAAGGAACATCACTTGACGTACACATTTCCCGAAAATTACTGATTCCTCCAAAAGAACATCACTTGACGTATACATTTCCCGAAAATTACTGATTCCTCCAAAAGAACATCACGACGCATACATTTCCCGAAAATTACTGATTACTCCAAAAGAACATCACTTGACGTATACATTTCTCGAAAATCACTGATTCCTCCAAAAGAACATCACGACGTATACATTTCCTGTAAAATTACTGATTCCTCCAAAAGAACATCACTTGTATACATTTCCCGAAAATTACTGATTCCTCCAAAAGAACATCTCGACATGTACATTTCCCCGAAAATTACTGATTCCTCCAAAAGAACATCTCGACATGTACATTTCCCGAAAACTACTGATTCCTCCAAAGAACATCACTTGACGTATACATTTCCCGAAAATTACTGATTCCTCCAAAATAGCATCACTTGTATAGGCCTACATTTCCCGAAAATTACTGATTCCTCCAAAAGAACATCACATGACGTATACATTTCCCGAAAATTACTGATTCCTCTAAGAGCACATCTCTCTCCACCTTTGCTGCTTTGCCGACCATTAATAATTTTTGAACGAGAAAAAAAAATGTATGGTCAGTGAAGTCACCCGCCATACGGTCAAAAGACGCCAACCCTGCACGTTTAAGCCAATCCCTGCACAAAGAAGTGAGTTCACTCTCCGACACATTCGTTTGCGAACCGATATTCCTTGGATGTTTTATACTATGAGTACTTGGACAGCTCTACAGTGGATCATTACGAGGACAGCAGAAATAAAGTGAAGATCACCCCTACTGTTTACTGACTTAACATGTCAACAGACAGACAAACACGCAGACAAACAGGACCCCAGGAACAAGACCCTGCTCCACAGAGCATCACCTACGTGCAGGGTGACAAGCAACACACAGCACACGGCTCACCGACTGCCCGCTCTCCTCATGGCCCACAGGACCGCAGACGTAGCGGGACCTGAACATGACGTCTTGTTCTTCAGTCAGCCACACGTCCTAATCCCACTCCCCCTGGGTCTGTCTCACCGACACAACCTGCGTCCTCCCTGTCTGCCTGGCTCCTGCGTTGTGCTCCTCCCGCTCTAGCACCAAGCCAACATTATCAGCCACTCTCTCTGTCTCTCTCTCTCTCGCGCGCGCGCGCCACCGACGCGACCACAGCAGCGGCACTCGCCTTTTTTTCTTCTTATTTGTTCTCTACTCGGGCGAATCCTTACTGGAATGGAGTCAGCTCAAATGTACACCGGCATTGCTTGTTTACGAGTGGTTTGCCGCGTGTCAAATTTCACCCTCTGTTTCCTGGTGCCCATGTATGTCTCACCTTCAACAGGCGCACACACGGCGACTGTTGACGCTAATAATGTTCAGCCTTTGCTGACAAAACTAACAAAAGCAAGGTGTTAGTCATCAATCGCAATGTCCATCGAGCGCCAGTTCACACCGAAAGCATGGAGTGCAAAGAAGCTTCACGTGCGGGTGGCCAGAACACAGAGGCTGCAGAGGAGCACCGGCTGCCGCGCGTCCTTAACCATCCAGCGCACTGAGAGGGGGGAAGATGGTGGAGATTCACACAGCAGGATGACAAGTCGAGTATGGCGCCGCATCACAGCGACACGAAGCGTGGACTCGGCGTTTCCGGTGTCACTTCCGGTGCAGGGTTGACGGTGGCGGACGTCACGTGCTCCGATTGGACGGCCAGGGCCGTGACACATCCTGCTAGATCCGCTCGCTGCTACAGCCCTCTCTGCGGCCGTTTTCCATGAACGTTACGGCGTGGGCTGAAGTGGGTTTTCTTTCAGAGAGAGAGGCAGAGACAGAGAGACAGAGATAGAGACAGACAGGCAGAGACAGAGAGACAATGGACACAAGGAAAAGTTTTTGAGAAAGCATACTGAAGACAGTCAAGCTGAACTGGATTTGGTCAGTGTGCTTTGGTTGGGTTGAGTCTGAGGAGTGTGGATAGGGAGGCTACAGTCTTGAATTGTCGGAGTTGCAATTGGTCACACGTCTAGTAAGCAGCTGGCTTGAGCTGGATAAGAGCGACAGGTTTCTCGACCAGACAAGACTGAGTTGAACTAATCATCTCGGTACTTACAGGAGGCAAGACGGAGGACGCATACCACACAGAGCATGTCCCCGCACGTGCGTGTCACTCTCTCTCTCTCTCTCTCTCTCTCTCTCTCTCTCTCTCTCTCTCTCTCTCTCTCTCACACACACACACACACACACACACAACACACACACACACACCACACACCACGCACCACGCAACGCACGCACGCACGGACGCACGCACGCACGCACGCACGCACGCACGGACGCACTCACGCACGCACGCACGCACGCACACACACACACACACACACACACACAACACGCACGCACGCACGCACGCACACACACACACACACACCACAACACACACACACACACACACACACGGTTTTGGGAAATGGTTGCCTAAAAAAATTGTATTACCACGCGGCCCCAAAATATAAACATGCATCATGTTCTAAGACTTTATGTCGATCTGCAACTAAAATGGGTGGCGGAAACGTCTGTGTAGCTCATTTACTTAATTCTGAGCTTGACAACAGCTTTCCAAAATTTGGTGACTTAAAATTGAAATCGTGCACAAACGATATGACCTTTTGGCACCGAGAAACTAAAGCCAAATGGGTCGTAAAACATTGACTGGAATTTGGAAATAATGGCTATTTCAAGTTTTGGTTTCATTACCACGGAATTTTTGGTGGGATCAAAATAATCGGTGTGATGACACACGATCGTGTACTCGCCTTGAGCTCAGAAAACGAACATTCACAAAAAGTTAAAAAAAATAGACCATACTCCTCACAGAAAACAGATAAAGGAAATCTTTTTTGTCAGCACGATCTTTGGACACTCATAATTCATCCCTTAAATGATTTTGTCATAAAATTGCCTGAAAGTGCCTTTTTTGTCATGTTTTTTAATTGCCTTGAATCTTCGTGGTAATGAGCTTGGATGGTCACTTAAGAAACATTGAAATTGTACTGTGATCTTACACCCATGCTTTTTTTGTCCAAAACAGACAAGCAGATGTCAACTTGACAAAACGACATGCAATATCACATTCCTTTATGGGTGTCAATATTGTCCTCAATTGATGCTAACGTGTTCCTTAGGCAACCAAATCCAAGTCAGTTTTGTACCCACGGTTTGTATTGTGTCAGCATCGGTGAGATAAACACATTTCAATTACCATGAATATTTTGTTGTATCTTAATGCCACTCTGTTTTCAGTGGCAGTTATATTTTAGGATGGGTGTTCACAAGCTTGGCAACATGTAATTTTATGCTTGTTAAGTAACCATTGTAATGGAAAAGCAGCGAGCATCTCGTTTGTGTTAGATTTTGAACATTCATTTTGTGTGAATTAAAGGTGTCACGGGAATATTTGCTGTGCACATTATGAACAGAAAAACTCGTTTATGACATGAGCTTCATGTTGTTGCCTGTTTTTATGCTATAAAATGTATTATTATTGATTTTGATGGATTTAAAAAAAAAATGGCGGGAAATCCACATTTTGTGTTTTTTGGTACATTCTGATCGTAGACGTCCTGACGCACTATGGTTAAATCAAATTTGCAAAAACAATCGTTTTTCCTCTCAATATATGACATTTTATATCTGTTAAGTAACCATTGTAACGGAAAAAGCAAGGTTCTCGATTGTGTGTGAATAGCTCAGTTGGTAGAGCGCCGGACTCGTGATCCTGAGGTTACGGGTTCGAATTTCGGTACAGGGGGATTTTTCCCTCGGAGTTAACATTGGTTCTGACTCCATTCCCCACACAGTCCTTCGAATGAGACTATAAACCGAGGTTCCCTGTGTGAACGCACGCATAACATCTTGCACACACGTAAAATCCCATCACCAACTTTCGGAAGAGAAGGCCAGTTTGGCCGTTGGTATGGATGACACGTTTCACATAGCATGCACCCTGCGTGAGAAATTGAAAGAATGGAGGAAGTAAGGATATTGAGTGAACGATATTGGACGATATTGACTGTATGACACGGGAAACGACTGAATGAAGCGCCAGCTGGCAGCTCTTCAGTCGGCACTACCCAGGTAGGCAGCCCGTTGTGTGAACGAGTGTGGATTGTAAAGCGCTTAGAGCTTGGTCTCTAGCCGAGAATAGGCGCTATATAAGTATTCATTATTATTATTATTATTTTGAACATTCATTTGGTTAGAAATAAAACCTGTCATAGGAATATTTGCTGTGCACATTATGTGTTCTTTCTTTTGGAGAAACTTTTTCCTTGGATTATCTTTCCACCACAACGTCACCCCCACCCCCCTCCTCGCCCCCTTCTTCCTCATCCCCATCCCCAATCCTTGTACCAATCCCTTTTTCTGTGTTACAGCTATAAAACTTCTCTTCCTTTCTCCTCCCACGCCCTTCATCCCTCCCCTTTGTCTTTCTTTCTTTGCTGTCTTTGCCTATGCTATTTTCTTTCGTTTCTTTTTTTTCTCCGCACCTGTATATCTCGGCTTTTAAATTCTTTTTCCTTGCAGTATGCTCCCCCTCCTCTCCCTCCCTCCCTCCTCACTCTGTCTCTCTTTCTCTGTCTCTATCTGTCTGTCTGTCTGTCTGTCTCTCTCTCTCTCTCTCTCTCTCTCTCTCTCTCTCTCTCTCTCTCTCTCTCTCTCTAATTCCTCCTCCCCATCTCTTTCTTTTTGTCTATCCTCGTTGTCCATGTTTCTCTCGATTTGTGCTTTTACACCCCATCCTGCTCCTTTAGACTTTCCTCTAGCATCCCCCTACCCGGGCCCCTCTCCCCTCCACTGCCCCCTACCCCTCTCTTCTTCCTCTTTTTCTGTCTTCTTCTTTTTCCGTCTCCACCTCCTTCTCCTTCTTCTTCCTTCTTTTTTTTTTTCCTTTCCGTTCTCCTCTGCACCCCTACCTCTTGGCTTCTCTCTCTCTCTCTCCCTCTCTCTCTCTCTCTCTCTCTCTCTCACTCTCTCGCTCGCTCGCTCGCTTGCTCCGTCGCCCCTCCCTCTCGCCCTGCTCCCCTTCTCTCTCTCTCTCTCTCTCTCTCTCTCACTCTTAGCTTTTCAGGAGAATTAATAAATTTACGTATGATATATAATTTTTGTTTAAATAAAAGAAAGAAAATGAAGAGTATGTCCACATTTAAAACCGGTCAACCGCACGCTTACCACGCATTCAGTCTGTTAGTGTCGTTCTGCTCAGCACGAAAATCACGGCGAAGCTTCGATTTGCGTGCGTGCGTCTGAGTTAGGGACATATGGCGAAGCGGTCAGCGTCGCGAACTCCCGGCTGGGAGGTCGTGCGTTCGATTCCCATCAGAGTCATGTGGGATTTTTCTGCTCCGTCCGGCTCCTACCCCGAACTGAGTTTGCTACGGGCTCAGTTGGGAAGACTGGGACCACACAGTCGAGTTTCATCCACTTAATAAATGCGTCTCTGAGGGTGTTGTTCAAATTTCCTGACCAACACTGCAGGTGTCTATATCTCTCGTGCCTGGTTGACGCCGGGATATACATTATGAAAGAAAGCGTAGAGTACAGCCCTGTCATGCAGTCTCAAACCGAAATGGAAATCCGTAGCATCATCTTAATCATCCTCATTCTCATCGATCAGCAGGAAAAAAGTTTCAAATTCTGTGGCCCTTCATGCTCTGCTCTCATGGTGACCTCAGTTTCGATGTCCTCTCCACGTCTGTGACCTTGGTATAGTCACCGGCATCGGCGAGTCCCTAGGGGCTGTCGTTGGACGGACGTGGTGGCGCCCTCCGGAGGGAGAGCTCACTCACGCCGGTTCCGCAACTAAGCAATTATTGTCTTCAGTAGGGGGCTTAGTAGGTGGTGTCCTGCGTGTGTTGGATCAGAACAGGCGCCACTGAACACCACCGAAGTGACTCGGCAGCAGTGCAGTGTCTACTCCGGTGGGTTGCCTCTTTGACGACTTGACATTGACTGCTCCCTGTGGATTGCCGGTGTCGGGGCAGCGGCGGGACTGACCGGGCTGTGGCTGTGGACGGGGTGTCAGAATGAGCGGCGTGGGTGCAATGCCACTGAGATGGCACAGAAGATGGGACAAAAAAAAAAGAAAAAAAAAAAAAAAAAAAAATCATCCGGTCAAGGTCGTCAGGGATTTGCTATAATATTGATCTCTTCCTATGTATAGTTTGTATCATGCACAGAGAGTGCCGCCACAGTTAGAAGCATAAACACAAACAGAAAATAACGTCAGTGTGTCTTCTTATGTTTAAACATATGTTTAAACATAATTTAGTAACAAGACAATGACGGTTCTCCAGCCTCTGCATATTTGCTGTACACAGGGGAGCTGCAGAACGCCCCCAGACACAGTCGAAGCCTTTGATGATGTATGGGATCTAGAGTTTTAAGGTAGGAGGGTCTTGCAGAACCATAAACAGCACAACTTTAGTCCAATTTGGAGCGGATCAGAGCCCTGTAAAGATGAAGAAGAGTTTACTTATCGGCACCCCAATCCGTGCGTACCACGACTGGGAGGATGTTCAATGTTTTTTGACAGGAAGTTTTGAGGAATTGGGTGACATTCGAAGTTGAGTTTTTGACAAAAAATAACTCCTAAAAATTTGGCTTCTTTCAAACAACAACAGCAACAACTTAACATACATTCACCAAAAAAATACACTGACAGTGCTGCCATTCATCAAGACAGTGAGTTCGTCATTGCAGTGTTCATGAGTTAGGTCATTCGAGGGAAACAATTCCACATTTTAAGTAACTATCCACATGAAGTTTTAAGTTGCATTCCACAAATGGTAACTATCCACATTTAAGTAACCAATCCACAATCTGGGTGAAGAAACCATCCACAATTTATAGACACCATCCTCACCTCTAAGAAACCATCCACATGTGGATGGCGCCCTAAAGGGGATTTAGGACACCAAAAGTGTGGAAAAAAAGGAACACACAACACACACACACACACACACACACACACACACACACACACACACACACACACACACAGATGATGGCAGACGGAGGCAAACTGAGAGAGAGAGAGAGAGAGAGAGGGGAGGGAGAATATATAAGTGTGGGTAGGTGCGTGCGTGCATGCGTGTGTGTGTGTGTGTGTGTGTGTGTGTGTGTGTGTGGGTGGGTGGGTGGGTGCGTGCGTGCGTGCGTGCGTGCGTGCGTGCGTGTGTTCGTGCATTTGTGTGTGTGGTGTGTGTGCGTGCGTGCGTGCGTGCGTGCGTGCGTGTGTGTGTGTGTGTGTGTGTGTGTGTGTGTGTGTGTGTGTGTGTGTGTGTGTGTGTGTGTGCACAACTGTTTCTCATCCAGTGGGAAGCGCCGACATGCACTCTGGAGAGATCGGCGAGGAAAGCCTCACACGTGAGACATACACGATCACCCTCATGCCCGATCCTTCCCAACGAATTACGCCCGCCCTTCCACAAGGAAGTCTTGACATGATCCCAATCCTCCCTCCCTCCTCTTCCTTCCTCCACCAAAAAGAGATAAAGGGAGGGAGGGTAAGTGTGGGGAGGGAAGGAGGGAGGGAGGGAGAGACAGACAGACAGACAGACAGACGGACGGACGGACGGACGGACAGTCAAACAGACAGAGAGACAGACAGAAAAGACTCGAAGAAAACAATTTGTATAAGATAAGGACAGAGAGGGGGTGCGTTTTTTTAAAGTTAAAGGAACAACGATAGAACGTTTACTTGTAGTCGTTAATTTATCAAAAGAAAAGAAAGATCGAAGTGTACAAACACCTTTCGTTAACAATACGCATTACTGCTATTTGGTTGCTGTAGCAGCAGCAGTAGTAATAACAGTGGCTGTAGTTGTTACTTTTGTTGTTGTTCTTGTCGTTGTCTTCGTCGTCGTCGACGTCTTTGTCGTTGTTGTTGTTGTTGTTGTTGTTGTTGTTGTTATCACAGTGGTGACAAACAGAGACCATTTCAGTACTTTTCAAGCAGTGGCTACAGGCAGGCTGTAAACGACAACACTATCCTCGAAACCGATACATAATATTCCTCTTTTTTTTTCTATTGTTATTTTCGTCAGTTCTCAGACATTACTGTGGCTCTAATACTAACAACTGTAGCCAAACAAGAGAGAATGAGGCAAGACCAGATTGCGCGCCGACCGGCCGTCTGTCTATCCGCTTTCGGGTGACGCTCTTCTGATGTGACATAACCAGGAAGTTTATCAATTCCACACGATGTGCGCATGCATCCACTTCAGTGTCTATAATTATAAGAGCCGGCAGGATAAGCACGCTTATGTCATCGAAGACTGTTGTCATAGAGAATGAGTAAGTGAGTGAGTGTGATTGTGTGTGTGTGTGTGTGTGTGTGTGTGTGTGTGTGTGTGTGTGTGTGTGTGTGTGTGTGTGTGTGTGCGGGTGGGGAGGGGGGGGGGTCGGTCGGTCGGTCTGTCACAACACGTATGATCACTGTGTGTGCGTGCGTGCGTGCGTGCGTGCGTGTATGTGTGTGTGTGTGTGTGTGTGTGTGTGTGTGTGTGTGTGTGTGTGTCTGTGTCTGTGTCTGTGTGTGTGTGTGTGTGTGAGAGAGAGAGAGAGAGAGAGAGAGAGAGAGAGATTATTGTGATAGTGAGTGAGTGTGTGTGTGTGTGTGTGTGTGTGTGTGTGTGTGTGTGTGTGTGTGTGTGTGTGCGTGCGTGTGCGTGTGTGTGTGTGTGCGCGCGCGCGTTTCTGTTTGTTTGTTTGTCTGTCTGTCACAACCCCTATGTTCACTGTGTGTGTGTGTGTGTGTGTGTGTGTGTGTGTGTGTGTGTGTGTGTGTGTGTGTGTGTTCGCGCGCGTGTGCGCGTGCGCGCTTGCGTGTTTAGTAGTAGAAGTAATGGTAGTAGTGGTAGTAGTAGTGGTAGCAGTAGTAGTAGTAGCAGCAGCAGAGTAGTAGTAGTAGTAGTAGATGTAGTAGAAGTAGAAGTAGTAGAAGTAGTAATTGTTGCTGCTGTTGTGGTTGAAGTTGTGAATAAATCATAATGATACCAATAAGACATTTTCATAGAGCTTCCCCAAATAACAAAGCACTTCAAAATAACAAACAGCACACACGTATGCAGATCTTTCTTTCTTACACAAACACACAGCGCGCGCACGCTTACAGAGAGAGAGAGGAGAGAGAGAGAGAGAGAGAGAGAGAGAGAAACAGAGAGAGGGGAGAAGAGAGAGAGACACAGAGAGTAAGAGACAGACAGACAGACAGACAGACAGACAGACACATTCAGTAATTTAATGAAAGAAAAATGTGTAAACAAAGAGAATACACAACTGCAGAATCGTTTACATTGCTGGGTTTTGATTCTATGATCGTTATTGATACCATTTCGCTTTCATTTTACTACTAGCAAAACATTATAATCTATGCATATGTAAATTTAAAGACAGCCTACCACAAGAACAAGTGCTTTTAAAGAGACTGAATGTTCGATATAAAATAGAAAAAATATAATGCGTGTGCAAACCCTAATTATAACGATTTATGTGCATAACGCCACTATTCTCTGGTAATTAAATATATTTCACATGCAGTCACCTTTATCTCTATCATGCATTGTCAAATACTAAGTCTGCAAAATGTGTTAATGTTTGTTACACTGTATATCCCCATAATTCTGGGTCATATCAAGACCCTGTTTGTTTCAGAAATCCCTTCATTAAAAGATGGGGGGGGGGGGGGGGGGGATGGGGAGGGGGGTGAAGGGGCTATACAGATATTGCAATTCAATACTTTTGGCATCGACCCCCCCTCCCCCCCCCCCCCCCTCCTCCTCTCTCTCTCTCTCTCTCTCTCTCTCTCTCTCTCTCTCTCTTCTCTCTCTGATTTTAAATTCAACTTTTCATGCGTCTCGTATGTTCGCCATATATCTGAAGCTATCATTGTGGTGAAAAAAAAAAAAAATTAATGCATTATAATGATTCAGTGTAGAATGCTATGTGATGTCATTATATGCATGTACGTGTGTGCCCGTTATGTCGCGCGCGCGCGCACGCGCGTGTGTATGTGTGTGTGTGTGCGCGCGCGCGTGCGTGTGTGCGTGTGTGTGTGTGTGCGTGCGTGCGTGTGTGCGCGCGCGTGCATGCGTGCGTGTGTGTGCGTGCATGTGTGCGTGCGTGGGCGCGCGCGCGCGTGTGCGTGTGTGTGTGTGTACATATATGTACGGGTAGGCCTACATGTTTGATCGCGCGCTAGATAGGTATGATTATTCTTGTCTTGAATGTGTTGATCTGTGGGAAATTGAGGTCCGTAAAAGAAGAGTCACGCACGTGATCAGAGGATCTGAGAAACCGAAGCTATAAGAGGCAGAGAGGCAAGTAGCTCGTTTAGGATGTGTGTGATATGCTGCCGTGTGTGTGTGTGTGTGTGTGTGTGTGTGTGTGTGTGGTGTTGTGTGTGTGTGTGTGAATCAATCGCTAAAAGTCATTGGACGACTGCCAGTTCAGTTTTCCTGTAGTACACGGCCATGGATCCTACTCGTACAACGGAGCGAGCTTTTCCCAGCTCAGTCACAGAAGATTACGTATAGAATCCCCGAGCCTCGTCGTAGTCATGAAGGAATGGATCAACAAAACCCATGAAGGAACGGTATCCATCAACTCTTTCGGCTTAGGTACAAAAATAAGTCGATCTATATCAACACGAAGTTGCACTCTAACTCGCCTGCCGCAGTTGATCGATTTCTCAGGGTCTTTCAACCAGACATACTGACATTCAAACATCAATTGGAGGCGGTGGGGAAGTGAGAGAAAACGGTAGGTATACTGATAAATTTGACAGTTACCCGTTCGTAAAAGCGTAGCAGATCTACTGTGTTCCCTGTTGTGAAAGGAAAAGTCCTTCGCTTCCCCGTTTCAAGGCCACTAGTACAATACCATGACTCGGTTTATATATGCACGGTGAAGCGGAAGCGTTAGCAGCCCGGTTAGCTCAGTCGGTAGAGCATCAGACTTTTAATCTGAGGGTCAGGGGTTCGAGTCCCCTATTGGGCGCTGCAAATTTTTTTTTTTTTTCTATTGTTGCATTTTTCCCCTCAAATGTAGTAGGTTTTTTTTTTTTTTTTTTTTGGGGGGGAGGTATTTTTTTTGGGGGGGGGTTTAGCGGGGAGGAGGAGAGGGATGAAGTGGGATCGGAGTGGCGGTGGTGGTAATTCCCACGAACTTGAATTCATGATATCAGTTCAGTTCAGTTCAGTTCAATTCAGTTTCATCGACGAGGTCTCATTGCGTGCGGACAAGTCCATATACACTACACCACATCCGCTAAGGTTTGAGATCAAACTGTACATGATTTAAAGCTGATGGATAAATGAATTAATGACTGAGATTACAGAATTTAAGAACAGACAGGCACGCGCGCATGCACACATACACGCGTACACTCACACAAATCAATACAAGAGATACATAACGAAATCTGAATCATCGGCCTTAGTACCTAACGGCTATGCAGCAGACTGGATTTAGCTCAAGCTTGGAACTTCTCTGTTTTATGCTTCTGTATTGTAAGGGTCAAAGTTGTTTACACAGTTCTCTTCTTATTTAGTGGGGGTTTTCTTCTCTTCTTCTTCTTCTTCTTCTTCTTCTTCTTCTTTCTTCTTCTTCTACTATTATTATTATTATATTACTATTACCATCATCATCATCATCATCATCATAATTATTATTATTATTATTATTATTAATATTACCCGTTTATTTACTAACATTTGAACTTTGCCTCTCAACACACTAATTGCATGTCAATTCCGTTGATTCTTTTTTTCTTCCCTTAATATGAAGGATTTTTCTTTTTTCGAAATAGCGAAAAGTTTATCAACAGTTTTTATCAAAATATAAAGAAATAAAGCATGAGCAAGACAGCCAGACTAGCATTGAACAGTGAAACTGTGCTGATGCTAGCATGAGAAATAAGCAAAATAATACAGGATAAAAATCATCGTAAATGAGTAAATAAATGAATGACAAAAATGAATGAAAATGAATAGAATAACTATAAACCATACAAGTGCAGGCAGATGAGTAACTAGCGTACTGGAAAAAAGAAAGATATCATTAAATATACGAACATATTATTAAATGATTAAGGAAGCATTAAAATCAAAATAAAAGTATGAAAAGAGAGCAGAAAAAAAAGAAAATGGTTAGATGCAGATATAAACTATAGACAGTAACGTATTAAAAAGGATAAAATCAAATAATCCACAAACAAGTAAGCAGTGAAAGCTGATGATATATTTTTTTCTTAAAAGTAACAGAAATTCTGTAAAATATAAAAAAAGAAGTATATGAAAGTAATTGCCAGCAGTGATAACAACAACACTGCGAACCATAATCACATAACAATAACAACTGCATCACAACCATCTATACTGAATTCATGTGATCTAGGTGACCATGAAAATAGCTGTTTTCAAGGACATTTTTAATGCACACTATCAAATACTGGACAGTTCATTGAACAGACAAATATTTTATACAAATATACAATATATGGTTATAGTAAGAGACTGAACATGATAATTTATCTTATTCATGTTTTCACAACAAATATGCAGGATCGCCTGGGAAACTGTAAGTACTGTGGACACTTATACCTTTACCCAGCCTTCCATCCAATTTCTCTTGCACCATGCATACAAACACGAACACACGCACGCACACACACGCACGCACGCACACACACACACACACACACACACACACACACACACACACACACACGCACGCACGCACGCACGCACACGTGCACACACACACACACACACACACACACACACACACACACACACACACACAGAGCAGTTCTTTTTTTTTTTTTTTTTTTTTGGGGGGGGGGGGGGGGGCGTGAGGGGGAGGAGACCAAAAGGTCGGAAAGGGGTGTTGGATGAATATGTCCAGAGAACACATAAAAGAATATGACAGAAAATAACCTGTCCATCCAGTCATTATGAGAAAAGGAAAGAAAAAAAAACCTCCTAAATTAACAAAGTCATTTCTTCATCGTGATCTAAGTTTCCATTGCCTTTATTATCATTGTTATCATTATTATTATTACTATCATTATCCTTATTGTTATTATCATTATTATTATTATCATTATCATTATTATTGTTGTAGTTGTTGTTGTTGTTGTTGTTAGAGTTAACTGCAAAATTCAAGTCTTTCACCTAGAAATGTTTCTTCAATGGACATACCTCCTTTGCATCTTCAAAAAAAAAAAAAACAACTATTTCTATCGTGAAATCATAACTCACCGTGTGCTATCTACGTAGATTCTTTGCGTAGATCTGCGTGTTTGCTAAAACTGGCTAAAACAAATAAACAAAGAAACAACAACAACTACAAAATTTTTCACCAATTCGGCTGAATATAGGCCTACTATTTTCAAAACGGGCTGTACCGCAGTCTGTATTTATTCTGCCTGTTTTTCTTCTCGCGACGCCCCGTCGGGGTGAACTTCAGCGCATGGTATCAATACGTGTACCAGTGTGTAAATTACCCATGTCACCTTTTTTTGTTCACCGCGGAGGATATGTTTCCTTCTTCGTTTCACATGTTTTCTTACGACGGAGGGAATCGTTAGGAGGTCAACACACACACACACACACACACACACACACACACACACACACACACATACACACGCACATGTACTCGCGCGCGCGCACGCATATATTCTGACCTGGCTCACTAACTGAACTAAGCTACACACAAAAAGTTAAGGATCACTTTCACAAACATTCATAACTGTCAAAATAAGAAAGTCAATGCGTTGAAGTTTGGCCAACATTTAATTCCATTCTTTAGTGATAACGATACACAATTGCCTTCAATCTCGAGCAATCGTTTGGTGTGTACATTTGATTAAAGTGGGTACGTATCCAAATTTGATTTCCCAAAGTCATTGAAATCACAAGACAGGGCATACTGATGCTCCCAAAAGCTCAGTAATGCGTGTAACCACCATGGCTGTTCTGGCACTCGACGCAGCGAGTCCTCATCGAGTTGACCAGATTGGTGAAGATCCTCTGTGGAAGCGCCTGCCACTCAGCCTGCAGCATCTGGTAGAGGTGTTGGGCATCCCTGGGAGGGGGGTGGCTCCTCACTTTGCGATCCAGCTCATCCCAGAGGTTCTCAATCGGGTTGAGATCGGGACTGCATGCTGGCCACTCCATTCTGTTGACTCCAGACTGCTGCAGGAAGTCGTTGACCACTCTTGCCCTGTGGGGGCGAGCATTGTCATCCTGGTAGACAGCCCTCGGTCCCATCTGCTGCAGTGTAGGCACAGCCAGCGGTCGAAGGATCTCATCCCGGTATCGGATGCCAGTCAGGTTACCCTGTACATGATACAAGGGTGTTCTGTGGTGAAGGCTGAAGGCCCCCCAGACCATTACAGAACCTCCACCAAAGGCCACCTTTTCTTGGACAGTGGCGTCAGTAAAGCGTTGCCCTGGGCGCCTCCAGACCCTCAGTCGGCCGTCGTTGTGGTGAAGGGTGAAGCGTGATTCATCACTGAACAGGACCTGGGACCATTACTGACGTGTCCACCTCACGTGACGTGCGCAGAAGGCGCGGCGTGCTGCCCTATGGGCTGGAGTTAAGCGTGGCCGTACTGCTGGGCGACGAGAACGGAGATTAAACCCATGTAGGCGGTTCCGTATGGTCTGCTGGCTGATGTTGATGTTAGTAGCCACCCTGAACTGCCTTTGAATTATGCTGGAAGAGGCTGTTCTTGTCTGCAGGGCTTGTCGTTCAATGAGATGATCGTCACGTGGGGTTGTCTTCTTCGGTCAACCAGATCTGCGTCTTTCATGGACAATCCCAGTGGCTGTGAAGCGTTGAATCAGTCGGACAATGACCGAGATGGACACATGAAGTCGCCTGGCCACTTCTCGCTTGGGAACACCATCTTGAACCATGCAACAGCTCGTCCCCTATCCAACTCGCTTAATTTTCGTCATGGAGGCATTGTCAGATCAGGCCTACTACTGGTGGAATGTCTTCTTATATAGCCAAGCGAGCGACAGCATCTCACACATAAACAGCAGTGCTTGCACGTGCATAATGGTTTTTCCATCTGGCAAGTGCAATGTGTTCAGGCAGAACGGTCCAAAACAAGGTCATTTTTCGCAAGTTTCCGCTTTTCCGTTTGCGGCCCAGCTCAGTAGTAGAGAATCCCGTGCAATTTTCGCACTAACACAACATCGCCCACTTACAGCTGAACAAGAATTCATGACAATTTGGCTGGACTAAGAAATAAATAACAGTAGCGAACTGAGTTTATTACGCACCTGTTTTCACATACCGATCCTTAACTTTTTGTGCGTAGTATAGTTTATTGTAAACTTAACCTTAGATTGTACAATCACTTAACCTTAGATTGCACAATCACATATTACAATGAAGATCAACTGATACCAAAATTTGAAGTTACATAAATTGCACCGATTCGCGAATTGATAAAAAGTACACACATTTGAAGTAATTAAAAATGATATTACTAATTAATCCCCACACCACCCCCGTTCTCTCTATGTCTCTGTCTGTTTCTCTCTCTGTGTCACTGTGTCTCTCTGTCTGTCTGTCTCTCTCTCTGTCTCTGCCTCTGTCTCTCTCTCTCTCTCTCTCTCTCTCTCTCTCACACACACACACACACACACACAAACGCACATACGCATGCATGTATACACACACAACACACACACACACACACACACACACACACACACACACACACACACACACTCACTCACATACGGTAAAAGAAAGACGGGGAGAAAGGGTGAGGAGGTAACGGGAAGAGAAAGGGACAGACAAATGAAGAGAAAGAATGACAAAGAACGACAAGAAGACAGACAGAAGAGACAAAGAGGAAGACAGACAAGGATTATGTCAACAAATATCAGGTGGGGAGAGAGGGTGAGGGGGGGGGGGGAGTGAAGGAGAAACAACGACAGAGACAGACAGACAGACAGCGCAGACAGAGAGACAGAGACAGAGAGACAGACAGGCACACAGAGAGAGAGAGAGAGAGAGAGACACACACACACACACACACACACACACACACACACACACACACACACACACCACACAGGCAGAGAGAGAGAAGAATGGGAGAGAGAGAGAGAGAGGGGGGGGGGGAGACTTGGGCGGTTGTGGTGGTGAG
>CM065737.1:29842755-29845255 GCA_033310375.1 Conus canariensis | reverse complement strand
CAAACTTCACCCATCACAACAATGGATTTGGGTGAGAGAGAGAGAGAGAGAGAGAGAGAGAGAGAGAGAGAGAGAGAGAGAGAGAGGAGAGAGAGAGAGAGAGGAGGATGAGAGGAGAGAGAGAGAGAGAGAGAGAGAGAGAGAGAGAGAGAGAGCTCTGAGAGAGACAGAGAGAAAGAGAGAGGGGAGGAGTGCAAGTCAGTTCAAAACGGAACCATGTGAAAATTGAAATACCCAGATTTTTTTTTTTTTACACGAAGACCAGGTAAAGTGTTGGAATTAAAAAGGCGGATCTATAACTAAGTCTACCATGTTAGACCGAAGTCATCGTCGAGGACAGTGTTGGGGGGGGGGGGGGGGGGGGTCGTGAAAGTAATCAACAGTTTCATCGGAATGTCTTGCACAGTGGCTGCACGCCAAAAATAAACGCAGCAAAACCTTGCTTAAGGAGTCGATTATTTAGACAGGCACAAAAGATTGTTTTGAGAATTTTCATTGTGTCTGAAAGTTGATTTACCTTCTTTTCCTTCATATGCCCATCAAGGTACATGTCAGGTGGTTACAAGCAAGCAGACCAAAATGAAAAGAATGGGACCATTTGGGAGGTACCAGCTGGCGCAAAGACGAGTTCACGGGTGAGTGAGAAGGCCTGAAATGTGACGTCTGCCAAGGGGAAGGTCATGCATTTGAAGATTGTGAATGATGTCATCGGTGGAAATCCCCCAAAAGATGTGACATGACGTGGGGGGGGGGGGGGGGGGGGGTCTTTTGATCAGTTATCAGTCTAATATCAAATGCTGACTCAAATTCATGCTGAGCCTCAAAACTCTTACATGGATTATTACAGTAATTTAGGGCAGAATACTCATTGCGACGCGTGGCCAGCGCTGGAATTGAAAAGGCGGATCTATAACTAAGTCTTTCACGTTATACCGAAGTCATCGTCGAGAACAGTGCTGGGGGGGCGGGGGAGGGGGGGGGAGTCCGGGATCGTGAAAGCAGTCAACAGTTCCATGGGAATGTCTTGGACAGTGACATCAGAGCAGGCCTAACAGCCACCCCACAGTTGCAGCGCCGACAGTGCACGACCAGTAGAGCTTGGCTCTGGTCCCTTCTCTTGCCTGCTGTCAACAGTGCCACACGCAGGTGAAGAACTAATCTCATTAGCTCAACCACACGTTAGGAACGAACCTCCCCCTCCCTCCCGTTGCCCCACCCCCTCCTTCCCCCGCACTGTCCTCCCCCACCATCCACCTTTTTCTACCTCCATTCCTACCTTCCTTCCTTCCTCACCCCTTCCCATCTTAATCTACCCCCCCCCCCCTACCCCCTCTGTTCACTCCTCCTGGCAGTGATCCCCTTCTCCCCGTCCGTCAGCTAAGAAATTGTCTTGCAACATTCTTTGAAGCGCTCCTAAAAATAGTCCAGAACCGGTGTCCGAAAGACAAAGGATTCCTATGTCAATACAGTACCGGATAATTCATGCAACTGTGTGCCGAACACGAAGGATTCCCCCCCCCCCCCCCCCCCCCCCCCCCATCCCCAGTCGAGAACATTTCATTGAAATGTGAGCTGAACACAAAGGATTCTCACCCCAACACAGCCACGGACAAATCAAACAACGGTGTAGCAAATACAAATAGGTCTACGTTCAAGAACAGCTCCTGGCACTTTATTTATGGGACTTACCGTGTATTGAAGTTAAAATGATTCTCATCCCAACCCAGTCCCAGACAGTTCATGTGACAGTGTACCACGCACAAAGGACCGTCGTACAACACAATTCCGAACCGTTTCATACTAAGGTGAACTGAACCCGAAAGATTCGCACTCCAACCCACTCCAAGACAGATATAACAGTGTACTGAAAACAAAGGATGCCCACGCCAACACAATCCCTGGCGGCTCATGTCACACTGCACTGCTCAGAAATGATTCTCATCTCAACACGGTCCTGAAAACTTCACGTAACAGCGCACTGAAACCAAAAGATCCTCCACCCCCACCCCCACCCCCACACCTTCTAATATAGTCCCAGACAGTTAATGTAAAGGTTTATTGAATATAATGGATCCCCATCTCAAACCAGTCCAGTCCAGTTCATCCAACGGTGTTCCGAACGCAAACGGTCCCCACCCTAACACAGTTCTGGTGTATGAATACAAAGGATCCCCACCCAAAAACAGCCTCGGACAACTCATGTAACGGTGTTCCGAATACAACTGACCCCCCTCCCCCCCCCCCCCCCCCTGCCCTCTCCTTCAACACAGTCTTGGAGAGTTCATGCACAGGTGTACCACACACCATTCCGACCTTGTTCTGGACAGATCATGTAATGATGTACCGCAGACAAACGATCCCGAACCCAGCCCAGTCCCAAACAGTTGACTTAACGGTATATTGCACATAACGGATCCCCACCCAAATACAGTTCAAGACAGTTCATGGAACGGTGAACAACACACAAAGGATCCCCTTCCCATCACAGTCCTGGACATAT
>CM065737.1:29797755-29822755 GCA_033310375.1 Conus canariensis | reverse complement strand
TCTGAATCTGAATCTCTCTCTCTCTCCACACACACACACTCAAGTGCGCGCCTACATACATGGGCAGTGATCAAGCTCCTTTCCTAGGCTGTTTTATACTTTAATAAAAATGATTAAATCAATTGTTTCCAAAATATGGCTGTAAATTACTGTAAAAAGATCACATATGCCTATATTGCAATTCGAAGGCTTAGAAACCGATAATACGTAAAACAAGTGAACAAAATTCATTGTATTATTCTGAAGACTTCAGAAGAATAGATTATCAGAAGAAATTACAAAGCGCCATGATCTGAAGGTGGAGGGGGGGGGGGGGGGGGGAGGGGGATTTCTGCACTGTTCGTTTATTGTTTCACATTATTAGGTCATTGGAGAATGCACTGGTACAGCAACAAAAAATTGAACTATACGCACTCTGTTGTACTGCAGAGCATTTTTTTTTTTTGCTTGTCACAGCTTGACAGGAAATCAGAATACAACCAAAAATTTTGAAAAGAAAATGATGATTTTTTTTAAAAAACTTTTCTTCATTATTGCAGCGAAAGTCACAGATGTGTTATTATGATTTTGTGTATACAGTCAAAGTTGTTTTTATTATTATTAGCAGTACGCATTAGATAACCCCTATACAGTTCATGGAATGGCAGTTATAATGTCTGATATGTGAATGTCCACATTCTATGAAACAACAGAAAAGCATGATTGTCGCCACATTGGACGAGAAACAAAATCCCTCAAATTCTCACTTTCTATGAAAAAGCAGAAAGGATGATTGTTGTCACAGCTGGACGAAAAAGAGAAATTCATCAAATTCTTACATTCTGTGAAACAACAGATAAGGTTTAATGCTCCCACACTGGACGGGAAAAAATCCCTCAAATTTTCACCTTCTGGGCAACAGCAGAACTGGACGATTGTTGCCACACTGGACGGAAAAAAAATTCCTCAAATTCTTACATTCTATGAAAAAGATAGAAAAGGGCGATTGTTACCACACTGGACAGAAAAAAACCCTCAAATTCTCACAATCTGTGAAACAACAGAAAAGAACAATTGCTGCCACACTGGACGGGAAAAAAATCCCTCAAATGTCACAGTCTTTGAAAGAACAGGTAGGTTGATAGTTGCCACAGCTGGACAAAAAACAAACAAACAAAAATATAAACAAAACAACAACAAAAAAATGAACAGTGAAGAGAAAAATCTAAAAATGATGATAATTTTTCTTTTCATCCTCATAACATAGTCCTGCAAGGATGGGCCCCGTTTTCTCCGATTCGTCTTTTCCTGGATGGCGGCTGCTCTGGTGTGTGTGTCGATGTTGCAGCTTCTGAGGTTGGCTTTCAAGGTGTCTTTGTATCTCTTGAAAGGCTTTCCTTGGTCACGTTGTCCTTCCATCAGTTATCCATAGAGAAGCGTCTTTGGAATTCTGCTATCCTTCATACGGACAAAGTGTCCTGTCCATCGGAGCTGGCTTTTGTATACACTCAACGCGGGTAGGCCACACTTCTTCTGGACCTGTAGGCTGGACACTCTGTCTTGCCATTTGATGCTGCAGATCTTGCCCAAGCATCGTTGTTGGATGTATCGGCAGTACGTGGTCCAAGTCTCACAACAGTAGAGGAGAGCACTCAGAACCACAGCTCTGTACACGGCGACCTTCGTGTGCAGTTTGATGCCATGGTCTTGCAACAGATTCTTTGAGAGTCTGTCAAAGGCAGAGCTGGCTTTTAAGATGCGCAGCATCCTTTCTGCATCCAAAGATGCGTTGCTGCTCACAGTACTTCCCAAAAAGCAGAACTTGTCAACAGTTTTGTTCTCTGTGGTGTTGATGACAACAGGTGATAGTGGAGCGCTGTCAGCAGCGGACGGTGAAGGCTGGAACATAGCCTTGGTCTTACCAAGACAGACTGTAAGTCCGAAGCGTTGACAGGTCCTTGCAAAGCGATCTGTGATGCATTGGATGTCTTCATGGGAGTGCGCGGCCAGTGCACTGTCATCAGCAAAGAGGAACTCTCTCAGAAGGGCATCAAATACTTTAGTCTTGGCCTGAAGTCGTCGAATGTTAAAAGAGTTTGCCATCTGAACGTAACTGGATGTATACCCCCTTGTCACATTTCCGGAATGTATCAATCAGCATTGCAGCAAACAGAATGGAAAAGAGAGTGGGAGCTAACGCCTATCCCTGCTTCACACCTTGTTTCACTGGGAATGGGTCAAGGATATCTCTGCTTTCTTGCACCCCTGCCTGCATGCCATCATGGAATGAAACGATCAGTGAGATGATCTTCTCCGGGCAACCAAACTTGTGAAGGATTTTTCACAAGCCAGTCCGATTAACGGTGTCGAAGGCCTTTTTGAGATCAAGAAACATCATGTGGAGCTTCTGATTCTGCTCACGATACTTCTCCTGTAGCTGGGGAACAGCAAACACCATGTCGGTTGTGCCCCCGCCTGCACGAGATTCGCACTGTGATTCAGGACGATAGTCTGCTATGTGGGTGATAAGTCTGTTCAAGATGACCCTGGCAAGAATCTTTCCTGCGATACACAAAGAGGATTTCCCACAATGATTGTCACAGGACGCTTTATCACTCTTCCTCTTGTAGATGTGTACAATTGAGGCGTCTTAGAAGTCTTGGGGCACTTCTCTCTTTTCCCATGTGGACTGGAAGAGGTTGGTCAGCTTTACCAGGAGTACCTCGCCTCCATTCTTGTAGATGTCAGCTGGGATTCTCTCTGCTCCTGGTGCTTTCCCGGATGTGGTCTGATTCAGAGCCTTCCCCGTCTCTGCACTGGAGGGTGGGTCTGCCAGAGGTTCCTTCACTGGCAGTTGGGGGAGCGTTGCAATAGCTTCTTTAGATATTGATGAGTCTCTGTTCAAGAGAGCATTGAAGTGCTCAGCCCAGCGAGCAAGGATGCCAGTCTTATCTGTCAGCAGTGTGGTCTGGTCAGAAGCACGAATGGGTGTTGAACCAGTAGTTTTTGGTCCATAGATAATGCGAAGGCTCTCGTGAAATATTTCCATGTCGTTGATGTCAGCCGCAGCTTGCAGACTTTCCGCTTTCTTTTCCCACCAATCGTTCTTCATCTGCCGAAGCTTCTGTTGGATGAGCTGCCTGGCTGGCTGGTGCTTCTGCTTCTTCTTCTTGCAGGTCTTTTCGCTGAGGGGATCTCTGAGGGTCTTGTGGAGTATGTCTATGAGCTTGTTGATCTCTCAGTCATTTTAATCAAATCAGTCTCCATGTTTGTGTTCAACAAAGCCCAAGGTGTCAGCTGCAGTGTTGTAAAGGGATTCTTTGAAGGCTTTCCATTTCTTCCCGGTGTATTCTCCAGCGAGGTCGATGTTTGACAGACATTCCTGGATCCTTTCTTGCAGAATGTCTCTGCTGTTGCACAGGCGAGCAATGTGCAGCCTTCTCGGGGCTCTAGCTGATTTGTTCTTCAGGGCAAGCTAGATGTTCATCTTGTTCCTGATCAGGTGGTGATCGGACCAGCAGTCAGCTCCCCTCATGCAGCGTATAATGAGGACATCACGTCTGTCCCTCTGGCGAACAATAACATAGTCAAGCTTGTGCCATCGGAGCGTGGATGCATCCACGTGTTCTTGAACTTGTCTGCCTGCTGGAAGATGGTGTTGGTAATGGAGATTTCATGTTGATCAAGCAATAAATATCGCAGTGAACTAACCAACCAATTCCGAGAAATGGTTCCCTAACACAAAAGTAACCATTCCGTTACATCCGGCTTGAGTACTACCTGGGAACGAACATATGATTCGCTATAGGCGGCGGCTTCACTGTAACCAGCGTGATCGCACGCTGGGGACCCCAAAACCATTTCGTTATAAGCGGCATTTCGGTACATCCGACTTCGTTACATCCGACGTAGTTTTAGTCATGTAAAGCAGGATTTTTGCTGGGACCAACCTTTTAGCTTTGTTATGTCTGGCATTCGTTACATCGTTATAAGCGGCTTCGTCTGTATACGTACATACATACATACATATATATATATATATATATATATATATATATTATATATATGTGTGTGTGTGTGTGTGTGTGTGTGTGTGTGTGTGTGTGTGTGTGTGTGTGTGTGTGTGTGAGAGAGAGAGAGAGAGAGAGAGAGAGAGATGGGGTGGGGAGATTGTTGGGATGAGGGGTGTGTGTCCATGACACACTAAGCTACCACCATCATCCCCGCAACTTCCATGATGTAGGCTACGCAAGTCACTCAGGTGTACACTGGGTGGCAGCAGTGCAGCAATCAAGGAGGAAAGAAGCGTGTGGGGGGGAAGAGGGGTGGGAATGGGGGTGGAGCTGGGAAGGAAGAAGCAGAAAGGGAGAGGAGGAGGAGGCGGAGGAAACTTTTTTTTTAATCCTTACACCTGACCGTTTCCGAAACGAAGATCAAGGGGAATAAGCGGTACAAATATTAGGACATGTGCAGTCAAGGGGAATAATCACTACGAGTCTTACATTTTGCAAGTATCTTTACCTCCCTTACATCACATCGGGCTTAGCGCAGTGGGCCGACCGATCAAGCGCAATTCAAGTTTCCTTCCTTCCGACGGATTCCAGTTTTTCTGAATACAGTTAGTTTCAAAGTGAAGTGACCGCAGGCGGAAACTGAAACAAACTGGAAAGAAAAATGACCATTCCGCCGAACGAAAGAGACAGACAACGACCTCTCTGTTCTTCTTCAGGCAAGACAGGCAATATTCAAGACAATGAAAGCGAAGAACGAGCAATCACTTTGGCTATCTCCTCAAATTGGGCGCAAAAAATGGATGTGTGATGGATGAATGGATGGCAGCCATTTTGCGCCCAATTTGAGGAGATAAGTGATTGCTCGTCCTTCGTTTTCTTGGATGTTGTCTGTCTCGCCTGAAAAATTCTGAAGAGGTCGAAACGCGATATGTTTCGTCTTGTGAACTGTTTGTCCCGTTCGTTCGGCGAAGTAGTGATTGTTCTATTAAGTTTGTTTTTGAGTAAAGTGTGTTTCTGGGTTTCCTCTAAAGATACCAGTTCTAAACACACACACCACACACACACACACGCGCGCGCGCGCGCGCGCATGCACGCACACACACACACACACACACACACACACACACACACACACACACACACACACACACACACACACTTTACCTAGTTCAGGCCATATTTATCGCTCTCCGGCGCTGGGTCTGACCAGCGTTTTGCCCGCGCTTTAATGCTGAGTTCGTCAGGCAGATGCCAACAGTCATCCCGACCTTCTCCTCCCTCCTTCCCTCCCGTGATCCTCAGTCTCAGCTGTTTCAATCTCATCTTTTAAATTTTGCAATATTAATTTCATGACGTCAGCACCTCAGTGAGATACTCATGGCTAAGCGATTGTGGCGGAGAGCACACCGGAGCGGTCTGGTGCATGCGATCAGTAAGAGCTACCGACTGGATGACATTGTTGCTGGAATTCCGAACTCACGGAACGTGAGACTGGAGATTCCCATTGGTCACAGTTCAATGTATTTAGATTACCATCGATTGGGACAAATATGATCAATCCATTTCCGTGGGTCACAAATGATGATCATCTGTTTCCATCGGTCACGATGATGTAATCCATTTCCCAGTCGGTCTCCATTTCCCCATCGGTACCCCAAAGTCACATTAGTCACGTTTCCAAGGCAACCACAAGCCGAAGGGAAGCGACTTGGAAATGCCGAGAGAATCCAACACGCCTCGCCGTTGGCGTTCATACACATATCAAACATCGTTCTCTCTGTCACCTGGAGCAGCTCAGTTGCGGAAGCCTTAGATTGATGACTGAAAGATCCTTAGCCCGATCTCGGAGCTAGATTGATGATTGAAAGATCCTTAGCCCAATCTCGGAGCTAGATTGATGATTTAAAGATCCCTAGCCCGATCCTGAGGTTAAATTGATTATTTAAGGATCCTTAGCCCGATCTCGGAGCTAGAGTGATGATTTAAAGATCCCTAGCCCGATCTCGGAGCTAGATTGATGATTGAAAGATCCTTAGGCCAATCCCGGGGTTAGACTGATGATTGAAAGATCCTTAGCCCGATCTCGGAGCTAGTTTGATGATTTAAAGATCCCTAGACCGATCCAGGGATCAGATTGACGATTCAAAGATCCCTAGCCCGATCCCGGGGTTAGCTTAATGATTTGAAGATCCCTAGCTCGATCTTGGAGCTAGATCGATGATTTAAAGATCCCTAGCCCGATCCCGGGGTTAGATTGATGATTGAAAGATCTCTGGCTCAATCCCAGGGTTAAATTGATGATTTAAAGGCCCTCTAGCTCGATCCCGGGGTTAGATCGATGATTTTAAGACCCTCTTGCCCGATCCCGGGGTTAGATTGATGATTTAAAGACCCCTAGCTCAATCCCAGGGTTAGATTGATGATTTAACGATCTCTAGCCCGATCCAGGGTCAGACTGACGATTTAAAGATCCCTAGCTCGATTCCGGGATTAGAGATTGATGATTCAAAGATCCCCTTGCTCGATCCTGGGGTTAGATTGATGATTTAATTACCCTCTCGCTCGATCACGGGGTTAGATTGATGGTTTAAAGATCTCTATCTTAATCACGGGGTTAGATTGATGATTTAAAAATCCCTAGTCGATCTGGGGTTCAGACATTTTTTTTTTCAAACAGAATTGAAGTGGGTCTACGGCAAAGAGCGAGACAGGGGAGGTTGAAGGGGGCGGGGGGGAGACAGAGGCAGAGGAGAATGGGGCGTGGGTGAAGGAGGAAGAACAGCGGAACGGGAAATCAGAGGCGAAAAAGGCAGAGGGCACAGCGAAGCAGGAAAATGTGGGAGGGAAGGGTGGAGGGGACGCGGGAAGGGAACGAGAGAGTGGGGAAGGGGATTGCTGGACTTGGAAAATGGAGGAGAGAGAGAGAACACACTGAAAATTTATTGCATAACACTTGACATGTTCATTGCAATGTGAATTGTAAGTTATTGTCAAAAGGACTTATCGCTAGGGACTTATCTGATACAAGATAATTGCAAGGCATGGGTTTAATAAGCACAGGGGAATGTCATAAAAAGTCTCTTAATAGCACTGTTACAAACAACTAAGATTAGGTTACAAAGTCTAACTAGTTCATACAGACCTCTCCTTTTTATTGAACCTGCTGTAATCTTGTTATTCTGGATTTCCAAGCCAAGAACAAGAACTTGCCCAGGTTGACCATAATTGTTTCATTGTCTGTTTTCAGCATATTATGTATCTGCTCTTCGATGTCATTTGACTGCATGTTCAGCACCAAGTAACGTTCCCTGATATCGTCATAGACTGGGCATTCAGCTACCACATGGATTTCATTTTCTGTTTTGTCCTGGCAAAAAGGGCACTGTCTACTATGTTCATGATGAGCAAATTTATACTTATGTGCATAGAATGGTGATACGCCCATCCTGAACCTGGCTAAAGCACATCTGTACACTGATACCCTTATGATGTCTATATAGGGCTCCCGGCTAATGCAGCTTTTAAAGCTATGGTAGACACTGAAATTGTCACTTTCTTGGAGGTGGTTTAGCCACCGCAGCCCAAAATTTGATTTTAGGCGTTCTTTTAGTTCGCGTATAAAGTTCTTCTCATCAGTCACGCCCCCGAACAACCACACCAAGCCAAAGCCACATTCGCACAATAACGTTTTCACATGGGTTACCCAGTTCTCACGACCTCTTTCATGCATTGCCAGCAATGATAAATAGGCCATTTTAGAGTATCGTGTGTCATCCTGCTTCAGAACACGTAGCCAATACTGCACGCATCGTGCTGTGGATTCAATAGAGAGAGGGTAACGGCCTAGATCACCATATATCATATCATTTGGGGTCCTGGAAGGCACATTAATGAAGAGTTTGCATGCGTACAAATGTACCTTTTCAATTTGGGGATTCTCCTTTAAGCCCCACAGCTCTGATGCGTACAGCAAGGACGGAACAATTTGAGAATCAAACAACTTAAAAAAACACATTGCTTGAGTAACAGCCATACCTTTTTAAGGCTTTAACGATCTGTATGATTCCTCTCTTTGCACGAGACACAAAATCTTCAGTAGCAATATTAAAACTTAGCTTTGTTGAAAAATTTAGGCCCAGATACCTATACTTCTCCACCACTTCAATGTAGTCTCCACCTAAGTGCCACACCTCTCTTGTTCCCAAGTGTCCTCCCTTGCGGAAAACAACAATTTTGGTTTTGTTTACATTTACTTTAAGGCCAAGTCTTTGACTAGATTGGTGCAATATGTTGAGCTGATTTTGTAAGCCTGCTACTGTAGATGACATAAGGGCTAAATCATCAGCGAAAAGCAGGAGGTACAGTTCCACATGGTTTGGCAAAAGTTGTATCCCATGCCTGCCGCCTCTGATTATGTCATTTGCAAGCTCATTAATAAAATAACTGAAGAGGATAGGGCTGCACAAACATCCTTGTTTCAGCCCCTGAAGGCATTCAAAATAGTCAGTGAGCTGGCCACCAGCACAGCGTACACAAGATCTTATGCTAGCATACATTCCGCGAAGAACATTTAGCATCCTGCCCTGCACACCAGTCCTAGAGAGCACCCTCCAGAGCATTCAATGAGAGATAGTATCAAAAGCTTTATAAAAGTCAACAAAAGCGATATATAGTTTGGCGTTTTTTGCAAACTGCTTCTCTATGATGGCGTACAAGGTAAAGATACGGTCCACAGTAGAGTGGCCACGCCTGAAGCCTGCTTGAGCATCAGTTATGGCAGAGTGTGTCTCTGCCCATTTCATCAGCCTAGCATTCAGAACTCCTGTGAAAACTTTGCTGACACAGCTGAGCAAACTGATTCCCCTATAGTTGTCAGGACTGTCTGGGTCCCCCTTTTTATACAGTGGTACTATAATTGACTTGGTCCATTCTTTAGGGAAGATACCAGTGATGAAAATACGGTTGAAAAGTTTCAACAAAAAGGGGATCACCTGAGACCCGGCTTTCTGTAGAAATTCATTTATAACCAGATCAGGCCCTGCAGACTTTCCACATTTGAGCCTACATAGTGCCTGACACTTCCTGTTCAGTTATCATGGGGTCCAAAATTTCGTCGAAGTGCTCACAGTCAATAACCACTTCTTGTTCATCCTCATTAATATCTACACCTAGATTTAACAGTCTCGAGAAATGATCAAACCAATTGTGTATAGACACCTTACCGTATACTGGCCGAGTTCTTCTGCACTTTTTAACTTCTTTCCAAAACGTCAAGGGGTCGGTCGCTGACTGTTCGAGTCTGCGTACCCTCTCTGCTCTGAAGGCACATTCTTTCACTTTGATCAAAGTTTTATACTGTTTTCTTTGAGCTGTATAAGTAACTTTGTCCCTATCTGAGTGGGACCTCCTATATTGACTCAATGCCCTGCTTGAAGCTTTTTTACTGTTTATGCACTCTAGGTCAAACCACTCACTGAATTGGGTGCCTCGCTTGGCCCTAATCGTCTTTTTCATACACTGGCCTGCCTGAAGGAGGCACCTGCAGAATGTTTCTACAGCCTTGTCTATATCTGTGTCTACCATCTCACATGCATCTCTAATCGCAGCCATGCTCTCTTCAGTGAAAACTTCTTGTACATACTGTTCAGCCTTATCTGGCTGCCATATATACTTTTCACAAGAAAATTCACATTGCTCATCTGGGGCATTCTTGTGTAAAAGAGACAAGGATATCTCTAAAGGCATGTGTACTGATTCGACTCTTTGGCCAACCGTTAAACTGAGTACTCTTTTAGAAAAATCAGATGACGTTATACAGTAATCAATCACACTATTTCCATGCTCTGATACATACGTACACTGCCCCTCTCTGTCGCCACCCCTGCTCCATTATGTATGAATAGATCGAAACAAAGACATAGGTCCAAAAGGGTTTTACCAAAATCATTTACTACAGCATCTTGTGAATTTCTCGTTTCACTCAGCAAAGCATCGTGACTTAGAGGATCTGCAACTGGCAGCACAGAGTCTGCATCCACATTTACCTGGAACCTACCAGTTCTAGCATTCAGGTCGCCAAGCAAAATTAGGTGAAAATCTTTATGTGCGTCCATGAGCTGCAGGATACAGCTGTCTAAACTTTCTAGGAGACAGTTACATTCTGCTGTGTCATAATAGCTGCTACCCTGTGGGGGTACGTAGGTAGCTATCATTATGATATCATGAGTTGTTTGAAAACCATCTTTAGCTATTTTTAACACCACCATTTGATCATGCATTACAGTTATCACTTCTATAAAGGTCTTTAGCCATTTCTTGACTAGAACTACAATGCCCCCTGAACGTCTACCCTGGTGCGTTAATTTCACTGCAGAACAAGCATGTTTGTCATGATCTGGAAAATGCTGAGACAAATCGTATGATTTCTCTGTAAAAGTTTCAACTAGTACTGCTATGTCATAGCCTCTAATGTAGGATTTGCAGTCCCCATCGCTAGTTTTACTATGTAGACCATCCACATTCCAGCTGAGAACACATAATTTTGGGTTGTCATTACTTATTGCTTCAGTTTTGCTAACTGTGCTAAAACTGACTGTGCTACTATTACTACCACTGTCAACTGTGCTAGATTTAACTGAGCCATCACTATGTAAGGAGGTTTGTTGTAAACGGTCGTTTTGTGAACATTCCCCTAAAGCGTGTTTTTTGTATTGCCTTGTTGAGTCTGTTGTGTATGCGATGAGCTATTGCTGGTAGTTTTGTGCGTGGGGGTGACATCTTCGGGCTGAGACTGTGACTGCTCTGCACACACACTCCCCTGGGAGGATTGAGATGCTTGCTCCCCCTGGCGCTTCATGGACTGTAGTACGGGTTGCTGATGGCCAGTCTGCACCTGGGGAGGGCAGCTGCGAATTTGTGAGAACTGCCATTGGTTCAGGTGTTTGTGGGTGTGCTGCCCCTCCCCTAGTGCTGGCCGTTGCTGGACTTGGGTCGTGTTACAATGGGTGGGTGCCTGGGGCCACTCGACGCCACCGCCTGTGCCATACGCTGAGTTGATCGTTTGCATGCCTTCCATGGGTACATCAGCCTTCCTGCCACGAGGAGAGAGAGAGAGAGAGAGAGAGAGAGAGAGAGAGAGAGAGAGAGAGAGAGAGAGAGAGAGAGAGAGAGAGAGAGAGAAGAAAAATGTACTAATTGATGGATTAAGGTTCGCCAGAATCAGACAATTTCAGCTTGAATGGAGCAGGGAAGTAAGTTCCCCCCCCCCCCTTCCCCACCGCTTTTTTTTTTTTTTTCATTTTATCTTCTGAGATCATCGTCATTATGATCATTACCATCACCTTTTTTTCACTGAGGAGTTCGGTTAAGGGAGTGAAAGGAAGGCGAGGCTAGTAGTTATGTTAATGTTGAGTAGCCTCCCTTTATTAAACGGTTGTTACGTTAATGTTGAGTAGCTTCCCTTTACTAAACGATTATTACACCTCCCTTTACTAAACGACACCAAACCCTAGTTTCTCGCAGAAATGGACAGAAAGCTGCCGCGGTTGTTCCCGAACCAACAACTATATCCTGTAAAAAAAAAAGAAAAAAAAGAGTCGGATTTGCTTTGAACAATAGTTAGATGTTTTACCACCGTGTTACAGGCTACCAATGTTAAAGCTCAGAACTAGCAACCACAACTTACCAATAGAAAAAGGGAGACATATCAATCTACCCCATGAGGATAGATTATGTCCCCTTTGTAGCATGAATCAAATAGGCGATGAATATCATTTTGTTATGGAATGTCCAGTGATTGAAAAATATCCGTGATCAATTTTTACCTCGGTACTACAGATCACGACCAAATTTTTATAAATATGTATCGTTAATGACAACAAGTAACAGGAGAAAATCACTTAATGTTGCTAAGTTTATCAAACAAGGGCTCCTATTGTTTTCTTAATCTGCACTACAACATTGATCACCCTTATGTAATCTCTGTCTTGAAAAAAATGTGACTATGTATGTATGAACAGATAACACAGTATCTACTAAGATTTTTAATTCTTAATACATAATTTCCTTTATGTAAGTAATTAATCATTTTATAAGGAATATTTTCTCATACCTTTCACTTGTTATCCTGATCTTGTGTTTATTGCATGTGTATGTATATACATAATTACACCCCGGGTAAATTCATGTCAAAATATGCCTTTTTGATCTCTCTCTCTCTCTCTCTCTTTATAAACTGCCTTTACTTTTCATTTCTCTCTCATACAATAACAATTACGAAAGTATAATGCTTCTGCAACATGTATTCACAGCAGCGCATTTGGTCTAGTCAATTCCATCCGGGCATTGTACATTGTAGTCTGTCAATGCCATATACTCTATGCTACATGTGTGTAATTGATACAATGATCACTCTCTCCCTCCCTCCCTCCCTCCTCTCTCTCTCTCTCTCTCTCTCTCTCTCTCTCCCTTGTATGTATAATGAACCTCATTGTAAACTACCTCTGTTTTGCATTGACTTGAATCAATGATACATATTTACAAAACTATGGACGCTTACTTTCATTCTAATCTAGTCAACCCTATGTTGTGTGCTTTCATGCTTCTATGTGGATTTGATATACTCTGATTCTTTTATGTAATTTCACTTTCTTTGTTCTTCCTCTGCGTACCCGCCATCTCATGTATGTTACATGTTTTTGTATTTCTCTATGACTCAAAAGAGTTAACCAGAATAAACCATTGTTTTCATTGTTCCATGATTTCTAGGATCGGGTATCAGGTTCGACACAAAGTCGTTCTACAGGCCTAGGCCTAAGTAGTTTCTTCTTTTCTCTTTCCCTCTTTTACTCCTAAAAGCAAACTTATTCTAGCTGCACACACACACACACACACGCACACACACACACACACACACACACACACACACACACACACACACACACACACACACACACACACACACACATCGCAAGTTTGTAAAAGGCAAACAGTGAGATGATCAGGGCATCCACGTCTGAATAAAATGGGGCGATGGGAGAGTCGGTGTGTGAGTGTGACGATTTGGACGATGTTGGCAAAACTGGGGTGAGTGAGATTTTGAATGCAGCACCTCAACACTGCATTTCTGAACACCATTCAACGTGTAAAGAAAGTGAGGCGACAAAATTTCGCCCCGTTTTTCAAGTCGCCCCACTTTATTAAGACGTGGATTCCTTGATCACCTCACTGTTTGCCTTTTACAAACGCGCGCACTCACACACACACACACACACACACACACACACCACACACACACACGCACACACGCACACACGCACACACACGCACGCACGCACGCACGCACGCACGCACGCACGCAAGAGAAGAGAGAGAGAGAGAGAGAGAGAGAGAGAGAGAGAGAGAGAGAGAGAGAGAGAGTTCATGATCTAAAAGCTATGTACACAGTTTGCGCTCGCCCATTGCTGCAGATGTAATTTAGGAATGTCAGTACGCGACTAGTTTTGCAATCTACCTGGGTTTTGGGGGCTGTTTAGTTTTTTCTTCTTTTTTTTTTTTTTTTTTTTTTTTTTCCAAAAGTCGGCCGACGAATCGCTGACAGTGGCCTCATAAAACAAAGGGGAGTAATTCTTGCTATGGTTTTACATCTATCTTCCTGCCAGAGTTCTCTCTCTCTCTCTCTCTCTCTCTCTCTCTTTTCTCTCTCTCTCTCTCTCTCTCTCTCTCTCTCTCTCTCTCTCTCTCTGTTTCACCCTCGAACTTGCCTTCATGAAGACTACCTTCAGAGAGGTAAGGGTTGTAGAAATCAGGTGCACAGGTTCTACGAGGGCTATGTTGACATCAGCTTAAACCGTTTGACATACACCACAAACCACGGAAATTGCAACACTTACGTCTTGCTCCAACCTTCGTGTATAATTAGAAAAAAAAAATCAAGTTTATTCACACAGTAAAAGAAAATATTATCATCACGAGTAACTGTTCCAACTCAGTATGACAAAATCCCGCAGAGTGACACAATCTCGGGGGCGGCCCCTATAATATGACACAATTGGGGCATAGGCCTACAGTGTAAGGTCATTTATCCCATATGACTACAGTGGGGAAGTCATTTATCCCATAGACCTACAATGATAAGGTCATTTATCCCATAGGCCTACAGTGTAAGGTCATTTATCCCATAGGCCTACAGTGGGAAAGTCATTTATCCCATAGACATACAGTGATAAGGTCATTTATCCCATAGGCCTATATTGTAGGATCGTTTATCCCATATGCCTACAGTGATAAGGTCATTTATCCCCACGGGCCTACGGTATAAGGTCATTTATCCCATAGACTTAGAGTGGTGAGGTCGTTTATCCCATAGGCCTACAGTGATAAGGTCGTTTATCCTATAGGCCCACAGTGGTAAGGTTGTTTACCCCATAAACCTACAGTGGTAAGGTCGTTTATCCCATAGACCTACCGAGGTGAGGTCATTTATCCCACAGACCTACAGTGGTGAGGTCATTTGTCCCATAGGCCTACAGTGGTAAGGTCGTTTATCCCATAGACCTATAGTGGTAAGGTCGTTTATCACATAGACCTACAGAGGTGAGGTCATTTATCCCATAGACCTACAGTGGTGAGGTCGTTTATCCCATAGGTCTACAGTGGTAAGGTCGTTTATCCCATAGGCCTACAGCGTAAGGTCATTTATCCCATAGGCCTACAGTGGTAAGGTTATTTATCCTATAGGTCTACAGTGGTAAATTTGTTTATCCCATAGGCCTACAGTGGCAAGTTTGTTTACCCCATAGGCCTAGAGTGTAAGGTTATTTATCTCATAGGCCTACAGTGGCAAGGTCGTTTATCCCATAGGCTTACAGTGGTAAGGTTGTTTATCCCATAGGCCTACAGTGTACGGTCATTTATCACATAGGCCTACAGTGGTAAGGTCATTTACCCCATAGACCTAGAGTGGTAAAGTCGTTTATCCCACAGGCTTACAGTGGTGAAGTCGTTCATCGCATAGGCCTACAGTGTAAGGTCATTTATCCCATAGGCTTACAGTGGTAAGGTCAGTTATCCCATAGACCTACAGTGGTAAGGTCATTTATCCCATAGGCCTACAGTGTTAAGGTCGTTTATCACATAGACCTACAGTGGTAAGGTAGATTATTCCATAGGCTTACAGTGGTAAAGTCATTTATCTAAATAGGCATACAGTGGTAAGGTCATGTTTCCTATAGGCCTGCAGTGGTAAGGTCGATTATCCCGTAGGCCTACAGTGTAAGGTCATGTATTCCATAGGTCTACAGTGGTGAGGTCGTTTATCCCATAGGCCTACAGTGGTAAGGTCGATAATCCCATAGCCGACAGTGGTAAGGTCATTTATCCCATAGGCCTACAGTGGTAAGGTCATGTATCCCATAGGCGTATAGTGTAAGGTCATTTATCCCATAGGCCTATAGTGCTAAGGTCGTTTATCCCATAGGCCCACAGTGGTAAGGTCGTTTATCCCATAGGCCAACAGTATAAGGTCACATATCCCATAGGCCTACAGTGTAAGGTCATTTACCCCATAGACCTACAGTAGTAAGGTCGTTTATCCCATAGGCTTACAGTGGTAAGGTCAGTTATCATGTAGGCCTACAGTAGTAAGGTCATTTATCCCATAGGCCTACAATGGTATGGTCATTTATCCCATAGACCTACAGTGGTAAGGTCATTTATCCCATAGGCCTACAGTGGTAAGGTCGTTTATCCCATAGGCCTACATTGGTAAGGTTGTTAGCCCACAGACCTACAGTGGTAAGGTTGTTATCCCATAGACCTACAGTGGTAAGGTTGTTATCCCATGGACCTACAGTGGTAAGGTTGTTATCCCATAGACCTACAGTGGTAAGGTTGTTCATCCCGTTGTTGGACATTGTCTTACATCACTGATAAGAAACGCAAGAACGTAACTTTGAACCACGCTACCTGTCTTTTGACAGGTCTAATGTCTGGAGAGAGAGAGAGAGGAGAGAGAGAGAGAGAGAGAGAGAGGAGAGAGAGAGAGAGAGAGAGAGAGAGAGATTTCAGAATAAATCTCAGTTAAATGACTATAAAATGCAAAGAGAACTTTGTCATTCTGTTTTGGTTTCTCACCGTTGTCCCAAATCATATATGCACGCAACACTTTCAACAAAAAGAAGAAAGTATTTGGGGAAATGGTGTGTGTGTGTGTGTGTTTGTGTGCGTGCGTGCGTGCATGCGTGCGTGTGTGTGTGTGTGTGTGTGTGTGTGTGTGTGTGCGCGCGCGCGCGCGCGTGCATGCGTGCGTGTGTGTGTGGGGTTGCGTGCGTGCGTGCGTGCGTGCGTGTGTGCGTGTGTGTGTGTGCACGCACGCGCGCTGAAATCTGGGCTTATTCGCTGCTTCCCGTGGAGGTCGCCTGGTAGCCGCGGTGTGACATGATTTGTATCATAGTGCGTCATGGGTCATACTGAGTTGGAACACCGTCTTTTTCCAATGGCAAGGGTGAACGGAAAATATGCTGTCAATCAAAAAAGGGAAAAGATGGAGAAGATGGGCCAACGGGTGTGTGTGGAGGAGACAGGGGGGAGGGAGGGGGAGGGGGGGGCAGCGGGTCCGGAGAAGGAAGAAGAAATCCGGCGAGATAAGCAGCGAAGAAATTTCGCTCCCTAAAATAGTGCGCAAGCAATGCATGCACAAGTAAAATGACACGTATATCTAAACTTGTAATTACTAGTTGCCAGAGCGGGGAAGGCAAAGGAATCAGTTTTAGCCGGCATAGCAGGCAATTTTGTCACCCTCCTCTGGAAATATCCCCTGGACATTTCCCTGTCGGACATTGGATCCCCCAAGGAGACGTTCTTATACTTCCAGAAATAATTTATTTCAATCGTCTTCAGAGCTGGGACAGCGTGTGTTGAAGTTACGGAATGCAGATGGGTGGGGTGGTGGGACAGGGAGTGGGGAGTGGGGGGGGGGGGGGAGGGAGAGAGAAGGGAGCGCCGCAGAATGGACGAGATCGTCCCACGTTAAGTTTTGTGTTATTTTGTCTCTGTCTGTTTAAATCTAGTTGTAAAGTGCGTCGACTGCAGGCAGAAATCTAAACAAATTTGAAAAATTATTGATAAAGCTTCCCCCAAAAACACGTATACAAACGCATCAAGACAAAAATCTTGTGATTTGTTTGTCTACGTTTTTTTCTTTGTTGTTGTTGTTGTTTGCTTTTTTTGTGGAGTTTTATCAATAATTTTTCACATTTATATCTGTTTAGTTGCCTCAGTGCTAAAATATCCAAATGAGTTTAGGTCCGTCCAGTATATGCATATCATCATCACCATCATCATCATCATCACCCCACCCTCCAATTACACAATCACACACCGAAGTGCGCCACACGCCCTGAAAAAAGAACAGTGCGCCGCTGCGCGTTCACCGATTTGTAACTGGCTGTGTGAAGAGTGACAACAGTTGTGTGGAGGTAGGGGCAGCTCAGTAACTGGCGAAGAAACTCATACTGGATGGAAAGTTGAGAAAGCAGGCCACATGATGAAACATTTTTGGGGTGAGGCTTTTATCAAACGACACGTTGTAAACGATTGAAATGTTCCGCATAAAAAAAGATTAAAGAATTGAAAGGAATTGAACGTCACTCCGCCGGTTAACATGGACAAACAAATTACAAGACAAAACACGACGCGTTTCGACCTCTTAGGCCTTCTTTAGGCAAGATAATCAACATTCAGGACAATGAAAACGAAAACCGAGCAATCACCTGACTTTGAAACTAAAAACAAACAAACAAAAAAATACACCACACACACACAAAAAGGCAAAAACTTTTAAATCTCCGTAGGGGACGTTTCCTGAGAGGGAAGCGAGGTGGCAGGTTACACCGTGAAGACGAAGACCGTTTAGAGAATTGGAGACGAAGGTCGACGGTTTCCTGGTGATTGCGAGAGCCAGACACTCCTAACAAGATTTCCCCGGGAGGAACCAATTGATGGAGCGGTCAGTGTGAGAGAGAGAGAGAGAGAGAGAGAGAGAGAGAGAGAGAGAGAGAGAGGAGAGGGCAGCTCCCAGGTGATGGGGAGGGAGGCCCGCACGAGTTGCAGCCAGGGGTGTGGAGCCGTTCGGTGTAATACGACACCATGGCAACGTTCCCCACACCTCTGCTAGTATACTTTTTGATGTGATCTCTCTCTCTCTCTCTCTCTCTCTCTCTCTCTCTCTCTCTCTCTCTCTCTCTCTTGGAAAAATAATGCATTTACAGATGAATGGTTTCCACATTTTCAAACCTTACAGGAAAAGGGCGTAAATGATTTTCAGATGACAGCACTTTCGATGAGGAAAATAAAGTATGAATCGCTCAATATCCGAAGAGAATATACCACTGGCGCTGAGGAAACTCAAAAATCACCAAGCTACCGGCCCTGATCGTATTATTAGTGAATTACTAAAAAAAAAAAAAAAATTAAAAATTATTTAAAAAAAAAAAAAAAAAAAAACGTGTCGCGAGTCAATATCATTCTTCCTGAAATTATTCAATAAATTGTTCGATTGCGGGTTATTTCCTCGACTGAAGGCAAAGTTTTCAGCATAATAGCAAATAAAAGGTCACATGAATGGATGGAAGAAACTGATATCATGGGTGACCATCAAGCCGGTTAAATGAAAAGAGAGATACACAATTACAGATACATGTAAAGTTACAAGCTTTCGTGCAAACACAGTTTTCATATAATCGTAAACTTTGCATAGCATTCATAGATTTCGAAAAGGCTTTCGATTCGATCAACAGAAACCTTCTTTGGCCAATTCTGTTTTAAAATGATATCGAAGGTAAACTATACAAATGTGTTAGAAGCGTGTATAATGTAGTCAAAGCTTGGGTTCGATGTGGTGTAAAAATGACTGACTGTATTCGTTGTACTGCAGGACATAAACAGGGTGATGCTTGCCGTCCAGTTTTATTTTGTCTTGCTATAATGAATATGCAGTAGATGACATTACTAACAGGAAAACACGATGCTATTCTTTCATTAGATGCTTTTGAATTACTAAATCTTCTATCAGATGATGTAGTGTTGATATCAGAAACAGGGCTTCAAATGCCGTTGAAGGATTACATCGTACTGCCACCGCTCTTCAGCTGGGGGTAAATAAGGAGAAACAAAAAATATTACCGTTTTTAGAAAAGGTGGTTATTTAAGTCTGAGAAAAAGATTGTTGTACGGTGGATCTGTAATGCATGCCTGTTGTTAGCGTGTGCAAATATCTTGTATTTTTTCTCCACTTCTTTGAGTTTTGGTTTTTTTAATGAAAAGATCTTGCAAATAGAGCGAAAAATGGTGTTCTCTGTATGATGAAATTATTACAATGTGCTTGATAACAATTCCTTTGCTGTAGTCATCGAATTATTTGACCGCCAGATGCAGCCTATTGTACAGTTTGGTTCAGAACTATGGGTCCAAGATAAGGCAGCCGTTTACTGTGAGTCTGTTAACAACTTTGCATTAATGAAATTTAATGGAGTGGACCTGAGAATTTTTAATGATCTTATTTATTGAGAAACCAACCTCCATGAAGTACAATGCCTTCTTCATAGCTAGACATCAGGACAAGATGTGGGTGTAATTTTTTCCCGGTTTTTCTTTTATCTTTGTCCAAAAGGATGGAAAACAGCGCCGTCATGCGCCTGAAGACATTGAAACTTCAAACTGCAACAGACGGTGTAACTCTATGCTGCCCTTCCTCGTTTTTATTCTGGGCAAGTTTATTACTTCAGTGAGGCGATATTGAACAAACTGCTGAACCACGAAAGGACAGCTATCGTCAGACCTTCCTGAACACCGATAGTCGGACAGTCAGCACTGAGAAAGCAGCGAGTTCCTTGACAGCAAATCATCAGCTTTCCAGCCTGTCGAGCTGCCCATCCTTAAGGACGTGATGTCCATGCTTTCAGGAGCTGAACAGTAAAGTTGACGGTATTAAAGATGACATTAAGAACATTCATGAAAGCTGCGCATGCTTGTAAGAAGAGGTTTAAGTCTCTGAAAGAAGAAGTGGCAGATCTGAAGAAGAGGATGCTGAATGTGGAACACAAAAAGGATGACCGGGAAGGATGCTGTAAGTGAAACAATGTAATCTTCTATGGTTTCCTCATAAACCAGATGAGATTCAGGCTGAAAGTGAAAGCATCACTGGCGACCTGGTGGTGAGCAGACTGGCGATGACTGGTGATGTCCAGTGCTATGGTGTCAGACTCTCGCCCAAACAACATCGACAAAAAGCCAGTCAGAGAGAGAGAGAGAGAGAGAGAGAGAGAGAGAGAGAGAGAGAGAGTTGCCCCGTTTAATTAATAACAAAACTTTTCACACTATTTATATGCATATTCTTTCTACTTTGTTTCACAAAGTTAATTAGATATGTTTTTTTCCAAAATATATCAACAGGTCTTCAAAGACAAAAAAAAACATTTTTTTCTTTCAAAGTTTGCACCCAAAGTTCACACACAAAAAATAAATTTTTCGTAAACAAAGTCGTCTGGTCCTCACAGATGTATCACAATTCTTTCTCAGTTTCCAGTCTCTTCGACCTCCTGCCGACTTACGAAACAAACTACAAACTGTGTCTGTGCCCCCCTCAACGAAAAGACTATAGCTATATTTTGTCCAAGGAGAAAGTTCCTGAGAGAAGAAGAAAAATAAATTAATCCTCATATTATTCTTTATCTAAAGAATATGTATATTCCTTTATTTCACTTTTCATCTTCTTTAGCATGGCTTACTTGACGGTTTGCTTTTTATAGGCCAGCCGTGGCCTTCAGTTCACACAAGACAGCTCCTGTGTCTTTGAAAAAAAAAATATGAGACATGCTGACAAGATTAGTGATTGCTCATTCTTCATTTTAGTTGTACTGAGTGTGTCTTTTTTTTTTATTTGAAGAAGACCTAAGAGGTCGAAGAGGTGTTTTGTCTCGAGATTCGTATGTTCATGTTTGGCGGATTTATACGTAACTTTTTTAAAGATTTATGAAGCATGCATTCTTGCAGAGCCTCTCTGTCTCTACAGAACTGTCAACTAGTCTTTTCTCTCTTCTTAACTACCCATCCTACAGGTGACAGATCTCCCAGAACTCTCTGTTCACCGCTCGGCATGCATGCATGCATGCTGCACGGTTTTCTTGAACGGGTGAGCGCTGGCACAAGGCTTTTAAAACCCTTTTTTTAATAGCCTGCACAAGCGATCCATGTTTTCTGTCGACACACTCCCATTAACAAATAAACCTACAACAACACCAAGAACTTTGGGGCACAATTCCAGACAGGCAGGTAGCGTCGCTTAAACGACAAGCCCAACTCACCCGCCATCGCCCGTGTACCTTGTTCAAGGACAAAAAGATGGTCCTCAAGGCCGAATGCAAACTGAAGGGCTGCAATGTATTTATCGAGGAGGACTTCTCTCTGCGTTCTAGCGACTTACTTAAGCAACTGTATCCGCATCTAAAAAGGACCTAGAAGAGGGCAAGCGAGCGACATTGGTCCACGACCATCTCCTGATTGAGGGGGGGGAGGTACTATCTGGGAGAGGAGGGAACTCTTAGGAAGTCAGGAAAGGGGGTAGGTCAGCTCAGCTCGACACCGGTGACCTCTCATGGTTTGCACGTGCTAGTTGTGCAAAGCGGCAAAAAGACGAGAGTCAGATTAGTGGCGCAGACACACAGAGTTACGATCCGGTTGACGTTGTAAACACTGTGCGCGCAAGGGTGGGATGGAGGCACGTGTAAATAAAGAAAAAAGATTTATATTGAAAAATAATATTGAAAATGTTTATATTGGTGTTAATATTATTGTTTGTATTGATACTGGTGAAGCGACAATATGCTCCATCAATGATGATGTTTGTGGTAGGAGTGATGCTGGAGATATTCGCCGAGCGTTGTCATGTGACTTACTGACTGACAGTGATAGTGACAGTGTTACTGAAGGTTGTAACTGGGGAACGTCTCAAAAAGAAATCTTCAACATGAAGTGGGAGTGCAGGGGCGATAATGCTGTGACGGGTGAGCGAGTGGAGAAGAATACGCGGGGCTGTGAAAGGAAAGATAACCGTGAATGAAAATGGCTGCATACAGACCATTGTGAAGATGATAGAGAGCGTGTTTCCTTTTTCGTGCGTTGGAATGTAAATGGTCTTTTGTAAAAATTTACCTATAAAGAATGTATTCCCTTTTTGCTGAACTTCGACTTCGTATGTCTTGTTGAAGACTTTTGTAGAGGACCATTTTCAGGTTAAGTAGTCTTCTGTAGACCTGCTGACAAAGAAGCCGGTCAGGTGGGGCAGTACGCCTTATTAAAACTACGCTTACATCCTACGTTCATGAAATTGAGACAGACTGCCCCAATGTTCTGATATTTTTTTTATTGATAAGAGTGTTTCTGGTATACTGGAGGGTGCATTATATGTATGTGCTTATGTTTCACCAAAGGGTTCACCTCATTATAATTACTTTGACATTGACATAAGCATCAGTTAGCTTGAAGAATGTCTTTTGAGTGTCTGCTCGAGTTTGAGGACGGGCATGTGATTTTGTCAAGCTATTTGAATACCAGGAATTTTGACGTTTTTTCCAGATTTTTTTTTTTTTAGCGATAATGATGTATATGATAACTTTGTTTACAATCGTTCAGTTTCAACCAACAGCATGAGAAGATCTACAGACAATATTCTCAGTAATCATGGGAAGTGTTTGTTAAATAGGAGCACAACTCTTGGATTGTGCATTTTGAATGGCACATGAAACCAGAATGCTAATGGTGATTTTACGCACATATCAAAAACAGGATGATTATTTTCTCCTGTCTATGGAATTGCTTTTCGCTGTTGTATATGAATTGTTGGTTTCAAAGAGAAGAGAGTCAGACCATTTGACCATTGGGTTACGTTTTGAATGGAAGAAAGAAGAAATAGAATGAACACATACCCCACGGAGGGGGACCAGTTTACTGAAAATTTCGTGTGGAAAAAGGATTTGGAATTTACCTATGATTAGGAAATGAATTATGATGAAACAATATCCGTGCGTTATCGTGATACGTTTAATTAATTATGATTTCAATGGTGCTCTGTAAATGTTTAATGATTGGATTAGAAAGCAAGCTAATCATATTTCTTTTTTAATTAATCTAACAAAGTGCGGTAAAAACAGTGATAGGAATTTTTTTTAAATGTAGGTAGGTAATAATAAAGCAAAAGGACTGCCTGTGTGCGTGTGCGTGAGTGTGTGTGTGTGTGTGTGTGTGCGCGCGCGCGCGCGCGCGCGTCCGTTCGTGTGTGTTGTGCGTGCGTGCGTGCGTGCGTACGTACGTGCGTGTACCGCAGGTGTTTTAATTCACAGTTTATAAACCCCCTCCGAGGAGAAAACCGGCTCTGAGCTACCAGTTTAAAACAGGAATTGAACCTGGAATCCTTGGATCGAAAGAGCAATGCTTTACCCGCTCGGCCTCCCAGGCTTGTAGATTCTCATTCTATTATCGATCTACAGTTCTTCTTGCTCGAAACTGTCGTATCAATTCACAGGCTTTCTGTGCAGGCCGAGAAGAGTATGAATTGCATGCAGAATGATTCACCAGACGGAGAACGTCATTATTTCTTGTGTAAGGGGAAAAAATAGGGGGGAAATGGTGGGAGAAAGATGTCCTGTCTGATCTCAAACTTTAAAGGCAACATATCTCTGGTCTGAATCAAACATGCGAAGATTTTAAACGTGAAAAGATCGGATCAAAGAGAGGGTTGTTCACACTTTGTGTTCATCTCTGTCTCTTTGACGTCTGTGGGACCCTTACGCTAACAGCTGGCCGTAAGCTAACAGAAATTTACGCTCCCTTGCGGATGTAGCCTACTAATTCTTTCCCACAGCCGCGCGCACGGCACGACCGTGTTGTTCGTAACAGAACCAGTTCCAGTTAGAGCGCACCTTCAGCGTCTGTGGGACCCTTACGCTAACAGCTGGCCGTAAGCTAACAGAAATTTACGCTCCCTTGCGGATGTAGCCTACTAATTCTTTCCCACAGCCGCGCGCACGGCACGACCGTGTTGTTCGTAACAGAACCAGTTCCAGTTAGAGCGCACCTTCAGTTGAAAGTCCCACGTTCGGGAAGATGCCGTTTGTCGTCTTTACCAGCATGCGGTCTCTCTCTCTCTCTCTCTCTCTCTCTCTCTCTCTCTCTCTCTCTCTCTCTCTCTCTCTCTCTCTCTCTCTCTCTCTCCTAAGTGACTATAGAAAGTGCGGACAGAGGCACTAACCTGGTCCTCACTGAGTGCGCGTCAAGCAGACAATACTCTGACATGTATTCATTCATCAGGTGGGAAAAGGAGCTTTATTGTGCTTCAGTACAGAAATCATATTTTCTTATTAAATATCCTTTATTTGCGGTGGATTCCGTACTCAGTGCAGTGATTTCAATACACATGTTTGTCGTTAATCAACAAAAGTGCCGAAAATAAATGGAGGATGCTCAATTTGGGGTTTCTGTAAGTATTCGGTGCTACTGTTAGCGGAGGGGAGGCCCACAGACGTCTATAAAATAGACAACACTGACATACATTCATCATGTCTTGAAGGTGTTACGGGTCTTTAAAGAAGGAAACACAGGCCTGTTTTGGGTAGAAAGAAGTGGCTGATAATTAACAGATCACAACCGACCTTACTTCCGTCTCCCAACCCCTGACTCACCCACCCCAAATTCCACCCTTATTCTCAACCCGCCACCGCCACCGAAGTCTAAGTACACCCGTTCAATGTCGGGTACCCCCTTCCCCCCCCCCTCCCCGCCCCCTTTGCCAAACCATAAATGTTCCCTTTTTCAGTCAGCCGGGCTTATCCCGGATTTGTTTGTTTCATAACCATCCCTGTCTGTTGCATCATCCCGGAAGTGTGACTAGACCAGAATAGTTAGAGTTGTCTCCCCCACCGTTGATAGGCGGTTGTTTCGTGGCCAATCTGACATTG
>CM065737.1:29790255-29792755 GCA_033310375.1 Conus canariensis | reverse complement strand
AATACCGTTTGATTTCATTAAGTAACCACTTTTTTCTGCTTTTTTTTTTTTTTTCCTTTTTTGTGTGTCCCATTTTCTGTGCCACCTCAATGGCATTTCACCCAAAATTCGCTAACACCCCCCCCACCCCACACCCCCTCTCCGTCCACAGCCACAGTCCATCCCCCGCCGCAACCCCGGCACTGACAATCTACAGGGGGCAGTCAATGTCAAGCCGTCGAGAGGAAACACACCGGAAGAGACACAGCACTGCTGCTGAGTCACTTCAGTCACTTCAACATACGCAGGACACCGCCTACTAAGCCTCCCACTGACGATAATTGCTGAGTTCCGGAGCCTGCGTGAATGAACTCCCTCCAGAGGGCGCCAAAAATCACTTTTCGGTTCTTGATAAGACAACTTATTCATGTTGGTGACGTCAATCATTGAGATGTAGGCGACCTATTGCCAAACCTCGCCATTGAGAACTAAGAAGTACCCCTTCGCTTCAAGGAGTAGGGAGGGGGGGGGGTGTCTTTCAGTATGAATTGTATCCCCCCCCCCCCCCCCCACACACACACACACCCCACCTTCTAGAAATTATAAGCTGGAAATTTCCCCTTCTCGGACGCTCTTCAGCTCTGTCTTTTGTTTCCCTTTCTTCCTTGTTATCCACTGTTGTCTATTCGTCCTTTATTCTCATTGTTTGGAACGTTAGTTCTCCCGCCTAAAGAAGACCCAATAGGTCGAAACGCGTTGTATTTATTTTGTATTGTGTTTGTTCTTTCGTTTGGCAGCGTAGTAATTCTGTTTTTGCTTCTTTTTTTTTTTTTTAATTTCCGCCCAGAGTCACTCCACTCTGAAGGCTAAAATTCATCGTTCAGATTCATTGCAAGAACTACGTGTACATAAAAATGTTGATGTATTCATCGTAATCATCCAAACAATCAAAACAAAGCACTGACACTGAAGCATGGTACATTTCATTTACCACGGTAAGTTGTGGTAAAACGGACTGTTATTGAAGCATAGTATATTTCATTTACCACGGTAAGTTGTGGTAAAAGCATTGGTACTGAAGCATGGTATATTTCATTCACCACGATAAGGTGTGGTAAAAGCATTAGTACTGAAGCATGGTACATTTCATTTACCATGGTAAGGTGTGGTAAAAGCAATGGTACTGAAGTATGGTACATTTCATTCACCATGGTAAGGTGTGGTAAAAAAAAAAAAAGGACCGGTATTGAAGCATGGTACATTTCATTCACCAAGGTAAGGTGTGGTAAAAAGGACTGGTATTGAAGCATGGTACATTTCATTCACCAAGGTAAGGTGTGGTGGAAAGGCCTGGTATTGAAGCATGGTCCGTTTATTTCAAGTCGGTAAGATGTCGTTCACACCACTGGTACTGGAACATGGAACATGCATTTCATTCACCGCAGTAAAGTTTGGTACAGCAATAATACTGAAGCCAGGCGAATTTCATACGCCAGGGTCAGGTGTGACAAACAGCCGTGGAACTGAAATTTGAGGCATTTCATACACCACGGTTGGACCTGGTACACAGTATTGGCACTGAAGTTTGGTGTGTTTTATTTGTTATGGTAAAGTGTGAGAAACATCAGTGGTACTGAAGCAATGAGCGTTTCATTTTCCACGGTAAAATGTCGTGAACAGAATTGCTTCTGAAGCATGGCGTATTTTGTACATTATTGTAAACCCGCGCAAAATGGTAAACGCACTGGTACTTATGAAGCATGGCCTGTTTTATACATCTTTATAAGGACAGATAAATGGCATTGGTACTGGCGTGTTTCATACATCTCTGTAAGGAATAATAAGTAGCACTGGTGCTTCTGAAGTATGACAACAACAGTGGTACTATTAAAGCATGACGCATTTCATACATTTTGGTAGAGAATGGCAAAACACCACTGGTACTACTAAAGCATGACGCATTTCATACATTTTGGTAAAGAATGGTAAAACAGCAGTGGTACTATTAAAGCATTATGCTTTTCATACACCTTGGTAAAGAATGGTAAAACAGCACTGGTACTACTGAAGCATTGCGTATTTCATACACCTTGCTAAAGAATGGTAAAACAGCACTGGTACTACTCTGAAGCATTTTGTATTTCATAAACTTTGGTAAAGAATGGCAAAGCAGTACTGGTGCAAAAGCATAGCGCATTTTAGACATCTCGGGAAAGAATTGTAAAACAGAGCTGACAATAAAGCATGGCGCATTTCATAAATATCGGTAAGGAATGGTAAATAGCACCAATTTTAAAGCAGAGCGTATTTCACACATCATGAGGAGGGGCGGGGGGGAGGGGGTAAGACGTGGCGAACAGAACTGGTACTCCCCCCCCCCCCCCCCCCCCCCACACCCGAAGCATTGGCTACGGTTGGCAGTGCCAATCGCGCAAGAAAACCCATCGCAGAGGTGACACCGGCTGAATGAACGTCACGTTGTAGTTGACCGATCCCACCTATCCATCCACCGCCTCCTCCT
>CM065737.1:29782755-29787755 GCA_033310375.1 Conus canariensis | reverse complement strand
GCACTCCTCTCCCACAGTCACACACAGATGCAGGACAAGACCACCCGCCTTGAGACAACATCAGCAGGAACAGGACTCAAGATAAACAAGAAGAAGACCGAGCTGATGAAGATCAACACCACAGGCAGCAGACCAGTCACAGTCGGAGACCAGCCCATCAGGGAATTAGATTCTTTTGTCTACTTGGGAAGCGTGGTTGACAAGCAGAGGGGCACCGACCGAGACATAGCCAGGATGGGCAAGGTGCGAGCAGCATTCATAATGCTGAAGAACATCTGGGCCTCAGCAGAGATCGGAAGGACGATGAAAGTGCGCATCACGTGAAGTCCGTTCTGCTCCATGGCTGCGAGACTTGGAGAATGACCAAGGCAATACAGCAAAAAATTCAGACCACCAGCCGCCGTGGCGAAGTTGCTAGCGTCGCGGACTCCAGGCTGGGAGGTCGCGGGTTCGATTCCCATCAGAGTCATGTGGGATTTTTCTGCCACGACCGGCTCCTACCCAGAGTTGAGTTTGCTACGGGCTCAGCTGGGAAGACTGGGACCACTCAGTCGAGTTTCATCCACTTAATGGATGCGTCTCTGAGAGTGTTGCTCAAATTTCCTGACCAACACAGCAGGTGTCTGTATCTCTCAGGCCTGGTTGACGCTGGGATATATTATGAAAGTAAGCGTAGAGTACAGCCCTGTCATGCAGTCTCAGACCGAAATGGAAATCCGTAGCATCATCTTCGTCATCCTCATTCACATCGATCAGCATTAAAAAATGTCTCAAATGCTGTGGCCCTTCATGCCCTGCTCTCATGGTGACCTCAGTTTCGATGTCCTCTCCACGTCTGTGACCTTGGTTTGGTTCCGTCGGGGTCACCGGTATCGGCGAGTCCGTGGGGGCTGTCATTGGACGGACGTGGTGGTGCCCTCCGGAGGGAGAGCTCACTCACGCCGGCTCCGCGACTAAGCAAATATTGTCGTCAGTAGGGGGCTTAGTAGGTGGTGTCCTGCGTATGTTGGATCAAAACAGGCGCCACTGAACACCACCGAAGTGACTCGGCAGCAGTGCAGTGTTTCCTCCGGTGAGTTGCCTCTTGACGACTTGACATTGATTGCTCCCTGTGGATTGCCGGTGCCGGGGCTGCGGCGGGACCGACCGGGCGGTGGCTGTGGACGGGTGTCGGAATGAGCGGCGTGGGTGCACTGCCACTGGGGTGGCACAGAGGTTGGGACAGAAAAAAAATTCAAACCATCAATACCTGTCTGAGGCGCATCTTCAAAATCAGATGGCCAGAGAAGATCATCAATGAAGATCTACGGAAGCAAGCAGGACAGGAACCAGTAGCCCAGCAGATTCTGTGGAGGAAGTGGGGCTGGACTGAAAACACTCTCAGGAAGCCAGCATCCAGCACCGCACGCCAAGCCCCTGACATGGAACCCGCAGGGGAAAAGGAAGAGAGGCCGACCTCGCAGCTGCTGGAGGCGAGACACTGAGGCAGAGATAAAGAGGCAGAGGACCAACTGGACAGGCATTCAGCGAGCAGCCCAGAACCTAGTGCGATGACGGAGTGTTGTCGATGGCCTATGCTCACCCTTGAGCTATGGGCCTAAATAAGTGACGAATCACTGCCGGCGTTTGATGATCTTTAATCAGAGTCTGCTGCTCCAAAACGAGAAACCTTTCTACCGGAAGTACTTTGTATTCTCCGTTTTGATTGGCCGTAACAAGTTCCAAAATTCAATCAGAGTGGACTTGATTTGTTAGATACTGTCATTTCAACATGCCTCAGAAGAAAACTAGGAAAGTTTAGCTGCAAAGTGAGACGACTGCAGGCGGAAATCTAAACAAATCTTAAATAAATGTAGCGAACCGCCAAGAGAATCGTGGACAAACGAGTCACAAGGCAAAACACAACGCGTTTCGACCTTTTAGGTCTTCTTCAGGCAAGACAAAAACAAATAATACAACGAAAATGAACGAATTTGGTACTCAGCTTCGATCTCTTCACTCTTCAGCGCAAGGATGCCAGGCGTTGAATGAAAACGAGGCTGTTAGAAGGGAGATAATGTGTGAGTCAAGGTAGCAAAGTAACACGTACATCGAAACACGCTCGATCATACTTTTGAACAACCCAAACATGCTGTTTATGGGTGAGGACCCATTTAAGAACCCTCTAACCCACTCTCCTTTCTCCCATACTATAACTGCTATTGCCTTATCACCAAAAGTAGTAGTAATCCTGTCTTAATTTATTATTTCAATATTTTGACCTTTATTAGTATTATTATCAGTAGCATAATTATCATCATGGCTACCTTGACTCACACATTATCTCCCTTCTAACAGCCTCGTTTCCATTCAACGCCTGGCATCCTTGCGCTGAAGAGTGAAGAGATCGAAGCTGAGTACCAAATTCGTTCATTTTCGTTGTATTATTTGTTTTTGTCTTGCCTGAAGAAGACCTAAAAGGTCGAAACGCGTTGTGTTTTGTCTTGTGACTCGTTTGTCCACGATTCTCTTGGCGGTTCGCTAACATTTATTTAAGATTTGTTTAGGAAAGTTTATTCAATCTAAATTGATCTTTTCAATCAATAAAGCCTTCATGTAAAGTGTGCATACTAAAGTCTTATTTTACGTTAATTTGACGAAATTTTAGCTAGTGTCTATTGTCTTAAATCGAGAGAAGAGGCTCCTAAATTCTATACATTTACAAAACTAAACAAAAAGTTCCCACGAGTTCTTTTCTATTCAATACCTTTCACGCCCCCCCCCCCCCCCCCCCCCTCCTCTTCTCCTCTCCCCCTGTACCCCGATCTCCCCACATCCATCCCGACACACACACACACACACACACACACACACACACACACACTTGTGAGATATTTCGTTCCATACTACCGACTGATAGCACCCCCTCCTCTCCCCTTTTCACCTCCCTTTCCTTCCCCTTTCCCGTATAAGGGCCGGCCTGTGCTCAAATGGTTAGAGCGTGTGTCTGCTGTGCTAAGGGTTGCGAGTTCGAATCACTTGAGAGGTCGGAAGTTTTCGGCTGAAAATCCCTTTCTCCACCCAGCAATAAATGGATATATCTTCATTTCAGTGATGGTTAAAAGCCAGGTAACAGATACAAGGACCTTTTTATTTGGCTGCCGTATGACCATTAAGATTCGGGACTTGAGCCTTTCAACAAAAAAACCTTCTTCCCCTGCTCGTGAGCTTATTCGAACTGGGCCCATTATTTGACGACACTAAATCCTTATGTTCACCAGCATCCGATCATGGGACTCCTGAAACCTGCAAACGATGTGAAGGGTTGTTGCACACGTTGTTTGACAGAGCATCAGGCCTGCGTCACACGGTAATGTTTCTGGAGACATATTCCACACAGGCCCAAACTGTTAAGAGCGACGGGTTTTTCAAACACGTTTTGTTTATTGAGGCGTGCCACACAATGGATTACTGTGCTGATGGCTGGAGCGGTTGTTCTGACTCTACAGCCTGTTGGACTGCTTTTGCAGTGAAAATCCAATTGCGTGAAAATGCTAGAAAGATGCTTTTCCTTTTTCTTCTTCTTCTTCTTCTTCTTCTTCTTCTTTCTCCTCCTCCTTCTTCTTCTTCCTCTTTTCCTTCTTCTTCTTCTTCTTCTTCTTCTTCTTCTTCCTCTTCCTCCGCTTCCTCTTCTTCTTCTTCTTCTTCTTCTTCTTCTTCTTCTTCCTCATTTTCTTCTTCTTCGTCGTCTTCTTCTTCGTCTTCTTCTTTTTCTTCTTATTCTCCTTCTTATTCTCCTTCTTATTCTCCTTTTTCTTCTTCCTCTTCCTCTTCTTCTTCTTCGTCTTCTTCTTCCTCTTCCTCTTCTTCTTCTTCTCTTCTTCTTCGTCGTCGTCGTCCTCTTCTTCTTCTTCTTCTTTCTTCTTCTTCTTCTTCTTCGTCTTTTCTTCTTCTTTTCTTCTTCTTCTTCTTCTTTCAGGTCTGCCTGTTTGTCGGCTGTATTTCGCAGAAACTGCAGAAATGATTTCACATAAGGAAAAATGGAATATAGAGCAGTACCGAACCCATTAAACTTCAGTTCCCGGCCACTAGTCCGAATCAATGAGCGAATCCAGGATCTGTTCAGGTAGATTATCACAGATTTTCCAGTGACCTTGAACAATGTGAAGTCACTGTTCGCATATGAGGAGCTGTAAGTGCAATAATATATTTTGACGAAGGAGCAGAAACTTTTGTGGATATATAAGTTGACATTTTATAATTATTTTCCATATTCTTGAGCATGCAAGAACATAAGAAGGAACGTTTCCAGTCCGGACTTATTACAATTTGACTTGACTGGAAAATAATGTTGTGCGGCGGAGGTACGCGCTTTTTTTTTTTTTTTTTTTTTTTCTTCCCGTTTCTTTCTGCCTTCTACGTAGCAAGCCAGGTGGCTTTGGAATTAATCGACTTAACACAAAGATTTCACCATGGTAATACTTTGAGGCGGGCCTGTCTGCTGCTCGATTGTCAAGTGAGGTGTAGTCATGTATTTACCTAGCAGGACCCTCCACTAGCTCATTGTGCAAAACCCTAAAAATATTTTTCCGTTACACAGGAACAAGGCGTAGAATGAGAGTTCGTCAAGTCGCTTTGAACTAGCTCCGGTCAACAGTGGGATGACGCCAGACGGGAAACAGAAAACTCCGTGCTTCGCGCTTTTCTAGGCAAACAGCGCTGTCTTGGGATTCCTCTCAAACATGAATTGTGTGTGTGTGTGTGTGTGTGTGTGTGTGTGTGTGTGTGTGTGTGTGTGGAGAGAGAGAGAGAGAGAGAGAGAGAGAGAGAGAGAGAAGACAGACAGACAGAGAGGATGGGAGGGAGGGAGGGAGAGAGAGAGGCGAGGGTGGTGGAGATGGGAGGCGGAGGGGAGGCTTAGAGACATGGGAGACTTTGACAAATGACAATGATTCTTTATTCTACAACAGTGACAGTACCGGCCATTTTTCATCCTTTCCCGTAACTATTCTTCTAACATA
>CM065737.1:29767755-29780255 GCA_033310375.1 Conus canariensis | reverse complement strand
GGACGGCCGAACTTTTCTCTCTCTCTCCTTTTTTTTTTCTTTCTTTTTTTTTTTTTTTTTCTTTTTTTTTTTTGACGGAGAAGAGAAGTGGAATAAGCATCAGTTAGCTTTGTTTTTTCTTACACTCGGCCCTTTACACAGAGAAATAGAAGCAAAGTACAAGAACATGCAGAAAAGCCTTCATTAAAAACCCGATGTTTAAAAAAAAAAAAAAAAAAAAAAAAGCGACAGAGATACGATAGTGTAAACCCATGCTACTGTTGTCACGCAATTGATTTCTGATCAGTCGTTGGCCACAGTATGGCCGCATGAGTTCACACTGTCCACCTTGATTGTCGACCAAACGACCTGCACAGCGTTCAACAGCCAGCAAACCAACCACGCTTTCTACGGGGCTCATGATATCGTCGGTCCATTCAGGCGATATTCCTGTCAAACTAAATCCCCGACAAAGAGCGTCAGCGTAAACGTTTGGTCAGGCGTTTGTCGCGTAACGTTGTTATCAACGCTACAGTCACCCTAGTATTGATCACTACCACGTTCGCTGCACCAGCAAATTGACATTTGTTGCCTGTCAGGAGTATTTGAGGAGGTGGAAGGACATAACCACGCCACTACATTGAGCAATGCCCAAACAGCCGCCACTACATTGAGCAATGCCCAAACAGCCGCCACACTTGGCTGCAACACCCAGCGAAAAAAGAGCTGACCTGTCGTCGCTGCCCTGTAGCTTGGCATCACTCATTTTCGGCACTGAATGAAGATGCGAACACATAATTTCCTGGTGTTGCCCATACCTGGGCAGGAATGGGGGACGAAGTGAGATCATTAACCTGCCAGGTGTCATGGAAGCTGAGGGCGTTAAACTGTCAGCAGTGATAGGCCTCTAAAGTAGGCAGACACCATGGCTGCTTTACAGCTTTCCATGAGTTTACACGAGGTTAAAAGGCTGTTATCTTCCAACCAAGGACTGATCAGCTGCAAACGTGTAATACATCCCGAAGTGTTGTGAGTCCAAGTGCACCATTTATAAGCCCGTGTGGCAGGGTGAATAGAACCGCTGAACCTTGATTTGTTTAGGGGCAAGCTAATGCTCATGATTATTGTGTGTTGGTTTTGTTTTGCTACTCCAGATCAGTGCTTCACTATGCGTCATTGTGAACCCACTCTTTACAAATATCCGTTTCGCAAACCTCGCCCTAAACAAAATATCTATCACCCACCTAAACCCACCCTTCATAACATACCTGTCACCTATAACTAAACCTTTACAGAGTACCTGTTCCTCTAAACCAAACCTTTACAAACTAACATTACTTCGAATCAGCCCTGCACAAAACAAATGATTTTGCAAAGCCACCCATCACGAAACATCCTCTACTTTAAGCTCGGTCTTCACAAAATGTGTCATTTGAAATTCCAACTTCACAACTTCTCTCGACAACTATTATTCCAAGCCCACCCGTTACAAAACTTCAGTAACTCGACACTTACTTTCCCCCATTCACACACACACACACGCGCGCGCGCGCGCGCGCGCGTGTGTGTGTGTGTGTGTGTGTGTGTGTGTGTGTGTGTGTGTGTGTGTGTGTGTGTGTTGAACAGCTTAGTAGTGGGGGAAAAGAAATGCAGGCTAACGTGTGTGTGTATGTTTGTGTCAGAGAGCGTGCGCATGCGTGTGTGTGTGTGTGTGTGTGTGTGTGTGTGTGTGTGTGTGTGTGTGGTCTTTCATAAGACATCTATTATTTCTGTCACACCTTTCAAAAAACAAAGATGTTACTTCAATCACACCATTCTCAGAAAATATATTACTTCTGTCACACCTGTCACAAAATATGCATTGCTTCAGTCGCACCGTTCACAAAATATTTATCACTTAAGTCATACCATTCACAAAACAACTGTGACTGCTAAACATCTTTCATGAAACAATTACTACTTTATTGCACCTTTTACCAAAAATATACCAATTCAAACTGCTTTACACAAAACTTACATTTGTTTAACACCTTTCATGAAACATCTGCTAATTCATCAAATCTTTAGCAAACCATTTGTTACTTTAAACCATTCAAGCAAAACGTCAAAAAACATCTTTTACTTCAATCACACGATTCACAAAATATCCATTACTTCAACCGCATGATGTGATGTGTAAAGCATCTCTACTCCAAAACATTTTTCAAACATCTAATACTTAAAACCACCTTGCGGAATACATGTTCATTCTTCAAACTAAATTTCACAAGATAGCTATTATTTCACTCACACCCTTTATACATCTATTTTTCCAAACCACATTTCACAAAGCGTCAGTTACTTAAACTACCATCCAATACTTAAGAATTTCTTTTACAAAGCGTCTGACTTTAAGATAAACCTCGTTTTTTACAAAGCATCTACAACTTCGAACTACCTTTCACAAATGAATTGTCACGTCAGTCATACGCTACACAGCACATCAGATACTTCAACCAGACCAGTTAAAAGCGTCTGCACTCCAATGACGCCCATCTCAAAATGTCTGCTACCTCAGGATATCTTTCACAAAGCATGCATTACTTTAATTGCATCCTACCCAACACATAGTCTGCTCCACACTACCCTTCACTGAATGTCTGGCACTATTGCTAACCTACTCTTTACAACCGCCGACAGATTCTGACTAGCTTTTTCCTAGACGTTAAAAACATAACGCTCAGTTTTGCTCCTGCTCTGGAGTGCCATGGCAGTCTTGTTTGAAGTGTTTGTTTTTTTTAATCTTACTTCGTTCTGTAAAAACTGCGTGGTGGTGTTCCTTTCATATTGTCTTTATTAGGGAGGCTAGTGTACAGTCATACTGATGAATGAACTGTGAAGGTCTTCTGTTCTCTTCAGGTTGTCTTTGTGTAGGGAAATTCGTGGACAGTTACCTCCATGAACACAGGGTGATGATGATCCTTTCAGATTGTCTTTGTTGTGGATTTTATTGCACAGTCATCTCCATGAATAAGAATGATAATGTTTTCTCCAGACTGTGCTTGGTTGGGGAGATTAGTGAGCGTTAATATTCATTAACACAGTGTGATAGTCTTTCTCTCAGGCTGTCTCTGTGTAATGAATTAGTGTGCTGTCATCTCCATGAACACAGCAGTGTAACGTTTCCCTTTATGTGTCTTTGTCAGGGAGACCAGAGTACAGTCATCACCATGAACCCAAGAGTGATAATACTCTCTTCATATGGTCTTTGTCAGGGAGATTTGTGCGCAGTCATCTCCACCAACACAGAATTACATTCCTTTCTGGTATTCCTTCCATGTTGTCTTTGTGTGAAGATCTGCATTTTCTCTGACCCAGGTGTGTGTTTTTTTAATGAGAGATGTGTGTGTGTGTGTGTGTGTGTGTGTGTGTGTGTGTGTGTGTGTGTGTGGTGTGTGTGTGTGTTTGACATGTTGGACAAAGTTATTTGACTTAACGTGCTTTACACTCGCACTTTTGTTTGGAAAGCCAAGGAGTAACCCTAGAGTTCCGTTGAGCAATGAACACGACATTCGGCGCGTGCCACGTGAGCGAGAGAGAGACAGAGACAGAGAGAGAGAGAGAGCGAGACAGACAGAGAGAGAATGATTTGTTACTTTACACGTGCCGTTCCTAGTCTACTAAACTAGCGCTCAGTGCGATTACACATGCACCAAAACGTGATCGAGAGAGCAGCACTCTGTGCAACTAAACAGGCATCAAAACATGAGAGAGAGAGAGAGAGAGAGAGAGAGAGAGAGAGAGAGAAACAAACTCCCCTTTTACATTGAACTTCCCCACTAGCTACAGATACAGTCATTACATCATCTCCCCTTACGCACAACAGAAAACCAATGTAATTCTTTCTCCACAACTGTTCTGTTACAGCTCTGACCACAGCTTCCAGAGATGCCGGCTGGGACGGTCATGACCTCAGCGGGTACGCACGAGCCAGAAGAGGGTGGAGCATGATGCGGCTGGGCCGTGGGCTGCAGATGCTGAGGCTGGGAAAACGGATGGCTCCACCTCCACCCTCAGGTGGTCCTCAAGCCACCCCTGCAAAGATGCGGGAACTCCTGGGTCAGCTGCTTGACGATGGTCTTGAGGATGTGTACCGCCGTGGGCCAGCGCCTGGGTACAGCCGGCAGATGGAGGAGGACGCTTTGGAAGAAACTGTACAACGCACTGGAAGAGGCTGCAGAGTCTGATCTCCGTCCTTACTCTCCGTTCTACCCCGCTCGTTTCAAAAGATCTGCTTACGACCATTTGAACACCATGCGGGAAGTTACCTCTAATTCTGACCAATCCGAACGCTCCTTCCTTCCCGCTTCTTCCTCTTCTTCTTCCTCCATTGGTCGGTATCTGGGTCACGTGTTCAAGACCAGCCCCGCCAAATCCGGTCCCGTGCTGAGTGTACGTCATCAGAAAGGCGATGACGATGACGACAGGGTGACTGACGTCATAGAGCAGAACGATATGATGCCAGAGACATCTTCAGAGGGAAAAGTTTAATATGCATGCATTGAGGACTGTGTTGCTGTCAAAGTGGGGTCACTGGAAAAGATGGTGAGGGAGAGAGGAGGAAGTGTAGGGGGATCATAAGGCAAGAACATCAGATCTCCCAGTCAGGCAAGCTTGCTGGCACTGTTGCTACAAATAACTGTGGTCATTTGCTAGCTGTGATGCTATGTGGAGAAAAAAAAAAGACATTGCTTGTGTATGATTTTCATTTCTCCAGGAAGAACATATGTTTCTAGCCCGATTATTACACCATACAGATGAAAATAAACATTTTAACTGAAAACATTTTATCTGTATTTGGTAAGTTCAATAAGCAATGTTTTCATCTGAAGTTTATTGAAATATAGGCAAAACCGAAGAAATCAGTCACATACTGCTTCACAGTTAGGTCTCTTCTCTCTCTCCTCTCTCTCTCTCTCTCTCTCTCATCTACTCCACACACACACACACACACACACACACACACACACACACACACACACACACACACACACACACACACACACACACACACACACACACACACACACACATATACACACTCAGGTGTTGCGCGCGCGCAAACACACATATACACACACAAATGGCATATGCGTGCAGGTGCACACGCGCACACACACACGCGCGCGCGCGCGCCACGCACATGCACTCACACATAGCAATATATAATAGCGACCTTCATCATCACCTATTACACTTCTCACAGAGGATTCTGGAATCGATCTCAAATAAAAAAAGGGATGATAGTCTGTTTACATTTCATGATCGCATATACTTCAAATTATTTCTGTAGCAAAATCAGTGGGAACAAAATCTTTACATGGACTCTTGTGAGACAGTGAAGAGAGTGGTGACGCTGATGAAAATAATCATATTGATGTTTAAGGAGCCAACAGGGATTACTTTGAGACAACTAGTCGATAACTTTTCCTCTCGCAGCAGTGAAATGTTTTCTCGCACCATTCAGTTAGACCGTTTAATTATTTGGATTTGTATGGCACCAGCCGGCCATGAACTTCGAGGTAGCTGGTTACACGGAGTATGTGGCTGTATCCTGTGCATGTGCGCGTGCTTGGAGGGTGATATAGGTGGTGTGCGTGTGTGGTGTGTGTGTGTGTGTGTGTGTGTGTGTGTGTGTGTGTGTTGTGCGTGCGTGTGCGTATATATGTGTGAGTGTCGCCTGAGAGAGAGAGAGAGAGAGTCATAAACACGGTAACTTTAAGAAAAAGAGCAGGTGTATTTGTTCTTCACCTGTTCTTTTCTTGGCTGTTCCAGATGACTTGATTTACAGGATGCATATGGCAATTTATGTATCAGGGTTCAATATGCCGTTTCTGTTGCGTATCGTAAAGCGCAATCACCTTTTGCATGTCGTAAACGGCCATAGCTTTTGTAGATCATAAAGGGCCATAACTTTTGTAGATCATCAAGAGCCATACCTCTTGCACATCGTATTTTTTGGCAGATCGTGATGGGCCATATTTCTTGCAAATTGCAATAGTCCATGTTTCTCGCAAATTGTTGCAGGTCATATCTCGAGCAGGTCGTAATGGCACATATCTCTCGTAGATTGTAAAAGCCCATCTCTCTTGCAGATCACAGCAGGCCGCATCTCCTGCAAACTGTAACGGCCCTTAGCTTTTCCAGATCGTGACGGGCACCATAACGAGTCGCATATCTTTCAGATCGTAATGGGTCACATCTCTTGTAGTTCACAAGGGGTCATATCTCGTGCACTTCACAATGGGTCATATCTCTTGCAGTTCACAATGGGTCATATCTCGTGCAGATCATAATGGGTCATATCTCTTGCAGTTCACAATGGGTCATATCTCGTGCAGATCATAATGGGTCATATCTCTTGCGGTTCACAATGGGTCATATCTCGTGCAGATCGCAATGGGCATGTCTCTTGCAGTTCACAATGGATCATATCTCTTGCAAATCGTAATGGGCCATGTCTTTTGCAGATTGTAATGAGCCAAATCTCTTGCATATCGCAATGGACCATATCTCTTGCGGATCCCCGTGGGCCATTTCTGAATTATCTTGTAATGACCCATACTCTTGAAGATCGTAACGTGCCATTTCTGCTGCAGGTTGTAACATGCCGTTTTTGTTGCAAGATATAGCGAGCCATTCCTGTGGCAGGGGTGTAACGGTACATTTGCCTAGGAGTATAAAACGCCGGATAATTTACATAGCAAGGTCGTGACAAGCTATTTACCCAACAGGGTATTATGGTCCATTTCTGCAGCTGGCTGGCTGTATTCCTGAACTGAAAATGTTTTGCAACTGCACCATAATAATATGAATCAGAACTAAAACATACACAGTGTGTCCACTGCAGAGGACTGTGTAACCAAAATGTCTTTTCTGCATCTAATTTGTTGAATAATAACTTTCAGAAGGGAATGGGTTTGGTTGTTCTTTTTTTTAATGTGTATTGGGTGCCTAATTTTCGAAGAGAATGTACTTCGTTTACCTAGAAAACAAGCTTATAATTATCTTAAACTATTTTTTGTCCAAATAAATGCGTGTATATGCAAGCTTGCCTGAGTAGAACTGAAGCAAAAACAAAGTTCTGTTTTGGTTGAAAAGAAGGGTGTCGCATTTAAAGCATTTTCCCTCAAGGAATAAAATGGTCTTCGTCTTATATTTGCCTCATTAATTAAACTGACAATGAATCTCTCTCTCTCTCTCTCTCTCTCTCTCTCTCTCTCTCTCTCTCTCTCTCTCTCTCTCTGTATGCTTGTGCCTGTGTGTGTGTGTGTGTGTGTGTGTGTGTGTGTGTGTGTGTGTGTGTGTCCCTTTCGGGCTCATTAATTACAGGTGTGGCATAGAAGAAACTGTGTGTGTGTGTGTGTGTGTGTGTGTGTGTGTGTTTGCGTTTGTGTCCCTTTCGAGCTCATTAATTACAGGTGTGGCATAGAAGAAACTGAAATTTGTGTGTGTGTGTGTGTGTGTGTGTGTGTGTGTGTGTGTGGTGTGCGAGCGTGCTTGCGTGTGTCTGTGCGCGGGCGTTGTGCGTGCGTGTGCGTGCGTACGTGTGTGTGTGTGTGTGTGTGTGTGTGTGTGTGTGTGTGTGTGTGTAGTGTGTGTGTGTGTGTGTGTGTGTGTGTGTGTGTGTGTGTGTGTGTGTGAATGCTTGCGCATACATAGCACATGCTATTTTAGTCTTACGTTATCGTCAGAAAAACGGAAGAAAATCCTGTATTGTTGTTTTAACAAGACGTGGTGATCCAGCTCCCCTCCCTTACCCCTCCACTACCTCTCCCCCTCCACCTCACCACCTTTCCCCTGGATCCGCTTAAATGAATGGCGACTGTGTTCGGAGCTTTCTGCCAAGGGTTCTCGACCAGAATGGTGTTACTTGAAAGGAATAAACAAGGCAGATTTACCATTCTGGCAAAGGCAAGCAAAACAAACAAACAAATCCTTGATTTCCTATTAGCACTGAAAGTATTATTCAAAAAGGCAGGAGAATGAAAATAAAAGTGTTGTAGGCGGATGTACACGCTAAAGAGGTTCGTTTCATTATAGATTGAGACTTGCCACAAAGAAGTGTGGATGCGCAAGTGAGCGGTGCAAGTGCTTGTGTGCGTATCACATTATACATGTTGTGTTGTACTGTATTGTATCAACAGAGATACGTTTTAGTCAGTATTGATTTAATTCATGAAAATATGTATTCAACAAATACCAAAAAAGGAAAATATACATAAATGAATAAATATAGATACATACACAGTCTCCCACACCTGTCAAAAAATTCTATAGGCACGAACACAGATACGTTAGGCAGTCCCTCTGTCATTGATAAAATCCACAACCCATGTTCACTAACGCACGCTTAGTCCTTCGAATGAGACTATAGTCCTTCGAATGAGACTATAAACCGAGGTTCCGTGTGTGAACGCACGCATAACATCTTGCACACACGTAAAATCCCATCACCAACTTTCGGAAGAGTAGGCCAGTTTGGCCGTTGGTATGGATGACACGTTACACATAGCATGCACCCTGCGTGAGAAATGGAAAGAATGAAGGAAGTAAGGAAAATGAGTGATCGATATTGAACGATACTGACTGGATGACACGGGAAACGACTGAATGAAGCGCCAGCTGGCAGCTCTTCAGTCGGCACTACCCAGGTAGGCAGCCCGTTGTGTAAACGAGTGTTGATTGTAAAGCGCTTAGAGCTTGGTCTCTAGCCGAGAATAGGCGCTATATAAGTATTCATTATTATTATTATTATTAGTCAGGGATCGACAAGTGCGCTCTGCAAACACATCTCTGACGTCACGCAGCCTTAAAAAAAGTCCTTGCATCCGTCGTGGTGCGGTTACAGCAGACGCGCTAGAGGAGTTTACCTATCTTCACCCACGTGTCATCATGAATCTGGGCCGCAGCGGGCAAGTAGTCTAGAGCTGACATCAGTTGGGTTTGTTTTTTTTTTTGTTTGTTTTTTTTTTTTGTAGAGGTTGCATCGCCAACTAGACTTTCTAGGCATGTGTCCCACTTGTCTTTTTTCTTTTTATTTCCATGAATTTGATGGGAGACATTGTCTTAAAACTGATGTGGGGGGCTGCAATAGCTCAGCTGGTAGAGCGTCGGACTCGTAATCTTGGTGATCCTGGGGTTGCAGGTTCGAATCTCCGCCGGGCCGTTTCGGTACAGGGGGATTTCTCCCTCGGAGTTAGCATTGGTTCTGACTCCATTTCCCATTCAGTCCTTCGAATGAGACTATAAACCGAGGTTCCGTGTGTGAACGCGCGCATAACATCTTGCACACACGTAAAATCCCATCACCAACTTTCGGAAGAGTAGGCCAGTTTGGCCGTTGGTATGGATGACACGTTACACATAGCATGCACCCTGCGTGAGAAATGGAAAGAATGAAGGAAGTAAGGAAATTGAGTGAACGATATTGGACGACATTGACTGGATGACACGGGAAACGACTGAATGAAGCGCCACCTGGCAGTTCTTCAGTCGGCACTACCCAGGTAGGCAGCCCGTTATGTAAACGAGTGTGGTTTGTAAAGCGCTTAGAGCTTGGTCTCTAGTCGAGAATAGGCGCTATATAAGTATTCATCATAGTAATAATAATAATGTGGGAGACAAGACCGATAAAAGTGTAAGCGTATAGGTGACACACACACACACACACACACACACACACACACACACACACACACACACACACACACACACACACACACACACACACACACACAACTGCTTGAGTAAATACGCTTGTTTATTTACACATATAGACCAAAAAAAATACAGCAACACAAAAAAGTCAACAGACTATGCCGGTGCCGCAACAAACGAATGATTGGCAGTGTCACTGCTGAGTGTTCATCACAGCAATTCAGTGAACAGTAGGAAGAACATGGCACCGCCTGTGTTCTCTCCAAACAACCTGCTGCACTCGGGCTACCTTTTCGTGTCAGTATCTCACCAAACGCTGACATCACGGATTACACAACCTGTAACGTGCGCAGTTCATCTTGTGGCTGTGTTGACACAGAAAAGGCCTTTCAGCCGCTAGTTTACCTGCATGTATTGATCTACGGGATGGGAAAAATCCCGTTCCACATTTCTTCTTCTTCTGTTCCCAATAATGTCCAGCTGTCGCCGTTGATAGTTATTGATATGTAGCGGTTCGGAATTAGCGCAGCATAGAAAAAAAAAAGAGAAGGAGGGCGGGAGGGGAGTTTTATTGATTTTTGTATCGGCACTATTAAGATGAAAGTGCCGAGTGAAGGAGAGTTTGCAGTCTCTAGGGGCAGGTGGTTCCAGTCTCGGATGGTTCTAGGGAAAATAAAGAGTATCCGTGGTTGGCAGCGCGGCAGGGAAGGCGATGGCACATGCTGGTCGTAGTGGTTTCTTCTACCACTGGAGGCTAGGGACTGGTTCGAATCCCCCGGTTATCTTTATAAAAAGGTGTACGACCCATTCCTACCCCTGTTCCCCTTGGCACGTCACCCCACCCGCTCCGCTCACTCTCCCCACTTCCAATCTCCATGTCACCCCCTGCTCCCTCCCTGTCAATCCCTCTTCCGCTCCTCGTGTTCCCCCTCCCCATCCCCATCTCCATTTCCCTTCCCCCGTCGCCCCTTTCCCCTTCTTTCTCCCATCCCCGTCCCTCCTGTTCTTCCTCCTTCCCTTCTCCAATCGCCCTCCATCCCCATGTCCTGTCCTCCCGTACCCCCTCCCCCGTTTCCCGTCCTCCTTTCACCCCTTGCCATCCCCCCTTCTCCCGCCCCCACCCCTTCCCACTCACCCCACCTACCAAACACCCCTTGCCTATAAACTGTACCTTTGAGGATGCTCATCAGATTTGAAAATAGAAAAAAAAAGTCCTGAAGATGGTCTGTGACCGAAACGTTGAAGATGTGTGTGTGTGTGTATGTGTGTGTGTGTGTGTGTGTGTGTGTGTTGTGTGTGTGTGTGTGTTTGTGTTGTGTGTGTTGTGTGTGTGTGTGTGTGTGTGTGTGTGTGTGTTGTGTTTGTGTGTGTGTGTGTGTGTGTGTGTGTGTGTGTGTGTGTGTGTGTGTGTGTGTGTCTTTTTCTGTTTTCAAATCTTCTGAGCATACTCAAAGATATACTTCGTATTGTTGACAGAAGATCGACGGCCAAAAATCATTTCTATTACCCTTTGCCTTAGGCACACTTCAAAACAAGTGTCTGAATCCGGCATGGACCCATGGACCTTCAGATGAGTCCAATGTACTCCCACTGGAGCTATTCAGGCTGACAGAATGCACGGTGTAGGCCAAGGACAAGGAATGTTTAACTTTTTTAAAATCCCGACTTCGCTTTCTAGCACCAAAGTGAATCACTTCTGATCTTCCCGGCATGCCAAAGAGTCAACATGCCACATTTGAAGAAAATCAGATGAACACTGTGAATTTGTAAAACCAAAAGCAAAGACTGCAAATTACAAAGACAGACGGGACATCACCAGATACACACGTTAGCAAACAGACTGAACGCGCTATATTATACATATATACATACATATACATATACATATATATATATATATAATATATGCATATATATACATAGATAATATATTTTATGTTCTGTCCATCTGCCTTTTGTGGGATTAAGCAAAATGGGTTGCCTTGCCTAAATATTCTTGCCTCACTTTGCCTTCCCGTGCTTCGCTACTGCCATCCGGTTCATCCATGAACTTAGCACGTGCGTTGCGTCAGCTGATTTCTTGTCCAAGCCGCCATCCAAAAGCTCCCATTCACTCTGATCCCTCATCACTGCTGCACGAGCGGAATACTGATGGCAGGCTGGAGGTGGGAAGAGAACAGAAGGTACGTGAATTATTCATTGGTTCTGTCAACTAACCTCCTGCCTCCTTTCTCTTTGGATTGGACGGAACAAGAAATAGGTAGTGTCTTTTTAAGTTTGTTCTGTCTGTGTACGTGCGTGCGTGCGTGCTTGCGTGCGTGCGTGCGTGCGTGTGTGTGTGTGTGTGCGTGTGTGTGTGTGTGTGTGTGTGTGTGTGTGTGTGTGTGAATGTGTGTGTGTGTGTGGTGTGTGTGTGTGTGTGTGTGTGTGTGTGTGTGTGTGTGTGTGTGTGTGTGCGTGGTTTTTTCGTTTGCTCGCTTCTTTTTATTATTTTCATCCTTTTATGTTACAGATGTGTCTTTAAAGTAATCACGTCACACACACTAAATGATATATGGAGTTTGTTCAGCTTTTTTGTGTTTTTACTTTTGAGGAACAAAAAATTATTAGATTTTGTTTCCTCTTTCGTCGGAAAACTGACATGGGTGAAGCTTGAAATAACAGAACACTTGAGTAAGACATTGACTCAGCTTACGCCAAATTTACTCTCATACTGGTTAACCGCTTATCCATGAAATCCTTACTTATTGGGTAAGCTCAAGCTGAAATTGTCGCCTTGTGAAAAATTTACACTGCCTTATTCCTTCATTAACTTCTCTACT
>CM065737.1:29755255-29762755 GCA_033310375.1 Conus canariensis | reverse complement strand
AAAAGAACAGAGCAAAATCGATAACAATGTTTTCATGTCTTTCTGGCATAAGTAACACCGGCAGGAGTTTCGAGACACTCTCGTAATCGATCTATTCAACCCCTAGTTGTGCACTATTGAAGACAAAATGGATTCCTCCCTGTATGTAGCCTGTCCACACAAAAAAGCCTAATTTTCAGATGACCTATGTTTATATCTCTGATAGAGAACGACAACATCAATACCCCAAACCTATTTTTTACTTAAACATTTCCAGTAAAACGGCACATCTTCACAATGTTTTTTTTTCTCTCCACCAAATGATCGATTTTAATTAATCTATGCAAAGAAAATACTTCACTCTCCCCATATGCTGACTATATTCTTGTCACCTGCATGCAATACTTCGTAGTTTAAAACAGGCCAGGAATTTTCAATATAAACAAATCCTGCTCCATTCAAACAAAAATTCTAACCACGAAAACCCTTTGTGTACGCCAGTTACCCGCGAGAGAGAGACAGAGAGAGAGAGAGAGAGAGAGAGGGGGGGGGGCTTCAACATAGGCATCAGCTATTTACGTACAACACTCACTTAAATTACGGTGATGATTTTTTAGATACCTTTTGTTGACTGCATATTAAACCTAACACATTTCGCCAACTTCCAAGCCTTTTTATTCTTTGATGAAAATAAACAGAAAAAATCTGTAGGCGTTTTTGTCGACAAGAGACTGGAACCATTGTCACAGGGTGTTCTAACTTCGTAGACGGTTGCAGTAACCGCTGGGCCACCAGATTCACAACGTGAAACAAAAAAAAACTGGAACAAAGCGTTGCTGGAAACTAGACTGTAGGACAACCTAGGATGAACAGCGGGCATGGAATTATGAACAATGCAGAGAAAGAACTTCTTGTAACTTTGAAGAAAAAGCAAAGAGAAAATTTCGGTTTAATGTGCGTGTGTGAGACAGAGAAGGAAATGCTTGAGAAACGTGACCCGTTTGAGAAGACGAGGGCGATGGAGTGGGAGTGGAGGTGGAAGGAGTGAGGAGTTAGTGAGGGGAGGGGAGGGGGGGGAAGAATGAGAGGAGGGGGCGGGAGAGGGTGGGGGTGGAGGGAGTGAGGAGTGAGTGAGGGGAGGGGAGGGGGGCAGAAGAATGAGAGGAGGGGGCGGGGGTAGAGTGAGTGAGGAGTGAGTGAAGGGAGGTGAGGGGGGGGGGCAGAAGAATGAGAGGAGGGGGCGGGAAGGGGTGGGGTGGAATGAGTGAGGAGTGATTGAGGGGAGGGTGGGGGGGGGGCAGAAGAATGAGAGGAGGGAGCGGGAAGGGGGGGTGGGGGTGGAGGGAGTGAGGAGGGTAGCGGGACAGAAGATGAGAGGAGGGAGCAGAAGGGGGGTGGGGGTGGAGGAGGAGGTGAAGGGAGGGTAGCCGGGACAGAAGAATGAGAGGAGGGAGCAGAAGGGGGTGGGGGTGGGGTGCTGTCGGGAGGCGTGGAGGGTAAGAAGGATGCAGCAGTACTTTGTCATCCAAGAGGAGTCTCAGAGGTCTCATCATTTTCTGGCCCCTGACTGGCACCGGCAGTCGTGAGACGGATGACTGTCGTAAAACTACCATTCCGACTGTCTGTCTGTCTGCCTGGCTTTTGTCTGTCTGTCTGTCTGTCTGTCTGTCTGTATGTATGTATGTATGTATGTATGTATGTATGTATGTATGTATGTATGTATGTCTGACTGCTCTCTCTCTCTCTCTCTCCTCTCTCTCTCTCTCTCTCTCTCTCTCTCTCTCAAATTTAGATAGAAAATAGACGAAAATACAAACTTCTGTTGAATCAAAAGAAATAATATTTCAAAAAATATCTATCAGAGTCACCTACAAATATACTATTAGTGGATGAGTGATTTTTTTTTTAAACAGAAGGGGGAGATATGTCTGAAGTTCGTGACAATTCCATTTTAGAAGACTGGTATGAACATTCCGGAGAAATAAAACACAATATCAGGACTGATTCGAATAAGCACCCGAAGGGAAAAGCTAAAGACAAGAGGAGGGACATGTTAAAGCATTCACCTGGCCTCTTTCTGAACAAAGTGAGAATGCAGTCGAGAAATAAAACGATGCAAAATCTTCTGAAATACATAGATTTTCAGCGTAAATGTTGAAAGCAGAAGGAAAGAGTTCAATCACTTCCCTGCAAAAAGTTGTTTAACTTATTTACCTCGGTTAATATGCCTAATATGCCTAGAGTGGCATGAGACCAGACATAGTAGTCCACTCTCAGTCAACCAAGCAGCTGATCATGATCGAACTCACGGTGCCATATGAGAACAGAATGGAGGCAGCTCAAAGGAGGAACAAAAGTGAACTTCATAAGGCTTAAATTTCCCTACAAACATCAGGTGCCCCAGTGGCTCAGTAGCTAGAGTGCGAGTCATTAAGTGGAAAATGAGCATGTCCAGAGGGTCATGGGTTCGAATCCCAGCCATGGCTCGTCCCAAGATGGGAAAAAAGGGGGCAGCAGAGGGACATCCGGAGTCATGAACCGGGTGTGGCCCCAACCCCCCAGAGTGTCAGGAGATAAGGGCCGAAACACTTGCTTGAAGGGGGCTTCTCTTCTGAGGACTCTCTGCTGCCACGCTCTCCACGAGTTTCTTTCTACTGCCATATCATTGGTATAACCTAGGTTCTTATGCCATCTCAATGATACGAGATGGTATGGTCATGTAACATGGTCAGCAGGACTTGCCAGAACCTTTCTACAAGGAACAGTGTGGGGAGGCAGAAGGAGAGGAAGACAGAGAAAGAGATGTGAGGGGAACATCAGTGCATGGATTGACCTCATACTCAGCAACTGCCTAAGAGTATCATAGAATCGAGAGGAGTGGGGGAAGCTGATTGCAAAGTCTTCTTTGGCGCCCCAACGGTCAAGACTCCGGGATAGGTGAAGGTGAAGGTTATTACCCAAAAGACTGGGCAAAAGTCACAGAAACACGTAACGTTCAAAAGAGCGATAAAGATACTGCTGATAATTATGGAGGTGTTTCACGGATTAGCAAAAAGACGTATCTATTCTTAACACACGTTTGTACAAATAGCTCAAAGATCGACATTGTGTTATTGTAAATCAGGCCCGTTTCAGAGAAAATTATTCAACCGTTGACCATATGGTCACATTGTATTCTGTTGAAGAAAAAAGTCTCAACACTCGGGGGAGAAACTTTCTACGACCTTCTCCAATTTCAGCACACAAAAATAGGAAAAAAAAGAACATTTCAGTCGGAATTTCATAGCAAATTGTTAGTAGCCGAAGGAAATACTACAGGTGAAGGGGAGTTTTTCAGTGATCTCTAGTCGTATATAAATCACCAATAAATGACTTTTTTTAATGCATAGACCTCTTTAGCTGACTCACTGGAATGTGACAGGATTTCGTTATCATCCAACACCTTTTGCATTATTTTTAAACCAGTTAGCAAACTAAATTGATAAAAACCAGCGGTCATGATGCTGAATTCCTGGCAGCTACGATGGAATTGTTATCATTATTTGCTGGCGATGTTGAACTATTACCTACTACTTGTAGATGCTGGCAAAGCCCAGCAGAACTTTCAAAAAGTACGCTGGGATCATTTGAAAATGAGTGTCAACAAAGAAAAAGCACTCATCATGACTTTTGAAACAGAAGGACCTGGCAAGGAACGAAAGGTGGATCTATGATGATGAACCGACTAAAAGTCGCAAACGATCCTGCTTCCCTTGGTTTCACACCTACCACAAAATTGGGTGTAAACTTGAAACTGCTGCTCATGTTACGAAAGAGAAAAGCGGCGCTTATTTCAAGCGGATCTTATCTGAACTGTATGGAAATGGGACAGAAAACCCTTTCCAGGCTTTTTTGAGGCAGTAGTCTAGTCGATGTTGTTGTTTTCATCGGAAGTTTGGGAATTTCGTCGACTTGACATAATTGTAAAGGTGTATCTGCTAGTCGTGAACTATAGCTGGTTTCACCTTTGAAGGTACAAAACAAACCGGTGTATGGGGGACTCGGCAGATACCATTTACATTAGTTTCGTCTTTTGCGGATGGAAGAAAACAGATTACCTGGACAATGTTACGTACAAAAGCTTCTCTTTGGAACAAAACGTTGGACATCGGAGATGAAAGAAGTTCTTTGTCTTGAAGGTTTACAGTTCATGTGGTTGAATTAGGCAAAGATGCTGGAAGTAAATAGGGCTTTCTTTGTGCTTTTAAACAACTGCTGGTAGACTTGTTTACACGAGCATTGTTATTCTGTATAAGACAAATAAAAACGTAGACCATAGAACATTTAACGATGATTTCGAGGGGGAAATACCTATCAAAAATTGATATAATGTGATTCAGGGCGGCCTTTTTTAAGAACACATTGCAGTTTTAGATTTAACATCAACAGCAACATGCAAAGACATATTGAAATTTTGCACACATTGATCTGTTCATTATGTTCACACACCACACACACACACACACACACACACACACACCCGCGCGCGCGCGCGCGCGCGCGCGGCGGGTCGAAAATGGATATCACTTTACATTTGTTTGCCCCTAGACAATAACCTCACAGATGAGTTTCTCACAGATTTACAAAATATGCCTCTGACTTAATTGCTAGAAGGGATGAGTGCACTGTTGTTCAGTCGGTAAGGTCAGCCAACTCACTGTTGCGCTAAAAGAAGACTACGTTGGTTCACCGTTTGTCAGCTGTTGTCTCATCGTGTGTACCACTCCAGTGGAATGACCCCCCACGTCTCTCGTTACGCTTCCCCGTCCACAATCACCTGCTGGCTTGTCCTGTCGCCGCCATAGCACCGGCAGCCCACTGGGACAGTCAATGTCCCGTTGTCAAGAGGCAACCCACCTTGGGAGACATTGCAGGCCACTTCGGTGAAGTTCAGCGGTACCTTTTCTGATCCGGCATACATGGACACCTACCGCTAAGCCCCCAAACGAGGACATTAATGGCTTAGTTGCAGACCAGCGAGAGTGAGAGTTCTCCTCCAGAGGGCGCCACCACATCCGTTCAAAGACAGTCCCCGTCATCTCGCCGATAGCGGTGACCTTGACGCGACCTACCCAAGGGCATAGACATGGGGAGGAGATCGAACCTGAGGTCCCCATGAGAGCAGGGCATTACGGGCCACAAAAGTTGAGACCCTTTTCAACCTGATCGACGGAAATGGGGATGGAACCAGTTCACTCTTGGTCAGTGCATCAGCTCGTCTGACTGGTCGGTGATAGGTTAGGAAATAGAATGCCAACATGCCACAATGAACGAACACAGACGTCGCCGTCTGTCAGGTTGTGAGATGCGGAGATATCGTCTTGAATCCACTGGTTGTACATCTCAACGGATGTATTGATAGTAATCTTTTTTTAATCTAGGATGTAGAACACTATACGACCCGACAGCACCCCACCCCATCTTTCCCCACCCGTTCTTGTCCCCTTGCCTCTCCTCGCCCCCCCCCCTCCCGCCCCCAACACCCCCCCTTCCCCACCCCATTCTTGTCCCCTCGCCTCTCCCCGGCCTCCCTCCCGCCCCCAATAAGCCCCCCCCCCCCCTTCCACTCTTTTCGAACCACCACATCCCCTGACCAGTTTCAGCGCTGATTATGTACGAATGCCTGTGACCAAAGTACATTAATCAAACCATTTGACTCTCTCTCTCTCTCTCTCTCTCTCTCTCTCTCTCTCTCTCTCTCTCTCTCTCTCTCTCTGTATCTATCTATCTATCTATCTATCTATCTCCCCCACCCCGCCCCCAATGCATATTACTAATGTGGACAGCTATATTCTTTACTATGTATTGTTGTCAATATAAAAACGAAAATGCAACATACAGATGCTGCCGGATTTCCCCAATTAGACCGAATGAATTTCCAAAAGATTTTCTTTTATGTTTTGTTTCGTTGTTGCTGTCTTTTTGTTGTGCTGCTGTTGCTGCTGCTGCTGCTGCTGCTGGCTGCTGCTGCTGCTGCTGCTGCTGTTGTTATTGTTGTCGATGTTTTAGTGGGTGAATTACATGGGGGAGGGATGAAACAGGTGCGATGCTAGGGCAGAAACACTGCATGGTCAGGGACACAACTGCGCGGTACTTGGTTAGTGCCACCCACAGAGAACCTTCACCAGTTTCATTGCACGTCTGCACGACTGATCACACCCACGACCACGAGGCTCATGCCGGAGGTCAACGCACTGCCGATACTTCATCTGCACGTGCACAATGCTTTAATGACGTCTGACTTAATGACGTTCGTCCTGATCACTCGATTTTCATCCTGGGAGGAGGCGAGAGTGGGGGGAGCACTCTCACGATTTCCACCGAGTGTATCTGCTGAACCATTGCACGGAAAGGCGGGTCACTCGGTGTATGTGAACTGGGACAGATTTGATATGTCCGTTGTAAGATCCGTCCTTACCTCCTCTGCTAAACACACATGCACACACACAACCTCCGCTTTTAATCTTACCCGGGTGTATACTTTAAATTTCCAAATCGGAAACAAAAATTATCTTTTAACAATGATGTTTTTAAAATCCTTGATATGAAAACATATGATCGATCAACTACACCGGCTAGATATGAAACAAAACCGTCGATTAATTAACGTGCATGTTTTCCATCATTAGTACGAAAGAAACTGTTAAACAGCGTGCAGTTTCAAAACCTTAATATGCATGAAGAAATCGCATATAGATTAGTGTACTATCTTTAAACCATAGTAGAAGCGAAAGCCTTGGATGAATGGTCTATACGTTTAACCCTTACTTATGAAACAAAAACCATCGATGACTCAATGCATACCTTCAAGTCCTGCAATAAACAACAATCATCAATCAATTGGTGCGTATTTTGAAATCCTAATATAAACAGAAATCATCAATTAATTAATGTACATCATCTAATCCTAGTTATGAAACAAAAGTCATCGGCTAATTTGTGAACACTTTTAAATCCTAAATATGAAGAAAAAAAATCCAGTATTTTTCCGCTTTTGCCATACTTATTTAATAAGCAGCAGCAAAGTGATTTCTCCTGATTTGCATCATCTTGATATTCGTGAACAAAAGGAGTGACAAAATGAACGAAGGGAGCTCTAGCACTTCCAGTTTTACGAAGGGGATGTGGCTGGTTACCAGCTCGGTTTTCTGGGCGCTGATTTCTATGCCTCATCTTGTTCATTATTTTATCCACCATACCTGTATTAACACAAAAACGTTTGAATATCGCTCCTTGCCCTGTGTAGGCTGCCATCTCATTGGAATATACTGCCCTGTGACTATCTTGCATAGAAAACATTGCTACCTTTAAAACCTCACATAAACCTTACTTATTCAACAGCTGTTTCGACCAGTAACAATACACCGATTTTCGTTGTATTTGTGAGGTGCCCAGCGCGTATGTATGTGTGTGCATGAAACGATTACTGATTGAAATCTTTGTGGTGTTTCACTGCCAACAACGCCTGTATGTATGTATGAT
>CM065737.1:29740255-29750255 GCA_033310375.1 Conus canariensis | reverse complement strand
ACACACACACACACACACACACACACACACACACACACACACACACACACACACACACACATGTTCCTTCAACGATTGTTTTAAATCTAACTTTAATCTTATATGAAAAAATCTACATTCTTCATCAGAGCATGAAGCGAAATGACCCCCCATCTCATTCCAACTATCGCAGTATCAATGAAGCCTAAAAAAGACAGAGATAAGGTGCAATAAAGGGAGTCCTTTCTCTGAACATATTGCACTAACGTAACGTTGCCTAGCAGTGATAAGGAGGAATTAACGGTACCCAGCTATAACCTAAAAAGCGAAACAATCTAAGAAAATACCGCTGCATATATGTCATCAATCCACAGTCCATCAGAGGAGGTAATAACAGTGACACAGGACGTATGTCGCGCGGTACGCTTGAAAACGATCACTCCGTAAATCTGCTTCAAAACGTGGACACTTGGATGGAGACACAAGACAAGCATAGAGAAATGTACCAGCTCAAATGAACAAGATGACATGGACGCACTACCCTGGACGTGCAGAAATTACAAGAAATGAGCGAAGCTGACATAGTGGCTGGTAAGGCAGACTATAACATGAATTTACAACTGCAAAAAGAAGAATACGGCCAGAAGCATCCGTATTACAAGAAAAACAAAACACTATGCAGAAAACATCGCAGAATGAAAGTGACAGTGCACCACACATTAGAACATGAATAAACCCAGACGCTTTGTATCAAATGCTAAAACATTAAGACCAGCAAGAGATGCAATGTGTTGTGACGGGAGGGTTGGGGGGGGGGGGGGGTAGGAGGCCCCACTGTTCAAAAAGAAAGAAAAAGCGGGAAAAACAAACAAAAGTGGAAAAATTGGAGGTTGGATGACAAAAAAACTAAGACGATCAAAGGTCAAAAGACACTTGACAGATCATTTCAAAAAGCATGAACTAGGTCACCAGACTAACGACATTCTCCCAATTGCAGAATGAAGTCAAAAGAGTGGAAGCGGTGGCACAGCTGGACGAAAAGTTTCGGAATAAAAGCCAACGGCCGGTCAAATGCCAGCAGTGTTTCAAGACTAACGCTGCCAAATTGGGCCGATAGCTTTTGAGTCGGAACGACTGAACACATTCATCAGCTGAGCTCGTAACCATTGAAGGCGTCCAGGGCTCATGCTTCATGTATGCAAGCTCGTGTTTGCATGTATGCTGGGGGGGGGGGGGGGGGGGGGATGGGGAAGGAGAGGGAAAAGGATGGGGAGGAGCATGGTAGTATTATGTACACGTGTTTGAAAGTAGTATGTATATGATTTCAGCATAGCGTATCTTTCGTTCCAGGCTGATATGCTCTTCAGAATTGCTAGACAGAGCATAGAGACTACATATAGTGTTAGTCCTGCCTGCTTAATATGAAATAACAATCAAAAGAGTTTGATTGGTGCGTAGTTAATGACTCAGTACATCGGCTGATGAGTGATTTACGTTGTTCATTCAAGCGTCAGATAGATAGTTAATCAGCTAGTGATTTTGATGATCTATCTAGATAGGTACCGACGAGGAAATCATGGACGAGGGATGGGTACACCTCCGGTGGTCTCTCACTGTCCTTCGTTGGATGAAGTACACACCCAGTCACAAACACACCCACCACCCACACTGGATGAAGTACACACCCAGTCAGTCACAAACACACCCACCACCCACATTGGATGAAGTACACACCCAGTCAGTCACAAACACACCCACCACCCACATTGGATGAAGTACACACCCAGTCAGTCACAAACACACCCACCACCCACATTGGATGAAGTACACACCCAGTCAGTCACAAACACACCCACCACCCACATTGGATGAAGTACACACCCAGTCAGTCACAAACACACCCACCACCCACATTGGATGAAGTACACACACAGTCACAAACACACCCACCACCCACACTGGATGAAGTACACACCCAGTCAGTCACAAACACACCCACCACCCACATTGGATGAAGTACACACCCAGTCAGTCACAAACACACCCACCACCCACATTGGATGAAGTACACACCCAGTCAGTCACAAACACACCCACCACCCACATTGGATGAAGTACACACCCAGTCAGTCACAAACACACCCACCACCCACATTGGATGAAGTACACACCCAGTCAGTCACAAACACACCCACCACCCACATTGGATGAAGTACACACCCAGTCAGTCACAAACACACCCACCACCCACATTGGATGAAGTACACACCCAGTCACAAACACACCCACCACCCACACTGGATGAAGTACACACCCAGTCAGTCACAAACACACCCACCACCCACATTGGATGAAGTACACACCCAGTCAGTCACAAACACACCCACCACCCACATTGGATGAAGTACACACCCAGTCAGTCACAAACACACCCACCATCCACATTGGATGAAGTACACACCCAGTCAGTCACAAACACACCCACCGCCCACATTGGATGAAGTACACACCCAGTCAGTCACAAACACACCCACCACCCACATTGGAAATCCACAGACTTCCCACAACACTAAAAAGCCCGCCCTTCCCAAACCTGCCATTGGTTCACAGGGAGGGGCGGGGAGGGGGGGGGGGGGCAGAAGGCTGACGTGATATGCAAATGAGTGCAGGGGAGATAATTTCCCACCGGGTAAGGTGAGGTGGAATTAACAAGAGAATGTCTGGCCTGCTTGCAGCTTGCCTGGAAGAAGGGTGGGGGGTGATGGAGGGAGGAGGAAGGCAGAGGTTGTTGGGTCCAGGAAAACCCTTTTTTTTCTGATAGGTACCGTAACATGCAGTCTTTGGCTTGTCTGTCTGTGTCTGTCTCTCTGACTGCTCTGCCCATCGCTGTCTGTTTCATTCTGTATTTATATGTATGACCCGTTTCGGCCCATGCTTTCTACACTTTTTTCGTGTCTTATTTTTCGTTGTACCCATATCTCTGTCGTGTTCTTGATACATGAATAACTAAACAAACGATGCAGACCAGCTAATCAAAACTGAATTAGCGAAAGAAATTAAGTGAAATTAAAAATGGCACTGAGGGTTAGTCATTATTATCAACATAAAGAACTCTCTCTCTCTCTCTCTCTCTCTCTCTCTCTCTCTCTCTCTCTCTCTCTCTCTCTCTCTCTCTCTCTCTCTCTCTCTTGCCGATGCCATTACCATCATCATCATCATCATCATCATCATCATCATCATCATCATCCTGATCGCAAACTGCACCAACAATCCCAAACATACAGCAAACATCATCATATAGTCATTGTTTAACCAACTTCCAGGGAAGTGTGTGTGTGTGTGTGTGTGTGTGTGTGTGTGTGTGTGTGTGTGTGTGTGTGTGTGTGTGTGTGTGTGTTTGTGTGTGAAAGGGTGGGCTAATCTGTCTCGTTTTTTTTGTTTGTTTGTTTTTTTGTTTGTTTGTTCGTTTGTTTGTTTTTTGTCCTTTCCTCACCGTCGCCCCACCCAACACACAGCCACCTCCCCCCTGCCCCTTTTTCCCACCCCCCACTCCCCGCCAGCTGTCCTCGTCCCCTCCATTTTTGTTATCGTTGTTGACAGCTTGATACCTTTATGATTGTGAATATATGCATGCTTTTTGTCAAGCCTTTACATGTAAATGTGTGTGTGTGTGTGTGTGTGTGTGTGTGTGTGTGTGTGTGTGTGTGTGTGTGTGTGTGTGTGTGAGAGAGAGAGAGAGAGAGAGAGAGAATCATGTACTCCATAATCCTGTGTGTTTATCATTTTCTATCATTTTTCTCTCTTCCTTTCTTTTAAATCTCATCGCATAATGTAACTTAACAAGGACAGACTGGAAGAATAGCTTTTCCGAGTTCTGAGTTCTGAGTTCTGATCTCTCTCTCTCTCTCTCTCTCTCTCTCTCTCTCTCTCTCTCTCTCTCTCTCTCTCTCTCTCTCTCTCTCTCTTAGTGGAGAACAATGCCCGGTCTCATGTAACTCTTACCAATGATCTCCGGATGGTTTTCCCCATTCTGGAAGGTCTGCGGTGCACTCATAGTCATCCACTCCATACAGTGTACCCTTAATCTAAGCTCTTGGTTTCACAGCTGTTCCAGAGCATGGCTTGCGGTCTTCCGCCGTGTAGACTTTCGTAGTTGAAAGATCTGTTGGCACAGTGTTTCTTCTGGCAGCGCTAGCCGCACGTGCGATCTCCTTACGTGCTTGGTTGTGTCTCCGTGTGTACCGTCCCTGGGTTAACGCTGCTTTGCATGAACTCCAGGACATGCTCCACTGTTCGCTTGCCCTGACCGAGCAGACACGCTAGGTCATCTGATTTCCCCCATTTCACCAGGTTTGAATCAGAGGAAAGGAGATCATTTACAGATCTGAGGATGACGCTGATCCTTAGTGGTGCCATGTGCCAAACGTCATTCCAGGTGAGATTTCGCTGGAGCGCGTTCTCCCACTACCTCTGTTGGCCGTGCTGGACTGCCTCATGGATTCTCTAGGCGTCCTCTTTTTTTTCTTCAGCTCCTCTGTTACCATGTCTCTCTGCTCTCCCTTTCGTCTTCGACCACCATTTCATTTCTGTTGACCCCCAACCCCTGTCTGTTGGTTTGTGTGTGTCCCGTTATTTCGCAGACCTTTAGATTTTCCTTCTCCACGCCCTCTGCCTCCTGAACGTTCCATTTTCTGCCAGTTTTTAGCATGGGCTGGATTGATGTCACAGCCCTGTCTCCCGAATCATCAGGAGCAGTTCATACCTTTACTTTATTCCCACTTTGCAGGCCTCGGGGATGGATTTCAGGGAAAGCTTCAGCTTTGCTTGGCGACAGTCGAGTGTTACGTTAGCGAGTCCAGGTGGCACACCGAGAGCTATTTCTGTGTGTGTTTATCGAGTTTGACATCCGTTGATTCCACCGTGCTTGTGCCGATATCGTACATCAGTAGACGCCAGAAGAGCTTCGGAATCAGCACCAACTATAGGCACCAGGCCTGGTATATAGTCAGGGAGGCCCTACTGGTCTATTATCTGCAGACTTTCTTCTGCCATTAGCCTTGTTGCTTTCCCCCTCTTTGTGTCTTTCAAGGAGTCATCTTGCAAGGCCTTTGACTGGGTCATCTGTCACTGATGGAATGGTTTGGTCGCAACAAACGTAGCTGTTCCAACTACTTTTCGCTTTCCGCGTGAACAGGCTTCGTGATTTCATCGGTTTGAAATCCATCCTCGATTAACCAGCTACTTGTGTAACTGCTTCAGCATATTCTGTATTTCATCATTCTTGGTGGAAAGGGTTGTTTTTGTTATATGTGAAGGATTTTAGAGGGGTATTTGGTATCCATGCGGTCTTGTGAACCTATAAGGCTCATGGCTGCTTTCAGGATTACCTCCATTGCCAGCACACACAGTATTGGATAAATTTCACAGCCCACTATTATGCCAGCCTCCAGATTGATCCAGTCTGTTATTCCTGTTATGTATTCCTTTGTTGAGAACTTTATGTAGAAACCATAAAAGCATTCTCTAGGTATTTCTCGGATTTTTTTTGGGACACAATTCATCTCGTGGGCCAGTTGAAACATCTTGTGCGGTAATAATCCACACGCATTTGCCAAATCGAATGACACCACGTCCAGGTCCGTTTTCTATGCCTTAACTCTTCGGATCACATCCGAATTCAGATATATGTTTTCACAGCCAGACACTCACGGGATGCCTCTTTCCTGGACTGACAAAGCCATGTACTCATTTTTGTGAGGTGCATAGTCCGCCGCACTGCCATAACAAGTTGATGTCCTTCGAGCTTTGCTCTTTTGGAATGTACACTCCAACAGCTGTCGTCATTGATCGCTGATCTTATAAGTTTGTGGAGCCAGTCAAGGACATTGGGACATTCCTTAGGTAACAGGTAGATTATTCCGCTGGATCCAGACAAAGATTTGGCTGTGGCTTTCTTAGCCACTTTCCTTACCTCGTTCAGTGTTGGTGGCCTTTTCACTGCCGCTGCAGGCCGCACTAAACTCTGGATCTCAGGTGGTGCTTCGCTCTTTTAGTCGGAAGATGTTTTCCCGAGACGTTTTTATGTTCACTGTGATTGTCCCTGATTTTAGTGGCTTGAATAGTTTTTGGCGAATTGGAAGGGGTCGCTAAAGAAGCAGTCTTGGGTTTTCTTTACTTTTTTTTTGTTGTTTTGTTTTGTTTTTGTTTTCCTCCTTATTGTTGTTCTGCTTTCAGGTCTTCCCAGAGCCCGTCTAGTCCTTTCCTCTCAACTTCTGAGGGAGTTTTCATCTGATTCTTGGGAATTCTATTTTTCTTCTGGATGTGATCCGTCTCTTGCTGGCCTCTGGATTTTTGTAACACGCCAGGTATTTTCATCTTCGGTTGATTCACTCCATAGGCGTCCCTAGCGGTTCCCATCACAATATCTCCGAATTTGGCTAGTTTGTGTTCCAGTGTGCTCTTTCCTGTCAGCACATCCACTTTGTTGACTTTTTGTTGTCATCTAATTTTACCCACTTCTCGTTGCACTTGCCAGTGACAAGTTGAGTTTCCGACGTATGATTTGTGTACATATTCCACGTCTACTCATCAGCGTGGATGGCCTTGACATTGTGGTTTGAATCCTGGCCTTGGTTTTCCGTAGACCTCTTTTCTGGAGCAGCGCGCTGCTGTTCATTCATGAGTCTTCAGACTGCTTTATTTTGTTCTGTGGATCTTCGTGCCGCGCCAAATGGACAATTTTCCTCCACAGACACATAGAAGTTCCACTTGTTTATTACTCAAGGTCGTTACTGGGCTGGCGCCGATGGATTCATCATTCTGTCCCCTGGGAGCATCTTCCGTTTTTGGTCCTCGTGGCATGTTGAAGAATGGCAAGATAGGGAGCCAGCCCACACATCCCGTGGTCTTTCCCAATGTCATCCGTTCTTTCGCAGACGTCTTCCGGACTATTCCCGGGAGTCAGGGATCTAACCATGTGTCAGTACAGTAAGCAGAAACTCTGGGGAGCATTTGACAGCAGAGGGTCTTCAGAGGAGACACTCTCCTCAGACAAGTGTATTGGCTTTGAACTGCATTGACTCAATATTTCATCCGCCACGTAAGGCGTTGCTGTGCATTTGTAGATATTGTCTTATTTGTTTCTTTATGGCTTAGCTATTTCTTTATGTCTTGGTTGTTTCTTTATAATTTTTTTGTGCGTGTTGACAGCCCTAAACGGGTCCTTTTGTGATCGGCTGGGGCTGCTATAACAAACCTAAGCGACACTGAACTGAACCAAAGAGACAGCAGACGAACGGACAGAGAGACAGACAATTCGTGCAGTCCTCGCAGCTCCTCCCGCTACAGTCCGGGCCCGCTTGCGACACGACCCGCCTTCACGCACACACACGAACACAAACAGCAGAGAATCGAATTCTTCATATCCTGGCCGATAGGCGACGGACCACAGCGAGCTCTGGGCGTCAGTCCTGTTGTCTTTTCATAACAGGACTGATAAAGAGAGGCCGCATCAACCAAGTCAGACCAGATGGAGCGATGTCACACACACTACTGAATTGTTCATCTGATAAAATCGTGAAGGATCTCTCTCTCTCTCTCTCTCTCTCTCTCTCTCTCTTGGGTCGGAGAAAAAGAGAGATTGTGTTTGTTTATCGGTTACCGTTAGAAATAAATATCATCATCATCAACATCATCTGTGTGTGTGTGTGTGTGTGTGTGTGTGTGTGTGTGTGTGTGTGTGTGTGTGTGTGTGTGTGTGTGTGCTTTTTGTCAAGCATTTCCGCTAGATATGAGTATGTGCGCGCGCGCGTGTGTGTGTATGTGTGCGTGTGTGTGTGTGTGTGTGTGTGTGTGTGTGTGTGTGTGTGTGTGTGTGTGTGTGTGTGTGTGATGTGCTCCATAATCGTTGTGCTTTTTACGTATTTATATTTCATTTCCATAATTTGGATCAATCCTAATTGCCTATGAAATCCTATGAAAGACCAATGCTATGTTGGTTTAAATTAGAAAGAAGAAAGTAAACAAATTACAACTGAATTACCAGGATCTAAATTTCACAACAAAGTTCCGGAATAACTTGATTTTCATCAGCTATGAGGCCTCACTATTGATAATATTCTTTTTGGTCTCATCATGTTCCTTTTCTTTAAAGAAGATTTTCAAAAGTAAATTGAACTGAATAATGCTAAGCATTTATTTGATCAGCATACCACAGAATTTTTTCTTTTTCTATATGTACATGCAATCTGATGCTAATTATGCTTCAACTTGAAGGGGATAAGGTTGGTCAAAGACGCCTAAAACTGCAGTATAGAACGCTCTGTTTATAGTTTTAGTGTCACTGTGCGTTGACAAATCCATATACGCTACACCCCGTCTGCTGAGCTTTTAGGCAACAATGGGCGGGGTTATCTCGAGATAAATGAATAAGAGAATAAATGAATGAGAAGACTTGAGAAGACGATCTGATGGGCGATTTTTGCCGATGCCTGACCTAAGTGTGAACAACACGCACTAGTATGACTTCGGGAAACGTACGTACAAATGTTTGCTTAAATTTATACTTCATCTCTTTTCTATGCACGCAACCAACTTTAAAAAAAACTTAGTATTCTCCCATTCAATCTGAAATGCACCTATGAGAAAAGCGTCTTTATTCACGAAGAACCGCGCGTCACATCTAAATGCTATATTCCCTGTGAATATTTCACATATGACAATTACATTATTCGTTCTCCGTCCTGTAACTGATCTTTTCATGTCATCTTTACGTCTTCGGATTCCACATCCATTCTGCGCCCAATTTGAGGAATTGAATGATTGTTCTTTCTTCGTTTTCATTGTCGTGAATGTTGTCTGTCTTGCCTGAAGAAGACCTAAGAGGTCGAAACGCGTCATGTTTTGTCTTGTGATTTGTTTATATATTTCGTTCGGCGGAACAGTCAATCTTCTTTGTCAAGTTCGTTCCAATTAACCGCCCGCAGTCACCCCACTTTGAAACCGTCTTCGGATGGCTCGCTCTGAAATGAGATCCCCGATGATCTGAACTACACAAATAGTTTATCATCGTTTAAAGCGTCACATGACATGTAAATAATGGAGAAGATAATAACCTTGGATTATTTTGTTTTCAGTCTGGCATTCTGTAGAGGTAAGTGCCATTTGCCGGAGCTGAGTGACATTCGGCAGAGGTAAGAGACATCCACCAGAGTAAGTGACATTCGGCAGAGGTAAGTGACATTCGGCAGAGGTGAGTGACATTCGGCAGAGGTAAGTGACGTTCGGCAGAGGTAAATGACATTCGGCAGAGGTAAGTGACATTCGGAAGAGGTAAGTGACATTCGGCAGAGGTAAGAGACGCTCGGCAGAGGTAAGTGACATTCGACAGAGGTAAGAGGCAATCGGCAGAGGTAAGTGGCATTCGGCAGAGGTAAGTGACATTCGGCAGAGGCAAGTGACATGCTGTTGAAAGGAAACAGTGGTCAAGGTTGGCACCAATAGTGCCTACAATTACGGAAAGTTAGATGTTACAATCATTCAGAGATACGGTTGAAGGGAGGTAGGCAGTGTTTAAGCTGTTGTTGTTGCTGTTGTTGTTGTAGTTGTTGTTGTTTCTCTTCTTCGTCTTCTTCTTCTTTGTTAGAGTGAGCATCATTTCAGTTTTGTCCTCATTGAGTCATAGCATGTTCTGTGTCATCCACATTTTAAGTTGATATCAGAGACACAGCCTTGGGTGGACAGAACCGTGTTTGGAAACTGAAGTGTGAGCTTCCATGTACTTCGGGTAAAACTGTGATGGGGAAAAAATAGAATTTTGAGAGACAATATTGGCGAGAGGCTGGTTTGTACGGAACATAGAGTTCAGGGCATGACATGTTGGGTGTATTGGGCAGTGACGGGCGCAGATGAAGGGCGTGACGTGGATTGGGATCGGGAGGCGCAGATTAATGTTCTGATTGGGTAGATAGGGTGCGGATGAAGGGCGTGACGGGAGATGGCTTACTTGAGCAGAGGGTGCATG
>CM065737.1:29732755-29735255 GCA_033310375.1 Conus canariensis | reverse complement strand
TGACTAAGGAATCGTCTGTCGTGTAATAGCGCTTAGTTCTTGCAGCAGGCGATCTGTCTCGGAATAGAAAAGATTGAATGATAGAGCCTACTTCCAACGGTCTAAGCTACGTCAGTATTCAGAACAATGAACCTGTCCATTGAACTGGTCAAGGGGAATACCCACAATATTTTTTTAACATATTTAGCAGGACACCATGACTGTCTCTGCTACTGTTAAATTCACACTGTTGAATCACTGCTTAAATCCTACACGATGGAACCTTACTCTGTAAAACTCTACACTCTTACACGCTAAGGTTAAACCTTGCAATATCTCAGACAGAAGAGATCCCTGGCGAGAAAAAACAAACAAACAAACAAACAAAAAACGAACCGACGTCTCCTCAGATCTCTTCATAATCATAATATATACTGCTTGCATAAAAAAGCACATGTGCAATATTGCCGGTTATTACACAAGGGAGCGTTTTCCACGAAAAGAATGACGTCTCACTAATGAGAAAAGTCAAAAACTCATTGAGGACATACGTTTCAAATCGGTTTATGATGGGACACTCTTACGCCATAATCGTTTTTGCCCATACAGGGTACTGCACACACACCAACATTTGTGTTCGTCCTCCAAATTCGCATTTTTCAACGTTTGTTCGTTGTTATTGTTTTTATGAATACAATTGTACAGATGTATTTAAACATGAAACATGATTTTGGAGGGAAAAAAAACAGAAAGAGGGAAAGGAAAAGTAAGGACGTGTAAAACAAAACAACAACTAAAAAGAAAGAAAGGCAACCAAAAACACACAAAAACAGTTAAGAAACGAATTATGGGTATCAGCACAACACTGGAGAAAAAAATAAACATACCTCCCCCTTCCTCCCCTCCGTCACCCATCCTTTCACTCTTTCCCGCCTTTTGCTGTCCATCCCTCCCTCCCCAGGCAAATTTAGAAACGGTGGAAACGAAATAAGGAAAATGTGCAACGTTGTCACGGTTTTGTCTTCATGAGTTTGCTATGAGTCACTGGCTATGACTTGAAACAGGCACGGGATCACTGGTTTGTCCACTCCTGAAGCTGGCGAGAGTTCTTCCTATCCAGGAAGTGTATGGGCTGTTCTCTGAGCAGTCTGGACATGACTCAGCCTGCTCAGTCTGCCCTGAGCATCTGGTATTCCTGGCAAGCAGTGTGTTTATGCATGACAGATAGGAACGTTGGTCAGAAAACCGGAAGACTCGCCTAACTCCAGAATGAACGACCCAGACGCTAACCTTAAACCCGATCTGACCCCTGACTCTAACCTTAACCCTATTCTAGCTTTAGCCGCGACTCCAGTTCTAATTCAAACTTTTTCAAACTTAGAAACAAATTCACTCATAGATTGTGCTAGTGTTGCAGAGACAGGGAAGTGTCTTCCTTTTTCTCCTTCGATTAAGGAGAGAAGTTCCGTCTTAGATGTTGAGAGCCTCTAGTTGTAAGGCAGTGTCTTGGTGTAAGTGTAGATGGCGTCGTTGGTTGGCTGGCCGGTTCAATGAAATGGTTTGCAACTTCAAAAAAATTGGCAAAGTAGCCTGTGGGTGACCGATGTAACCCCCGTTCCATTGGCGAATACTATGACGATGAATCCAGAACAAGTAAAACCTTGCTTGTCTTCCTTTTTACCTTTCGTCAGTACTGAGGCGTCATCGTGTAAATCTAAAGAGGGAAGTCGGATGTAGGCGAGCTCTGCGCCCTGTACAGGGCGTTAAACTTCACGACACGGGCTCCCCACATGTTTCAACAACCGTCGTGAGAAGCATTTTATTGATGAGTCTGTTGCACCATTGCTAAAAATTGGTAATTTGCAGGCTGCTTTGTCCTTTCCGAAGTTGCAAACTACTTCAGTGAGGAGGGGGGGGGGAGGGGGCGGGGCAGGGAAAGCCATCATTTATGCTAAACCGAGACACTCAGATCTACCGTGGGAAAAAACCCTATTGTGTCTTCCTACGACTAATCTCAAATCATTTGGTCCAAGATCATCCCACTTATCACGCACCTGGTATCTGCAACCCGCTACCATCCTCTCTCAGAAACCTTCAAACCACAACTTGAACTTTAGACTTCCTTGTTTCGTGAAACCTATGATTTGATTTGCCAGCCTCACAGCAAACTGCTGGACTGCTTCTCCTTTACACAGGTGAGTCTCTAGTGTTGGTGGGTGGGTGTGTTTGGTGCGCTTGAGCCTATATCATGGGATATTCCGCCATATCAAAGCTAAATTGTCATTATTATTTTTTTTATTACTGTTACACTTATCATTATTTATTATTGTTATGGTTGTCATTGTTATTATCATTGCTGTTGTTGTTATTGTTGTTGTCGTCGTCGTTGTTGTTCTTGTTTTTCTTCTTGATGCTGCTGCTGTTGCCACTTCTGCTGCTATTGTTGTTTTTTTTGTTGGTTAGATATCATCCCTGTTCAGCAAATTATTAACTGATTATCAGCAGTATTACAGACGTGTGT
>CM065737.1:29707755-29730255 GCA_033310375.1 Conus canariensis | reverse complement strand
GAGAGAGGGGGGAGAGAGAGAGAGGGAGGAAAGGGAGGGAGAGAGGGGGTAGGGAGAGAAAAAAAAGGGGGGGAAGAGGAAGAGAGGGCGAGAGAGAGTGGGAGGGAATGAGGGAGAAAGAGAGAGGGGGGAGAGGGGGAAGGGAGGGGAAGAGAGAGAGAGAGACAGAGCGAGAGAGAGAGAGGAGCGAGAGACAAGAGTGAAATTATAATTTTCATATTTCAGAGGGAATATTTAATCAGCAGCATATGTGTTTTTTTCTATATCAAGCCATCCATAAGGTTGAGGATCAAAGGAATAAAGCATTGTGAATTAATTTGATCTGGATGTTATGTACCACATATATATAACCAAAGGAGCACGCATGCATTCATACCTCTTCGATCTGTTCTCTAAGAGACACGATTGCACGTGATATTATTCGCACACATGTGCATTACACAGATATACATTTGTGCACAGCCTGCATAACGAATACGCGCACGCTTGTGTGTACGTGATGAAATAAACACACGCCCATAACTCCAAATGAATGCTGCAAGGCAGTGCATTAGTGTGTTTACTGTTCACTGCCTCATTTAAGATTTCCTTTGGGTTCACCCTTAGGGTGCGGCCACATGAAAAGCGGTTGAGCTGCGCTGTAGCCGCGCTGTAGCCGCGCTGCAGAAATAGTAATAGGGGTTATTGTTGGAGTGGCCACACGATTCGCTACCACCGCGCGGTTACCGCGAGACCACTGCTAGCGTCGAGCGGTGGTAATGTTCCAAACAATTATCACCGCTCAAAGCTCGAGCGGCGGTTGCCGGCCAAAAACAGATGTGATGCAATGTTTTTTTTTTGTTTACGTCCCTTGTGTCTTTTTTTCGCAACGTCAGTGCTTGCAGAAGAAGCTCCTTTTGAAAATGTCCTCATATGCAGACCAAACCTTGGAATTCATCACTTGGTTCAAGACCAGGTCCAGCAGTGTTGCAAAAGTGGTTGGTAGCATTCTGAAGTAGGAAAGAAACCTTTCAGCATCTTGCTTGAGGTCGGGAACCAAATGGTGATATTCTCCATACACACTCCGTTGCGTGTTAATGGGATGGACCCAATAATCTCGGTCATCAACAAGAATTCCTCGCTGTATATATGGCGATGGTTCAGACAACTCTGAAAGTAGGAGATACCTCCTCTCTGCCATTTTGATTCTGTCTCGTACAGCTGTAAACAGATATTACAACAAACCGTGCACAGCTAGCGGCAGGCTAGCATACAACTAGCTACGGCAGCTATTCATGTGGCCACGCAAGCTTTAACCAGCAGCGCAGCTGGCTGCTCGCTGGCTAGCTGCTAGCTATCGCCGCTTTTGGTGTGGCCACCCACCGCTCACTGCTCAACAGCTCGCTTACCGCTAACGCACAGTGCGGCTACAGCACAGCTTGTCATCTGGCCGAACCCTTATGTAGAATTTGATACACAGGTATGAATACATTTGTTTCGTAAAACAATGCAATTTGTGTGACAGTGGGTTCTGTGTGATGGGAAGAGGGAGCGGAGGGGTGGGGGTGGGGAACGTGTGAGGGTCTGAGCATCTTTGTACGTGGGTCTAATGCAGCTGTCTTGCTCTGATTCAGTTCCATGAACATACGATGACATGCAGTGCGGGTAGAAAGGGGATACTTGCCCGTCTGGACAGAAATGGTAAATCAGTTGTTCTTTTATATACGTGTAGTAAATTTGAGCAAAATCCCATATATGTACATCCTCTGACGTATAGTTTGAGGAAAGGCCTTCAACCGACTGTATGAAAGAGATACCATAGATTCTGATCATGCCAATCTTCCTTAATCATGAAAAGTGCACTCGCCATATTTTATCAAATGTTTTATTAGCATCAATGAAACAATCGTTAAGACGCGTGCAAACGACCATGAGTGCGTGCATGTGTGAACAAAAAATTATCAGCATCTGCAATGATTCTAACAATTGTAATTATTCTCCGTAAAACAGGACTTAGAATACTTAATAGGGGGTGGGTGAGGGTGGGGGGAACATACACACCTACGCGCACACACACACACACACACACACACACACACACACACACACACACACCACAAACTCACACACACACACACACACACACACACACACACACACACACACACACACACATTCACACAGAGAGAGAGAGAGAGACAGACAGACAGACAGAGACAGAGACAGAGAGACAGAGACAGAGAGAGAGAGAGAGAGAGAGAGAGAGAGAGAGAGAGAAAGAGAGGCACACACGCAAGCGCGCCACAGAGGTCAAACTATCTTAGAAGTCGTCTGCATATCCTCTCTCTCTCTCTCTCTCTCTCTCTCTCTCTCTTCTCTCTCTCTCTCTCTCTCTCTCTCTCTCTGCGTGTGTGTTCAGGGGTGGAGGGAGGGGAGGGGGAGATGCGTTTGTTGATTTCCACACCTATCCTAAGGTTACCTTGCAATGTGTGTGTGTCAAGGGCGTGAAACCTCTCACAAAAGGCATTAAACACTTAGAGGAAAAAGGGACGTTGTACGTAGTATACAAATAGGTAATAGAACCATTAACAAGTATGCCTTACCCATCGCACACGGTCGAACCGTGTCAAGGAGGACGAAGCGGTCAGGTAACAGATGGCACCTAAGGTAGTAAGGAGTTCGGACCTGCCCGACAGCGAAAGGGGAGAGGAACATAACCACTAGGACCTCGGTGCACCAAGTGAGCGCTAAATACTCAGTCAGCTGAGGTTCTTTTGTAAACAGTCAGTGAAGAGCAGGAGTCTTGGACTCGTTCGGATGGTATTGCCGTGGGTCACTGGGTTGGTTCTATTGTCAGGCTGGTTGAACGCGCGTGGATGTTGTTATCGTAGCCCTCTTTAAGATAATTACTGTGTTAAAGTGGCCTCCGAAGTCGGCGGGAATTTTCGATGTCCATCTGGTGCCAAGTGTTTGTTTGCTAATCAATTAGGTAGGGATGTGCGTAAATGCAGATGTGTGGAGAATGCAGCGAATGGAGAATTCACAGCACTTGTGAACTAGGGGTTTGAGAAGCAGCATGGACAAAGGCATGGCCCAAAGGGGAATCCTTTGTTTCCATTCCTATATAAAGTGAGGGAGAACAACAAGAAGGGGAAGAACACCAGGAGAGAGAGAGAGAAGGCAGAGGAGAGAGAGAGAGAGAAGAGAGAAGGGTGAGCAGGACAGAGAACGGGTCGAGAGAAACGTGGTCTGGGAGATAGAAGAGACAGCAAAGTCTTAGGGAAAGACAAGCTGGAAGAGAAGAAAACTAAGTTTGAAGCCCAGAGGTGGGTGAAGACAGACAAACTGAATTTGAACCCAGAGGTGGGTGAAGGAGACGAAGAAGAAGAGTTCTACGTCGAGATCCCAGAGACGACCACGAAGACCCAGTCCTGAAGCCTGGAGCCAGTCAACCAAGGGCATCACCATCAAGCAGTGCTGAAGAAGACGTGAAGAGACTTTTCAAGAACTGTGGTGTGGTGTGAAAGCGTGGTTGTGTGTGTGAAAACCTGGCCAGGTAAGAAGTCATTTTTATTATAACCCGGGATTAGGAAGTATTGATCTTTTATGTGTTGATTTGTTCATTTTGTGTAATTGGATTTTTCATGTTTGATTATAGTAGCATAGAAATTGGATTTCTTGTGCTCAGTCGTGTTAGGAGAGAAACGAATGCATGACATCCCATTCCCAGAGAGAGGTGAATGTTTGGTGGGCGCATGAGTGTGCATATGCGTGTATGAGTGCAAAGATAACCTTGGTGTGTTAAGCCTGACCAATAATACATCAAGCTAGTGCACTTAAGCAATACCATCACGATTTCCCCCGTCCTGGACAAAGTGGCGAGCCTGCCAGGATTGCATGGCCCAAATTAGTCTCAGGCGGGAAACAAAGTGAGTGCTAGAGTAGTACTGGGGCGAAGCGTCCACTAAAGGCAATTTTAATTAGCTCTTCTAATTATTTCCTTTAGTTCTTTGAGTGTTGAGTATTGACTTGCGTGTAGGGTGGTTGTATTAATCAAAGGTCGTTCAGAGAAACGAAGAACGAGGTTCTAGTCTTAACTCTCACAGAAGCTGTGGTTTAAGATTAAGGCTCCTTTGTGTTGGGAATACTACCACTGGTTGGTGTACTCGTAACGTTTAGTAGGTAAACTGTTTACTGACTTTTTCCGGGTCTATAAGAGTAACTGTTTTAGTAGTGCTAAAACGACAAAATGGCTGAAGAAAGTTTTACCCCCATTGAGAAACTGATGAGTTTAGGGGAGAAACTAGGATATACAGGAGATGAACTGCGTAAGTTCATAGAGACTCAGCAGAAGACTGAGAGAGATGAAAGGGCTGAACGAAGGAAGTTTGAAAAGGAACAGCTCGACGCTGTCAAAAGAAACTCAGAGGTCGAGGCTGAGAAACTTCGGCTTCAAACAGAATCAGCAAACGCTGAGGCCGAGAGACTTAGACTTGAAACTGCTGCGTCGAAGGCTAGAGCGGATGCAGAGTGTTTAGCTGCCAAAGCAAGGGCAGATGCAGAGAGTGCGGCTGCCAGAGCGAGAGCAGAAGCGGAATCAGAGATTTTAGCCAAACAAATTGAGTTGGAAAGAATAAAATCTGAAAATCGTAGTGAAATAGACACCAGTTCTGAGTCAGTAGGCCGCAGACTAAGTTGCGCACCTAGACTTAAACTCCCACTGCTCAGAGAAGAAACTGATTCGATCGATGCCTTTATCAGTCGGTTTGAATCGGTTGCCGAGCACGAGGGCTGGCCCGAAGATGACTGGGCAATAAACCTGTCTGCCTTGTTGACAGGTCGTGCGTTACACACTGTTTCCACCTTACCCAAAGGTGATCAGAGGGATTTTGACAAGGTGAAACAAGCAGTACTAAAGGCATATGATTTGACTGAAGAAGGTTTTAGGCGCAAGTTTCGCGAGGCGAGAATCGAACAGGGTGAGACATACACACAGTTTGGAGTTAGACTGGATCACTATTTCAACAAGTGGGTAGAACTTAGTGGAGTAGACAGTGATTTTGAAGGCCTCAAGACACTGGTGATGAAGGAACAGATACTTGATGGTTGTGGGACAGGCCTCACAATCCACATTAAGGAAAAAGGTGCAACCACAATAGCTGAGGTACTTCAGACGGCAGAGACTTACCGGGAAGCGAGGCGTGATTTGCCTGAACAAGAGGAAAGCCCGGAAGCATATTCAGAGGATAGCAGGCTAGCACATGACTCACACGATGAGTCAGCAGTACACACCCGTAGGCCCACGGCGTCACGTGAGCAAACAAGAGTGAAGGCCCACGTGGATAAGGCCGTAGATAGACGTACCTGCTTCTTGTGCGATAAGACAGGACACTTGGCTAGAGACTGCCGATTTAGACCTCAGAAAGCTGCAGCAATGAGGGTCAGGCCAAGTGAAAGGCAGGCAGCAAAAGATGAAAAAGATGACAGTGTTATTTTGTCTGGACTGTGCTGTGTGTTCACAGATTCAGGCGATAACATGGATGTGCACAAAGGCAGAGTAGGGGACAATGTGGTTAATGTCATTAGAGACTCTGGGTGCACTGGCGTAATGGTGAAGGAGTCCCTGGTTAAGAAGGGACAATTCACAGGTAAAACACAGAGGTGTAGACAAATAGATGGAACAGAAGCAGAATTCAAAACGGCACTGGTGTTCATTGATACACCATTCTATAGTGGAGTCGTACAGGCTTTGGCTGTTCCAAAGCCACCGTATGATCTGGTAATTGGGAACATTTCAGGAGCACGTGGGTACGAAAACCCAGACCTTGATTTCTGTGTCGAATCAGAGAAAAGGAATCACGTGAGGAAAACGCCCCAGGCAGTCAAACACTCCAGAAAGCATTGGAGCGTGTCCGGCGAGACCTGCCGCACTCACTTACGGGCAGAACAAAAGGGCGATTACTCGCTCAGAAAACTGGTTGGTTTTGCTCACAGAGGGCAGAAGAAAAATGTTCAAGAGGGTACAATCGGGTTCGAGTTAGAGAACGGCATATTGTACCGAACTTTTACTCATTCGCGTTCGGGAAAAACGAAGAAGCAGATCGTTGTACCTACGAAACGCAGAAGGGCGGTGATGTCCGAAAATCATGTGACGTCAGCCTCGGGCCATCTCGGTAGAAAGGCCACACAAAAGGTTGTGACGCGAGAGTACTACTGGCCCGGTATCCTTGGTGATGTCAGGCGTTTCTGTGCACATTGCAACACATGCCGCGGGGCGCGAAATGGTGTGTGTACATAGAATGCGATCAGACCAGTCTTACCAAAAGGGGCAGGAGTCCAAAGTGAAATGGTCGTGCGAATTAGCAAGTAGTGTGTGCGTTTGTCTTTCGCAGTGTCGTGTATGCGTGACGTGGCTGGTTGCGGGCCACGTGTATGAAGAGAAAGGGAGAGAATTTCCGTAGAAACATAATGTTTATCTATATATGGCCACACTACTTAGAGCTGGTGGAAGTTTCAGACTGGTGTTGATATTTGCTTGGTTAGTGTGTATGTATTGATTTTTCTCTAATTTTGTTGCAAAATAAATCTTGCGTGCGTTCTCGGGTGTAAGTAGGCTTATGAGAAGCCTAGAATAGAGTTGGTTTAAATGAGAGAATTGTGAGAGTTTCAGCTCCTTGAATGTGTTTTAGACAATGCAGGGCATTGTCTTGAAGTGGGGGGAATTTGTCAAGGGCGTGAAACCTCTCACAAAAGGCATTAAACGCTTAGAGGAAAAAGGGACGTTGTACGTAGTATACAAATAGGTAATAGAACCATTAACAAGTATGCCTTACCCATCGCACACGGTCGAACCGTGTCAAGGAGGATGAAGCGGTCAGGTAACAGATGGCACCTAAGGTAGTAAGGAGTTCGGACCTGCCCGACAGCGAAAGGGGAGAGGAACATAACCACTAGGACCTCGGTGCACCAAGTGAGCGCTAAATACTCAGTCAGCTGAGGTTCTTTTGTAAACAGTCAGTGAAGAGCAGAAGTCTTGGACTCGTTCGGATGGTATTGCCATGGGTCACTGGGTTGGTTCTATTGTCAGGCTGGTTGAACGCGCGTGGATGTTGTTATCGTAGCCCTCTTTAAGATAATTACTGTGTTAAAGTGGCCTCCGAAGTCGGCGGGAATTTTCGATGTCCATCTGGTGCCAAGTGTTTGTTTGCTAATCAATTAGGTAGGGATGTGCGTAAATGCAGATGTGTGGAGAATGTAGCGAATGGAGAATTCACAGCACTTGTGAACTAGGGGTTTGAGAAGCAGCATGGACAAAGGCATGGCCCGAAGGGGAATCCTTTGTTTCCATTCCTATATAAAGTGAGGGAGAACAACGAGAAGGGGAAGAACACCAGGAGAGAGAGAGAGAAGGCAGAGGAGAGAGAGAGAGAAGAGAGAAGGGTGGGCAGGACAGAGAACGGGTCGAGAGAAACGTGGTCTGGGAGATAGAAGAGACAGCAAAGTCTTAGGGAAAGACAAGCTGGAAGAGAAGAAAACTAAGTTTGAAGCCCAGAGGTGGGTGAAGACAGACAAACTGAATTTGAACCCAGAGGTGGGTGAAGGAGACGAAGAAGAAGAGTTCTACGTCGAGATCCCAGAGACGACCACGAAGACCCAGTCCTGAAGCCTGGAGCCAGTCAACCAAGGGCATCACCATCAAGCAGTGCTGAAGAAGACGTGAAGAGACTTTTCAAGAACTGTGGTGTGGTGTGAAAGCGTGGTTGTGTGTGTGAAAACCTGGCCAGGTAAGAAGTCATTTTTATTATAACCCGGGATTAGGAAGTATTGATCTTTTATGTGTTGATTTGTTCATTTTGTGTAATTGGATTTTTCATGTTTGATTATAGTAGCATAGAAATTGGATTTCTTGTGCTCAGTCGTGTTAGGAGAGAAAACGAATGCGTGACATCCCATTCCCAGAGAGAGGTGAATGTTTGGTGGGCGCATGAGTGTGCATATGCGTGTATGAGTGCAAAGATAACCTTGGTGTGTTAAGCCTGACCAATAATACATCAAGCTAGTGCACTTAAGCAATACCATCACGATTTCCCCCGTCCTGGACAGTGTGTGCATGTGTGTGAGTGTGTGTGTGAGTGTGTGTGTGTGTGTGTGTGTGTGTGTGTGTGTGTGTGTGTGTGTGTGTGCGCGCGCGCGCGCGCGTGCTTGCGTGCATGCGTGCGTGCATGCGTGCGAGCGTGCGTGTGTCTGTCTGTCTGTCTGTCTGTCTGCCTGTCTGTCTGTCTGTTGTGTTTGTTTGTGCATATCTTTGGGCTCGTCTACGGCTTACTAACAAACAATGTGCTGAGTGACCAGACTGCACGGGTCAGCCGACCACCCCTAAACTGAACGGCTGACAGTCACCATCACACTGGCCAGTCTCTTTCTCTATCCCCGACCTCGCCTCCTCCCCACCTTCTTTGCCCCCCCCCTCCCCCCCCCTCATCCCCCCTCCCTCCCTCCCTCCCTCCCGCCCCGCCCCGCCCCTCACCTCACCAATCAGTGGTCGGTCGGTTACTTCCAGCAGAACAGAACCGGACGGTGAGGATACGGCAGGGGGGGAGGGGGAGGGGAGGGGGGGTAGGATGAGGACTGCTTGATCAAACAGGCATCAAACATAGCACACCCTGACAGATTATAGAAAAGTAACGAGTAACACCAATAGAGAACACCCACTTCAGCACAGACCCCGTGGCACTGAGTGAAACTACCCTTTCCTCCTCCTACACCACCACACCCCACCCCCCACCCCGCAATCACGCACCCGGCTCCCTCCATGTTTGCCTCACAAATTATGACAAGCCGCGCGATAAAGTCACCGTGCTGGAAAGATGGCGGGACCCACCAACCACGTGTGTCCCGGCCTTATCTCCCCTGGACAGATGACAACTGGGACCGGCTCTTAAATCTAGCCCTTTCCTCGTGGCTCTGTCAAAGACAATTACGTTCTCTTTGACTTTTAATGCAGATTAGTAGAGGGAAATCCAAAGGTGTGTGTGTGTGTGCGGGGGAGGGGGAGGGGGAGGAGGGAGATGGAAGGGGAGGGGATGGACAGGGGTGATGAGGGTGGACGGTGGAGTAGTGTAGAGGGAGGAGAAGGGGGGGCTGGTGGGGGAGGAGAACGTGAGGCCACTATTGACCGCTTCATTGTCATCGGTCTAAATCACGCGTGGTTCTCCGGTTGAGCAGGCTGAAGATAGGACACGTTTTCACCGGCACATAAAACCTAGCCAGGTCATACAATGTGTGCTTCTCCTGTTGGAACTACCGCTCCTTCACAGCGCTCTTCAAACGGACACCGTTGTGTGTGAGAGGGGGGGGGGGGGGTTGCAGAAAGTGGGAATGGAGGAGGTGAAGATGGAGGGGGTGAGGGGAGACGAGAATTAGTAGAAAAGAAGTGGGAGGGGTGTAGTGAATGCAGTATCTGTTATGTGACTTTAGCAGATCTTGTACGATGTTTGTGACCACAAAATAGCTATGACTTTGTTTAGACTTCGGTTCGTGAACAGCCTGCCCATAAGAGCTGGAATAGAAGAGGGCGTTAATCTCACGGCTTAGGGTCACAATCTCGGTATCGTCTTCTAGCACCGCGGACTTGGAATGTGTGTCCACGTGTACCGTCAGCACCAAGTTTGCGACAGATATCATTGCCCACTCTCAGCGTTCTGTGGAATATACTTCAAAACAATTTGCCGACAAATACGAATTGGCATCAGTTCTTGATAATCTGCACAAATACAAATCACTATGTGATACGCTCAACATTCGGAACAGTCTTCAATGCTGTACACATGACAAATCATCTTTACGTCTGAAAATTCTATTGGTTCTCCAATATTCTGATGGTGGCTCGGCTTTTCGAACGAAGAAGGAATTCCTTGCCTGGCGAAGGTGATTGACTGATGGAGCCAATTCAAATAGTCTTCTCACATCACTGTTTACCATTACCTTTTAACATTCTGTACACGCTACAGTATTCTGCACACAAAACAAATCACCATTAATTTTTATTCTCGAATATTCTGAGCTTACAAATATTCCACACCTCCCAAGAACCAAAAAAAAAGTTATACTATTTCAAATGTCATCCTTCACAACTAGCTTCATTACAGAGTACACAAATCGTCGTTTTATTTTCAATTTTCTTCATTAATTATCATCTGTAACTAATACTAGAACGCAAGTCATCCTTAAGTATTCTCCACATTATTAGCTCCAAAACTGAAAATGTACACAAACACAAACCACTTTCTTATACTCTTAACATCCAACGCATTATCAGCAAATAAATAACAGTTAACCTCAACATAAATAAATTTCATTTCATAGTCTCAACATTCTTTGTTTGCATTTAGGTTTGACGTTTCAGTCCGGAATCTCGATAAATTCTAGTTATGCTATTTACTTGTAACAATCACGAACTATTCCTTTTTTTTTTATTTCTCTATTGCTTTTAAACGAGAGAATCCATTCGTATTTTTTCGTTTCCATCCATGCTAGCATGTGCGTTTTGTCTTTAAGAATAAATTAAAGAATATTTGAATTCAGAAATAAGTTGTGCGCTGTTGCCCACTCCCTTACAGAGCCAAACGTCTTCCTGTTTTCCTATGAATGTTCCTATCCCTTACGCGTAAACACACCACCATTGTATTTGCACCAGTTGACCCGCTCGAGTGCAAATGGACCTACCAGCAATGTAGACCAGTTAACCAGTCGCTGTGGCGCAGTGGTTAGCGTTGCGGATTCCCGGCTGGAAAACTTTGGGTTCGATTCCCATCAGAGCCATTTATTTCTGGATTTTTTTGCACCTACCGACTCCTATCCAGAACATAGTTTGGCACTAGCTCAACTGGGAAGAACGGAACAACGCGGTCAAATTTCATCTGCTTAACCGATAGTCTCTGGTGGTGTTGCTCGTATTCCCTGACCAGGTAAGCATTCTTTATTTGGGCCACTACTGGAGGAATCTGGTCCAGACAAGCTTACGAATGTGACAGTAACATTCAAAGTTATCAGAACAAAGTTCTTGCAAGCCTGTATACTAGTTCTCGCACCGATGTAGAAGCAACAGAAACGATAATGATAAAGTAAATCAAACAAAAATAAAGTTGCCGTCATGTAAAGATTATGGTACTCTGCACACCATTTTCAAATCTAACTTTCAGACTTTCATACTGTTAAACATAACAGATAAATTACTGTTACACCGAACGAAAGAGACATCCAAATGACAAGACAAAACATGACGCGTTCTTTGGTCCTCTTCAGGCAAGACAAACAACATTCAATACAATGAGCACGAACAGCGAACAATCACTTGTCACCTCAAATTGGGTTCAAAATGGACGTTCATTTGGGACTCGTTATTACCCTGAAATCAAGTGTACCTGTCACAGTGAGTTTACTACTCATCATATTTTTTACTGTAAGTTCCTGATGCTGCTCTTAAGTGTATATGTACCATCTAAAGACAGTAGGAATGTGGATTTTTTTTTTAATAGCTTCGTTGTCATTTGGTTCTATTGTTAAGTTGATCACTTACCTTGTACAAAATTCATTAAGGAATATTCTTCAGTTGTAACTCAGATCACTTCAGATGTTCATCTCTGATCCCTCTTTCCATCTTTTATTTACTCCCCCTGTGAACGATCCACCTGTCCCCTTCCTCGCCTGCCCCCTCTCCTCCTTTCCTCCTTTCTTTCGCATTGTTGTTGATTACATTCTTACATTGTGAAAAGTATCTTAACTGGACGTCTACGTTCACCTATTTGTGCGATAAGATTTTAAACAGATTTCTTTCCCCTGTTAATCATCTAATGCTACCAACCAAACCCCGTGATGTCAACAACATTCGCGTTTCCTTTTCAACATCAGACCTAGGTAATCATAAAAGCAACAAAGCTGTTGAGATTGCCTTTTGTTTGAATTTTTAATATATGAGATAAGTAATGACGTTAGTAAAAAGAACTCCTAGGTTCACATCTGATATTGCGAGGCATTTAAAAATAGCATCAGCTAATCGATGATAATTGTAACCAAGCTCTGTCCTTTACGATGTACCAGCTCACCAATCTTAATAGTGACCAAACTCTGAGGTTTGCAACGCTTAAAAGTAGCATCAGCTAACTAAGGACAATACAATACTCTGAAGTTTGCCGCTCATATTGTGTGGTATATAAATATATCAATGTAACTCTACTTCTTATGTAAACACAACGGTCGCAGTAATCTGAAATCATGATACTGATTCAACCAATGTAACACAATTGTTTTATAAGCCATTGACATTACGAACACAATCGTTTTACAACTTGACATATCCTTACGACGGTCTAAGCCGTAAAACAGATCGAATCTTCAGTTCCTCATTTAAACATTATGAGCATTTGAATTTCTTAGTATCCACATACAAAAAAGCCCTTAAATTCCTAGTCGCGTGCTCCGAGCAGTTTAAGAGCCACTGTCTGTTATAACCAATTATTACAATGACTATTAAGCAGGCGCACAATATCCTTGGACCAGGAACTTTGGGGAGGAAGGGGATGGGTGAGGGGGCAAGTCCTGCTGTTTTCACAATAGTCCGGTTAGAATAAGTGCTCACTGCTACTCAGCGCCCAAAACGATCGTATCAACCAACTATTTGTGATCGTATCAAATACTTCTGCTTCTTTTCCTTGTTTTCCCCATCAGTTAAATCTTTTGAGGTTGTGAAGATACATCTTATTCTGGTTATTTTTTTTCCGAAAATCAATAGCCTGAAACGATTGCGGACATGTGAGTGGGAGGAGAGGGAGGGTCGGGGAGAAGGAGACATTTTAGATGTTTCATTCTGAATCTTTGAGAGACCTGTCTCACTCTGGTTATTTTTCGGACAGTAAATAGCCTGAAGAATGTGTGCAAACGTGAGAGGGAGGATAGGGGTAGGGAGAGGGACCTATTTTTAGAGATTTCAGACCAACTTATTATTCCGCATGGGGTAGTGATGCTCAAGTGCCAGTGAAGTTTGTTTTCAACGTCACTGGGCTACCAAAGCTGTTCACGAGTTCTTGGGCAGAGAAGAGATCGGTGATCTTTTTCACTATCACAGTGACGCTACAGCTGTGTAAAAAAAATGAAAAACGAGCTTTGCTAATTCCCTGGAAATGTTAAAAAAATAACAGCGTTATTTCTTCTTCTTCTTCTTCTATTTCTTTCTTTCTTTCTTTCTTTCTTTCTTCTTCTTCTTCTTCTTCTTCTTCTTCTTCTTCTTCTTCTTCTTCTTTTTCCTCCTCTTCTTCTTCTGCGGTCGATTTTTCCGGAAGCGTCAGATCTCCAATCCTATCGCCACGATGAACCCCCCAGTCTTCTCGAGGTCTTGACGGCTGCCCCAAAGCTGCCTCTGCAGTTCTGCTCCCTCTGGCCAAGTTTGAAGCCATAGGACATCATAGGCCGGACAGTGTTGGAGGATGTGTTGTGGGTCTGGCAAGGTTATTTCAAGGGCAGAGGAATTCCGTAAATTCCTGTTTCTGTCCATAAAGGACAGGGGGATAAGATGTCGCATATGGTTGACACTGGGTCCTCAGGGCTTGACCAGTACTCTTGGTACATGCTAGATAGAGTCCTTGTGATCAGGTCCTTATGGCTGATAAGCACTTTGGGTACATGCTAGGTAGAGCCCTTGTAGTAAAGTCCTCATGGCTGACCAGCATTTGGGGTTCAGTCCTAGTGATCAGTCCTCATGGCTGATTAGTACTTTGGGTACCTGCAAGGTCTAGCCCTTGTGCCTTTACATATCAATTTTCTGTCCTTTTCCTTACTTATATTGAGTTACTCGGTCGGTCGTCGGTTGGTCGTTTGGTCAGTGAGTTAGTTAGTTAGTTAGCTAGCTAGTTTGTCAGTCTGTTTGTCCGTCCGTCCGTCCGTTCATTCGTTCGTTCTTTCTTTTCTCGGTTTGTTCGCTACTTTGTCTGCTCGTTCGTTTATTTGTGGATTTGTTAGTCAGTCAGTTAACTAGTTAGTTACCTCGTTACTCAGTTAGTTATTTACTTTGTTAGTATTTCAGCCAGCCAGCCCGCCGGCCAGATAGTTAGTTAGTTAGTTAGTTAGTTAGTTAGTTAGTTAGTTAGTTAGTTGCTCGCTTGTTAGCCAGTTAGTCACTTAGTAGGCTAGTCAGTTAATTAGCGTATGCACATATCCTCTCATGGATCACCAGATGTAGTGTAGCGCATATGAACAAAACTGCCCGCAGTAACGCCTGTTCAAAGAATTTTGTGCTGACATTAGGTCAAAATTAAACAAAAAAGGGGGGAACCTGCCTACGTGACCTCAGAGCCGAAGAAAGACCTGTGCAATGACACCCACTGACCCCTCTGCCCCTTAACTGCCAAGAGGTCACCACCAATACAAATCGTGTTGTTCATATCGAACCGATTACTAACTACTAGATCACCGGACCCCTTCTGGTCCGTGAAGATGAAAGATCCAATTCTACAGTTCATCTTTCAGTGACAGTGTAAATCATCATTAAAGGAAACCACCCCGGGTGCAGCTATAAAACAGTTAGTGTTTAGTCAAAGACGCGCCCTGGCAAGACCCCGCGGATTGTCTGCTCCTTGAACGCGACCGCTGGAGTGGGTCTGTCCCGCACCAAAGAACCGACACTGTTTGCCATCATCTCACGACTTTATACAGAGGAGTGGGCAAGACAAGTAGTCCTGCGCACACACACGCGCGCGCGCGCGCACACACACACACACACACACACACACACACACACACACACTAAAGAGGAGTAGGCAAGACAAGTAGTCCTGCGCGCGCGCGCGCGCGCGCGCACACACACACACACACACACACACACACACACACACACATACACAATATCTGATCACGCTGATTTACAACCTTGTTCAAATCCAAAACACACCCGCTCAAGAACCAGCGTGGAATCCGATAACAGGACATTATCTGTAAATTAACTCCTGCGCAAGGACGGAACTGAAATACAATTGGCGGTCGTCTTGCAATGGAGTCTCACTCATATATACATCACCGTCGCTTTGTCGGGGTGCTCCCACCCGCTGATGATGAACAGACGTCTTCATTGTTGGTAGGGAATTACGACCTGCACCCCCCCCCCCCCCCCCCCCCTTCGAGTGGGCCACACAGGGGTATGAGAAGAGACAAACAGTTCACGACTTTACCTACAACTTCCAACCTGTCAGCAGCGAGTTAGGAGCCCTGGGTACCTTACCACACTGTGCAGTGAGACCGGGCAGTAAATCATCTGCCCGTGTCAACAACCTCCCAAATCATGGCAGTGTCAGGGAGGAGAAAGGGGGATAGGCCTGTCCTGTGTCCCTTTTATCGGGGGCTAATTTGGGTAGGTAATAGAGCCGACAGCACCTCCACACCCTGCCTAATACTCTGACGATGGCGTGGGCAGAGACGTTCTTGGCACTGCTCTTAACACTTGGTCTCACGTTGACAGAGGTCTGATGGCACTTTTATGATGGTCCTCAACAGTGCTCTTGTTTCTGGTTTTTGGTTGACTGTGGGAAGCCGATCGTCAGGGTCTGCCTCACATCAGCACGTCCGCGAGGTCCTCCCCAGTCACCAGGGCTATCAGCCAGTCCCACTGGTCCATCCCTCAGGCAGTGCTAAAGTTCTGTCACCGCTTCATCAGTGCTGTCGTGTGTCATCCCTCGATATCTTGCTTGTTGTTCCGCCGTCGGTACTTTTGCTTGTCATTCTTCCGTCAGTACTGTCGTGAGTCTTTCCTCCGTCAGTACAGTCGTGAGTCATTCCTCCGTCAGTACTGTCGTGTGTCTTTCCTCCGTCAGAACTGTCGTGTGTCATTCCTCCGTCAGTACTGTCGTGTGTCATTCCTCCGTCAGTACTGTCGTGTGTCTTTCCTCCGTCAGTGCTGTCGTGTGTCATTCATACATCAGTACTGTCGTGTGTCATTCCTCCGTCAGAACTATCATGTGTCATTGCTCCGTCAGTACTGTCGTGTGTCATTCCTCCGTCAGAACTATCGTGTGACATTGCTCCGTCAGTACTGTCGTGTGTCATTCCTCCGTCAGAACTATCGTGTGACATTGCTCCGTCAGTACTGTCGTGTGTCATTCCTTTGTCAGTACTGTCGTGTGTTATTCCTCCGTCAGTACTGTCGTGTGTCATTCCTCCGTCAGTACTGTCGTGTGTCATTCCTTTGTCAGTACTGTCGTGTGTTATTCCTCCGTCAGTACTGTCGTGTGTCATTCCTTTGTCAGTACTGTCGTGTGTCATTCCTTTGTCAGTACTGTCGTGTGTCATTCTTCCGTCAGTACTGTCGTGTGTCATTCTTCCGTCAGTACTGTCGTGTGTCATTCTTCCGTCAGTACTGTCGTGTGTCACTCCTCCGTCAGTACTGTCGTGTGTCATTCCTCCGTCAGTACTGTCGTGTGTCATTCTTCCGTCAGTACTGTCGTGTGTCATTCTTCCGTCAGTACTGTCGTGTGTCATTCCTCCGTCAGTACTGTCGTGTGTCATTGCACCGTCAGCACTATCGTGTGTCATTCCTCCGTCAGTACTGTCGTGTGTCATTCCTCCGTCAGTACTGTCGTGTGTCATTCCTCCGTCAGTACTGTCGTGTGTCATTCCTTTGTCAGTACTGTCGTGTGTCATTCCTCCGCCAGTACTGTCGTGTGTCATTGCACCGTCAGTACTGTCGTGTGTCATTCCTCCGTCAGTACTGTCGTGTGTCATTCCTCCGTCAGTACTGTCGTGTGTCATTCTTCCGTCAGTACTGTCGTGTGTCATTCTTCCGTCAGTACTGTCGTGTGTCATTCCTCCGTCAGTACTGTCGTGTGTCATTCATCCATCAGTATTATCGCTTGTTACTCCTCCATCAGTTTCATTATATGTTATTTCTCAGTCAGCAGCATCATGTGCCATACCTCAACCAGCCACCATCGTGTGCCATCCCACAGTCCTGTACTATCGATTGTCATTTTTCCTTTAATACTATCCTGTGTCATTCCTTCGTCAGTGTTATCTTGTTGGATTTCTCCCTTATTACTTTTAGTGGTCATTTTGTACATCAGTAATATTGTGTAATTCATCTGGCAGTACCATTATGTGTCATTCCATCGTCAGTATAATTACATATTATCGCTCTATCAGCACCATTGTATCATTCTCTTCATCAATACCATTGTGTGTCATTCCATCGTCAGTATAATTACATGTCATCGCTCTATCAGTACCATTGTATCATTCTCTTCATCAATACCATTGTGTGTGATCCCTCTATCAGCAGCATCGTATCATTCCTCCATCTATCTACTATCATGTGTAATTCCAAAGCACTGTTTCCTTGAGTATTTCATCCGCACCAAATGAAAATATTCACTTACGATTTAAGGATGGAAGCTTAGGTAAACCAACAGCAAACTGGTTTCTGTCACAGATGAGGTGTTGCACACTAATTCCCATTATAGAAAAGTTTCATATTGTTACTTCCCTTTATGCGAATTAAAGCAGTTCCAAGAACATGTTGAGCGATCCTTGTTCCACCGCTAGCCTAGGAATGACGAGGTTCATGAGCCTCATTCATTTTACAATTAAGAACCAAGACCAGATCACCAAGATTGTCAACTAGACGAACTAGGTTCGGTTTTCAAAGTTCGTTCAATAAAGAACGACTTCAAAGGATGAAATACGAACATAGTTAACATGTGTCGCCTTCTTTTCTCTCTCTCTCTCTCTCTCTCTCTCTCTCTCTCTCTCTCTCTCTCTCTCTCTCTCTCTCTCTCTCTCTCTCTCTCTCTGCGTGCGTGCGTGCGTGTATGTGTGTGTTCCAAATTATGTACGTACTTTGTCATATTCATTTTACTGTCTGTTTTTATACATGCTAATTTTTGTACGTTATAGTACATTTCCATATGTTCCCCCAGCCCGCCCCACCCCTACCCCCACTCTCTCCTTCCCCTTCATCATTGTTATTTTCATTTTTATTTTTTGTTTGTTTATTATTAATTTTTCTTTTTAATTTCTCTTCTATTTTCATTTGATGTTCCATTATGATTGCATGACCGCTTTGTTTGCGTGTTTGCTTTCTTACATTATTTAATTTCACGGCATGTTGTAGTCCCTACTCAGGGCGAGGACTGTATGTAAAAAAGCACGTCAGTGCTTATCTATTATCCTCGTAAATAAAGAATTTTGTCTTGTCTTGTCTTGTCTTGTCTTGTCTCTCTCATACGTAAACAGAGCTACTTGTACTCTTGATCCGTTACTGTATTTCATTTTCATCAATATACCTACTGCTCCGCCATGATCTACGTAATTTTTATTTAGCAGAGAACAAATCTTCCAGCATCACTGTACGCTGGCACCTGATGGTGAACATACGCATAAGAAAACTAACAACAGAAAACAAATGAAACATCACCGAAACGTACCTTAAGAAATCTTTTGAAAATCTCTCAAGACAAGACATTAAAGAAGACACGCCCCCACCCGACACAGCATCCTCCTCCCCCCCCCCCCCCCCCTCCTCCTCGCAGAATAAACAAAGGTTGCCAAAGATTTACAATGGGGAACAGGCTCTATACATACACTTTTTATTTAGTCACCCACGTATATTTTTGGTCACAAACATATTGATATATTTTCATCACCCACATACGTCAACGTCCTTGTAAATCACCCAGATCGCAGAACGCTTTTAAGATCCTCATTTCCCCCAACTTCAGTGTACCTGGGGCAGCTCAAGTGCAGATTTACAGACCGCTGCTTTTTTTGATGGCCCCCGAATTATCGGTGATAACCAGGTGTTTATGCTGGGCCGAGAGGCCCTCAGCCACCCGCCATACCCGGGCAATATCGCCTGGATGGCCCTTCACTGATCTACAATTCCAGCATGATCGATTTATATACAGCCTTATTGAACATCGCTATCGTCAATCGGTTGAATTAGGTGGAAAGAGATAAGGGGCGTTTTCGCTGTTTCTCAGTGCCGAGGAGAGAGAGTCCTTCGGTAAACTGGGTGGTATTAAACGCTCGACATAGCGGGGACTCTCTAAACGGCACATAAAAGGAACTCAAAGCTCAAAATGGCTGAAGCATTACGATTGTATTGAAGAATATAATCTGGAAAGCGAGGACTGTTTCTTGAACCTCACATGTTCCCGACTGACCCCCAGTCCTGCCACTTTTCCCGCTTGCTCTCTCTCTCTCTCTCTCTCTCTCTCTCTCTCTCTCTCTCTCTCCTCTCTCTCTCTCTCTCTCTCTCTCTCTTTGAAACATGAAGTGGTCCTCTGCCATTTCTGTCCCAGCATTTGCAGTGCCTCGTAATATGACTGTTTCTTTTCTATTTTGGGCCTTAGGAGACCAATCTGGATATCACTGTCTTTGAATCAGAACAACTAGCTTCAGGCCGAAGAACAGCAGAGGTCACAGGACAGCATAAGGATGTATCTTGTCCTTGAATCGAAAGTAGCGCAAGGACATCTTCACTAGATAGTGTACACACGTAAAGAAAGGTTAGCCACGCTTCAAGCATAGGAGATGAAATCTGACGATGCTTATATCAAAGGAGATGAAATCTGACGATGCTTATATCATAGGAGATGAAATCTGACGATGCTTATATCAAAGGAGATGAAATCTGACGATGCTTATATCATAGGAGATGAAATCTGACGATGCTTATATCAAAGGAGATGAAATCTGACGATGCTTATATCATAGGAGATGAAATCTGACGATGCTTATATCATAGGAGATGAAATCTGACGATGCTTATATCATAGGAGATGAAATCTGACGATGCTTATATCAAAGGAGATGAACCTTAAGAATGCTTATATCAACGGAGATGAACACTGACGATGCTTATATCAAAGGAGATGAACATTGACGATGCTTGTATTAAAGGATATGAACACTGACGATGGTTGTATTAAAGGAGATGAATATTGACGGTGTTTACATCAGAGGATATAAATATTGACGGTATTCACAATGAAAGACGATCAACACTAACTTTGTTCATATCAAAAAATACGAACATTGTTTATGTATATGTCAAAAGATATGGAAAATCACGATAACTATATCAAAGAGCATGAACCCTGAACAAATGAATTTATAGAATGTGAACACTGAACATATTCATATCAACGAGTATCAACACTGACGATGGGATTTAAATCAAAAAGTATTAACAGGGGTTTATATTCAAGTGTATCAACATTAACAGGCTTCGTATCAGAAGATGTACACAAGAATGGAACATCAAAAAAATATGAACACTAGTAGAGTTTATACGGAATGTATAAACACTGACAGAATTTATTTTGAACATTGTGGGCGCTAACAAAGTTTATACGAAAGGCATAAACACTTTCAGGATTTATATTGAAGGACATGAACACAAATAGGGTGAATATGAACACAAACGGGGTTACTATCAAAGGGTATGAGCGCTGACAAGTTTGATATCAAAACATTTGAAGAATGGCAGGTTCGCCGTCGTGGCATTGCTCACTACGAGGTGGCATACCAGGAAGTGCCGAAGGAGAAGTGGCAGATCTCTCTCCAAGGGCATTGACGTGAGAGGTCAACGTCAGGCGGCGTAGCCAATCTTCCAGCCACTACGGGTGACGGTGGGTCCAGCCTTTGTCGCCGGGGGACGGCTCCTGGAGCTGTGGGGCGGTCAGCGACAGAGCGCTTTCTGACTGTGATAATTGTGGCCTGGCAAGTCATGTTTTGGGGTCGGCATGGCGGGCACCGCTCTCGGGGTTGGGCTGAAAAACTGCTCTCACAGCCGAAGTCATTGAGGACCATGGAATGGAATCGGACAGCGCTCCAGCGATGGCCATCCTGAATCCTCTTTGAAGCAGCCTCATGCGACATAGGACCTTCGACATCCGAGAGTAAAAAGGCTGCCTGGTAACCCTTAAAACAGATCTTGGAGAATGGGGGAAAAAAGGAGTGGCGGGGTGGGGGAGGACTTGCAGGGTTTATATATCATTGTATATGCTATTATTGTGAACTGTGCGGTAAGATCTATGAAGGTGAGACATCCCACAAACTCAACATATGCATTTCAGGACACCTGGTTGACATCCGCCATCATCGACTTGGACCAGTCGGTCTATACTTCGACCATACCCAGCATTACGTTTATCATGTCAAAGTCCTGGCGCTTTGGCAATCACGGAGACAAGTTTGAACGTAACATGCAGGAATTCCATCTTATTGCCAGACTGGGGCCCCTCTGCCCACCTGGCATCAACATCCAAAAATATTATATGCCTATCCACCCCCACAGCACCTGCCTACAGTACTCTCCACAAACACACCACCACCGTGCTCGTTATTTATCTCGTACGAATGTTACAGCTATTTTCACTTATCTATTTATTTTATTAGCTTGATTTTCTTTATCAGTGTATTCTTTACCCACTTATCTATCCACCCCTGTTCAGTTTATAATTTCTCCTGAGTTCAAGTCAGCAAGTTTATTGTTCAAGTCTCCAATCAAAACAATAAATTTATATATATATATATATATAGTCAATTATAAACAAAGCTTGGTCTTATATCTTAGATTGAAGAAATAGGAGAGATAAGCATTCATATTTGCAGGGATAGATAATTCTACCTAACTGACAGTATGTGCATGAGTGGGTGAATGGGGAATAATTAAAGGCTTCTCAAAATGAGCCTTCATCAAGTTTAGAGTCTCCCAGGGGGAGGCAATCTCCAATGGGAAGGACACTCACTAACATATAAGTTGTGGTCAGATACCGATATTTCGAAATCTGATTGCTTCTCCTCAGTGACCGCGGAAAGTGACAACTTGAGTCCTTTGCCTTTTCGGTTTTAAGAAGAATGCTATCTCAGAAAAAGGCTGGTGTGCAATACAGCAGTGTGTTTGTTGAGTTTTCAAAAAACCAACCAAAGGTGCCACCTAACAAGCAAAGAAAATCATGGAAGAGCAAAACAAGCTACATTTTCTTGTGAAAAGTAGAAAATATAAACAGATAACCTCTTAAGACACAAGTGCTGAGGGCCATTTCTTGGAATGAATCCGCAAGGGACTAAATTACAACAAACTAATAAATTCCAAGGATAAGTACCGAGCACCATTTCAGCAACTTACAGAGCAGTTTGGTGTTGCAATGACTGCAAGAAATATTCAATTATAAACAAAGCTTGGTCTTATGTCTTAGATGGAAGAAATAGGGGGAGATAAGCATTCATATCTGCATATCTTTGAGAGAGAGAGAGAGAGAGAGAGAGAGAGAGAGAGAGAGAGAGAGAGAGAGAGAGAGAGATCATCAAAATCTAACAGACAACCGGTTAAACATTTCTCCACAGAGAGAGAAACAGAGAGAAAGGGAAGGAAAGACAGAAAGAGAGAGACGGAGACAGACAGACAGATAGACAGACAGACAGACAGACAGAGAGGCTCAGATTCAGCTTTTTGCGTTTATCATGTACCTCATCTTT
>CM065737.1:29685255-29702755 GCA_033310375.1 Conus canariensis | reverse complement strand
AGACGGTAATCGTTAATGGTGCTAAATCATCCCCTTCTCCTCTTCTGTATGGTGTTCCCCAGGGCTCTGTCCTTGGACCAGTTCTTTTTACTCTTTATTCTCAGCCCTTATCTGACGTTATTTCTGCCCATGGCTGTGACTTCCACAAGTTCGCAGATGACACTGAACTCTCTAAGAGCGCAACCACCAGTGATTTTCAAGGTGCTCAATCAGATATTACCGCATGTTTTAGGGACGTAAAAGTCTGGATGACCAGCAACAAACTCAAGCTGAATAGTGACAAAACCGAGATCATGGCTGTTGGTACCTCCTCTCGTGTCAAGATGGTTAAAGCTGAGTCGGCAGAAATTGATGGTGTTGTTTTACCTTTCAAAGAGTCAGTGAAATATTTAGGTGTCAGCATTGATCAAACGCTCTCTATGCAGAACCAAATATCTAATGTTTGTCGTGCATGCTTCCTGGAATTGCGACGTATTGCTTCTATCCGGTCTTACCTCTCCACACAGGCAACAATCAGACTCATCACCGCCATGGTAATGTCTCGACTAGACTACTGTAACTCTGTGTTAGCAGGACTTCCTTCAGAACAGCTTGCACAATTACAAAGGGTGCAAAACAGTGCAGCTCGGCTTGTTCTCAAAAAGCGTAAAAATGAGCATATTACACCTTTGTTACGTGAACTCCACTGGCTTCCCATCAAATATCGATGGCAGTTCAAAATCGCAGTTTTTGCCTATCGTTTCTTTGATGGGACACTCCCACAGTATCTTTCTGCTTCTCTGTCCACCTATCAAACCTCTCGGTCTCTTCGCTCATCTTCTCAAAAACTTCTGAAAATTCCTAGGCGCTCGTTAAGGACAGTCGGTGAGAGAGCATTTAGCTTTAGTGCGCCCACTCTTTGGAATTTTCCTGACAGCTTACGTGACCTGCCTACATTATCTAAATTCAAGTCAGAGTTAAAAACATACTTCTTTAGGAAAGCCTTCCTCAACCATAATATCTGAATGCTGTGTCTATTATTATGACCTGACTTTTTATGTACTGCATGCATAACTGTATTGTTTACGCTTGAACCGATGAACTTGATAAGTGCGCCTGTGTCGGTAGGGGTGGTGTGGTGTGTGTGTGTGTGTGTGTGTGTGTGTGTGTGTGTGTGTGTGTGTGTGTGTGTGAACACATGTTAGTGCGAGTGTTTGAGTGTGTGCTGAGCGCAATGAGTTGATCCCAAGAATTGCGCTATATAAAATCCATACATTATTATTATTATTATTATTATTAAGTTGAAAACATTACATGAAAGAAAACACTGGAACTGGTCAAAACATTACTCAAAAGAAAAGGCTGAAATGGGTTGAGTATATTACATACAAGAAAACATTGGTATGGGTTAAGAACATGAAATGAAAAAAAAACTGAAATGGGTTGATAACAGTACATGAAGAAAAACATCGGAATGGATTGTAAATATTACATGAAGGAAAACATTCCAATGGATTAAAAACATTACATGAAAGAAAACATTGGAATAGGTTCAGAACATTACATGAAAAAAACAAACCCACTGGAATGGGTTGAGAACAGCACATGAAAGAAAACACTGAAGTAGATTGAGAACATTACACAAAAGAAAACCTTGGTATGGGTTGAGAACATTCTATGTAAAAAAAAAAAACATTTGAATTGGTTGAAAACATATATGAAAGAAAATTCTGGAATGGGTTGAAGGCATTATATGAGCGAAATAACTGGTGTAGATTGAGACCATAACATGAAAAATAAAAACATTGGAATGGGTTGAGAAGATTATGTGAAAAAAAAAATAGAATGGGTTGACAACATTATGTGAAAGAAAACATTGGAATGGGCTGAGAACGTGACATGAAAGAAAACACTGGAATTGGCTGAGAACATTACATGAAAGAAAACACTGGAATGGGTTGTGAACATTACATGAAAGAAAACACTGGAATGGGTTGAGAACATTACATGAAAGAAAACATTAATATGGGTTGAGAACATTACATGAAAGAAAACATTAATATGGGTTGAGAACATTACATGAAAGAAAACATTAATATGGGTTGAGAACATTACACGAAAGAAAACATTAATATGTGTTGAGAACATTACATGAAAGAAAACATTAATATGGGTTGAGAACATTACATGAAAGAAAACATTAATATGTGTTGAGAACATTACACGAAAGAAAACATTAATATGGGTTGAGAACATTACATGAAAGAAAACATTAATATGTGTTGAGAACATTACATGAAAGAAAACATTAATATGGGTTGAGAACATTACATGAAAGAAAACATTAATATGGGTTGAGAACATTACACGAAAGAAAACATTAATATGGGTTGAGAACATTACACTAAGAGCAACACTGGAATGAGTTCAGAACATTAGATAAAAGAAAACACTGGAATGGGTTGGGAACATCATAAAAACAACAACATTGGAATGGGTAGAGAACGTTAGATCAAAGAATGGCTTGAGAACATAACCTGAAAGAAAGCAATTGAAAAGGGTGAGAACATTAGATGAAAAGAAAAAAACACTGGAATAAGCTGAGAACATTACCTAAAAAAAAAAAAAAAAAAAAAAAAAAACCAGTGGAATAAATTGATAGCATTACTTGAAAGAAAACTCCGGGGTGGGTCGAGAACATGAAATGAAAGAAAACAATGGAATGCATTAAGAACGTGAAAGAAAACACTGAAATGGGTTGAGAACGTTGAATGAAAGAATAATCAGACAAAGAGACATGATTAATGATGACTGTCGGAGATAAGGGTGATAACGAGAATGCTACTGGGATTCCATTTTAACTGGAGGCTCTGTGACAAGATTATACTCTTCTTTTGACATGCTTCAAAATCAACCAGGCCCGAGAAATACAGACACCTGCATCATTGGTCAAGAAATCTGAACATCCCTTCAGAGGACAAAACTCAACCGTATGGTTGCAGTTTTCCTAATTCAGTCTATAGAATACTGGACAGCTATAATTAGGACACAATTACATGCCTGTGATGACGTTCAACCCTGCGACCTCCCCCCGCAACGTACACATGACTACTGCGCAACGGTGGTCGGTCAGACTGACTTATCTACCTTGATCTTAACACAACTCCCACAGCGACACCCCCACCCACCCCACACCCCTCACCATAACCACCACCACCACTCTCATTTCTATATCGCCGCCACCCCTGGTGTCTGTGCTGAATGAGATCTCCTGGACTGCCCAGCTCCCTTATCCCCGCAGCTCTGGACACCGTATGTCAGCTCCTAACGACACCGCGTCTTTTGATTAATTAACCGTTAGCCGTGAAACTGTCATCTGCTCCTCTTTGAACTTGTGGAAGTTGGGGCCGACGGCGAGGGCCACACCATTGTCGGGGGGGGGGGGGGGGGGGAGGGGGGCGGTGCAATGAGGAGGTGCTTTATGGAGAGGAGTGTGTGGTGGGGGTGAGGGGGTGGGGTGAGGTGGCTGGTTTATCAGGGGCAAACATTGTCTTCAGGCTTGGTACCCGGGGTGACGGGGTCGCAGGCGGCGGGTAGGGCTTTTGAGTGGCAGGGTGGGCGGAGCTTACAGCAGGTCAGAGGTAACGAGCAGGGGGTTGAGTACCCGATTAAACCGACAAACCTAAGTCACCACTGTCACAACTGTGCGTTGGAGAGCTTCGGCCATTCTGCGTCCGGACATCAATGATGTTCTGTTGTGAGAACTAGATAAAAGATTCGCCGCTGATTGTGATAGTGACAGCTGATTGTACGTACTAGACGTCCACGTTTCTCTCAGGAATTTAGGAAACACGTCACTGGTGTGCGTCCGACTGAAGAAGATTTACGCGCGAGTTTCTTTGCTCAGTGAAGCGTTTAATGGAGAACATTATGTCAGAAAAAAGACTGGAGTCATTACTCCCACTTAGTCAAACGTGATCGATGAATTAAATGTACATTGACTTGTAAAGTTGACTGAGTTTCTTTCATCGCTTTTCTCTTGTTGATATTGCTCATTAGAACAAAAGACTACAGATACAGAGGGAGAAAAAACAATAAAAGAAAGACAGGAAGAAAAGCTAAAAGTGGATATACCAAAGAAACCATAACAAGTCTCTTCAAAGGTTGGAAGCAAAAAGGCAATGTGAAGAGACAGAAAGAAGCAAAGACAGAAAAGAAAAGACGTAGTTTATATCAAACGTTTATCATTAATCAGCTGAAAAAGAACAACAGTACCAACACTGCACCAACTGACGTAACTTCAGCCATGGACCTAACAATACCCAAACCCTGTAGCAACGAAGAGCCTTCAAACACCAAGACGAATGTCAAAGCGGATCGCCGGCCTTTCAACTATTCCATCGACAACATCCTCAGTCGACCTGTCACCCCAACCCCTACTGCCCTGGAACGAGGCTGGCATCTCTACAACTCTCACTTCCAGTACCACTACCACAAACAGGTCCTCTGGCAACAATATTGCTTGCAGCAACAACAACAACAACAACAACAACAACACAGCAGCAGCAGCAGCAGCAGCACAGCAATGCCGTCCTCTCTTCCATCAGCACAGCCACACACTCAAGGGAGACAATCGGTCTGATCCAAACCCTGGCCAAGAGGAGACAACCAGACCTCCAGACTGCCCTCTGACGTCCGTAGACGGTGATGTGGCCGAACTGCAAGACAACGACGATGGGAACTTGGAACACGACGCAGAATCTTTAACGTCCGCTGTTAGCAAAGTTTGTGGAGTCACCGGGTCTTCAGAAGAAAACGGTCATGGCACCGATGTGGATGTTGAGGAGACGAGGTCGGATATGGACTCAGGTAGGACTGCTGTGCTTCGAAGGTCTTATTCCCAGCAGAAGTTTCATCATCATCATCATCATCATCATCATCATCATCCATCATCATCATCATTAACATGAATATCATCATCATCTCATCATAGTCATCATCATAATCATGGTCATTATCATAGTCGTCTTCATCTTCTTTATTTTCTTCTTCTTCTTCTTCTTCTTCTTCTTCTTCTTCTTCTTCTTATTATTATTATTATTATTATTTGTTAATACTATCATCATCATCATCATCATCATCATCATCATCACTATGATGACGATGATGATGATGATGGTGATGGTGATGATGATGACTAGTAGCGGGAGTATTGTTGTTATTGTCATGATTATCATCATCACGATGTTTATCATTGTCGTTGTTAACTATTTCATAAACCCGTCTGCCGTCTTTTTATGTTGTTCCATGGGTTCCATGCATACGATTATTATAAGATGGGCTTAAGTGACATTCAAGTTGTCAATTAAGTTGTTACACTCACCAGAAACGAATACAAAGCACAATCAAAACAACTAGCATGACGTGTTTGTGCAGGTCACTGTCCCATTCGAACAGGGGAAAGCATTTACCAAGAAGCACAAATATACTTTTGTATGAATTAAATGGTTTTGTGTGTTCGCTACTGCTGCAAAATTTTGAACTTCAGTAATGGACCTATACTTGAAGTGAAAGAGTGTCTGAATGTGTGTGGTGTTTCAGGCCTCATGTATCTAGTAATTCTGAATTTCATTGAGATTTTGGCTATGATGTTCATTCTTCCTCGGTTATCGCATTTCTTTTTCATCGGTTGTGACGCGGTTTCGGACGGAAATTTGGTTAAAATGATGCCTTTTTATGCATGGGATAGCCTCAAGTTTTCTTGTGAGTTGATGAACAAGTACAACTGGTAGGTTCAACATTTAATCTCATGATTAATGTTTTTTCTTATTGACTACAAACGCTTTACAACAAATTCTCTCATGCCCCATCGTACCAAATCTGCGTCAGTCTTCTTCTGCGGTCGATTTCAATTGGCTGCGTCAGACCTTCAAACCTGTCGCCACGATGAATCCCACAGTCTTCTTGAGGTCTTGACGGCTGGCCCAAAAGCTGCATCTGCAGCTCTTCGCCCTCTGGCCAGGTTTGACGCCGTAGAACATCATGGGCTGGACAGTGTTGGAGGATGTGTTCCGGAGTCTGAGACCCAGTGCCATGCGTGGGCTATCTTAATTCGCCTAAGGTGGCTCAGCAGAAGGCAGTGGCCAGTTCTCAGTCTGAAGAGAATTGTTTGCTGGTATCTCTGGAGCCGATGGATTAGATCAGCACCACTGTCTGAACCCAGCCTTCTCTTTCATTGGTTTTGATATTGGTTTTCGATGATAGTTTTGGCCTCTCTGTAAGTCAGTGGGTGGCTGAACTGCTTCATATTGCTGCCTGTCTTTGGCAGAGCATCAGCCTTCTCATTACCAGTGTTCCCACAGTGGGATGGAATCCACTGGAGTACAATGTTGGATCAGTCAAAAGTGCATTATTTCTTCAGAAAAGGAAAGAATCTCATTGATCGTATTATTTATTTCGCCAAACATGTACACGAAGTCCAAAACCGGTTGGTTGCGTTGGATGGGGTTGGTAATCACAAGAAATGCAGGATTTTGTGTAGGAAGTGCAACAAAGTTTGAAGGCAGTTTACAAGTGAGATGAAAGCCGTCAGTGATTGAGTCTGAAGCTGCACAACGTGCGTTAGTGCCAGACGAGTCTACGGTAAGTGTCCAAGATAACTGATACTTAGGATGATTTGTGGCGTCAACTCTAAGAAAACATTTATTCCTTTGCTTCAGGTCTCTGCGCGCAGAACCCGACGCAGTTTCAAAAACTGGTCATTGTATACCCTCATCTGTTGGGGGTAGAGTTATAGTGAGCAAGGCATGCATCTCCTCTAGGACGCAAATCATCATATATTCATCACTACCATCATCATTATCATCATCAGCAGCAGCAGCAGCAGCAGCATCACCATCTTCTTCTTCTTCTTCTTCTTCTTCTTCTTCTTCTTCTTCTTCTTCTCACTTTAATCACCACCATTATCATGAACACTATCATCGCCATTGCTATTATTTTTCCACGTGTTCTGATTTTTGCTCGTGATGTTCTTATTCTTCTCTCTATCCTCTTGTTCTTTTAGCCGGTCCCTCATGTTTTCACTTGTCTTCTCGCTCTAAGTGGAATGTTGCAGGCAGAATGTAAAGCGTCGTTACAGTTTGGGGGGTTGGGGGTGGGGGGGTGGGGGGGGGACGAACAGATCAGTGTTTTCTTTATGACTCACAGTTGACGGTGTAACACAACATGCAAATACAGCATCAAGATCCTACCATGAAAAAGGAAATCACAGCTACTAAATGTATCCTATGAATCATTTTATTCTGCTTGTGGATCAATTGTCATAGACACAGCCTCTTATTTGTGTTTGTTGCTTTTATTCACCTTCCAAGGATTTAAAAAGTGTTTACAGGGGGAAAAAAACACAATTGCTTTTGTGTCCGGGACACTTCTTTTGCTATCACTGTTGGACTAGCTAATCAAGAAAGAAAGATAGAAGTGAGAAGGAGGAGAGAAAGGAGCGAATTTGTTTTTTTCAGTTTGGAGCTGGTGAGGGACTAGTGTTTCCAAGTGATCCTCGGGATTAAATTATTCATGTTATGAAATAATCCTTGTGGCTTCTTTTTCAAAAGGACACAGTGAACAAGAATATGTAATTTTTTTTTCCGAAGACAGGCCATGCATGAATTATGGGGGCAGCTAAGAAGAGAGGAAACGGAAAAGATGGGAGAGTGACAAGATGAGCAAAGACAGTCAAAACGACTTTTACATCTGTTTTATTTGTTGGCGCTATGTCCTTCGTTATTATCTTTTTTGTTTGTTTGTTTTGTTGTTGTTGTTGTGGTTTTTGTCGTTGTAAAATCAAAAGAACAAAATGAAAATGTCAGTCTTGGGAAACCGATGTACTTTCGCGTTGGTTAAAAGAAGTTTTGCTGTACAAACCCCGTGAAGGTTTGTGGGGAGGGGTGGGGGGGGGGGGCGGCAAGGTGCGATGGGGAGGGAGGAAGGGAGAGAATTTTCTATTTTCCATCCTACCACCACCATATCGCTCCATTTCCCCGCCCGACCCTCTTCCCCCTTCTTACGTCCCCCCATCCAGCAACCTCCTCACCCCCCGCCGCCAAACAGAACAAAGATTCATGCAGTACCCCGGCTTTAACGACCTCCCATTTTTAGTCTAATCACAAACAGTCCAGCCCTAAATCAGAGAGAGACAAGCCACTGAGCTCAGCCTCTCCACGCTCTCCACCCTCGCCGCGGACAACGAGCCCCGCTGACCGTGTGAAGTGGGCCTTTAGACTTTTACCGCAAGGGAAACGTTAGGCCTTGTAAATCTTCAGTCGCGTTTTGCTGTAAGATGTGCGCTCGTAAAAAGACGCGGGTGTGTGTGACTGGGCAGGGCAGACAATGAGTAACCCTTTTGTAAACACGCGCATTTCTCACGGGGACGGAGAGAGTTGAGGGGGGAGGGGAGGGGGAAGGCAGGGATCACGCGAGGGGAGAGAGAGAGAGAGAGAGAGAGAGAGAGAGAGAGAGAGAGAATACTCAAATTGATTGCTTTTTGAGACTCGCCTGGCATTTCGAGTGAAGTTGATGCAGTTCAGTCCATCAGCCCGTCTCTGAAGCAGTATGTGCTGAATTTATAAGCTCTCTCCACATGCCAAACTTCACTCACACACCATATCTCTCTCTCTCTCTCTCTCTCTCTCTCTCTCTCTCTCTCTCTCTCTCTCTCTCTCTCTCTCTCTCTTCGTCTTCTTCTTCTTCTTCTTCTTCTCCTTCTGTACAACGCGCAATGTCACAACCCCACAATTTGGTGCTCATAGGGAGGAAACATGAGAATGCCCCTATGACGAGTCGCAGTAGCTGTTCTATCGCAATTGAGGCGAGACATGGGTAGTACAGCCACTATTCGTCGCAGTTCGCAATAAATCGTTGCAAGAGCAACCATACCATAAGATTTTTTTTCTTGTTTTGTTTTGTTTTTACTGAAGATGAAAAGAACTCTCTCTCTCTCTCTCTCTCTCTCCTCTCTCTCTCTCTCTCTCTCAACGAGTTCAAGCAAGAATAATGAAAAGAAGGAATTTCATGTTCCTGCAAGAAATATTTCTCCAAAGTAATACAAATAAATTAAAAGAAAAACAAGAACCATTATCAAAATAATTCCCAAGAATCACCTCACCACAGCATGAGCCATTTAGTCTCATGTATCTATATCATCATCATCATCATCATCATCATCATTATCATCATCATCATCATCAGTCATTATTGGAAATAAGCAGTCTGAAGCGAGCGGGTCTGATATTGGTATTTCTGACATTTGAAGAACTGGTCGGCATGAACATGGTACAGCCCACGCCTTGAACTCTTTGTACCGATTATCTCCCTTTAGCTGCTGTTTACAACCGGGTTGCTTCCTTTGTTGTTTGGTTGGATTTTGCTCCTTTTTTTCAGCCGTCGTCTGTTATAAAGCTTTGTTTGTTTGTTCATCTTTGTCCTCTCGCCTATTTGCTTCTTGCCCTGCACGTTTTTCACTCTTTGGTCTGCTCTGGTTAGGAATGCTTTTCCTTTTCTTCGGTGTTAGCCCTTCCTACACCCCAAATCTGCACCCCCACCCCCACCCCCCTCCCCCTTCTGTCCGTTCCTCTGCGTGTTCCCCATTTTCCTCTGTTCTTCAACGTGTTTCGTTTGTCCATCTTTTTCAAGTTTTCATTTTCTTGAACGTGTTTCGTTTGTCCATCTTTTTCAAGTTTTCATTTTCTTGAACGTGTTTCCTTTGTTCATCTTTTTCATGCTTTCATTTTCGATTCCGATTTTCGTTTCCAAACGATTTACATGCACACATTGTCAGAATCCATATTCGGATTGATAATGAATTTTATAGTGTTCGCCGCAGTTGAACACACACAGTGACACGCAGTCCGAGAATCACCAACGTGTTCTCTTCATTTTGCCGTCGATCAGTTTGAACATATGATATTTTCATGCAAATGCTGACACGTGAAAATATTTTAAACATTTGACAGAGTTTCTGTGTAAGTTGTTGGGGTAAGGGCAAAGTCTTTGTCATCAGTTTAACCATTTTTTTTTAAATTTTGCAAATGGTATTAGACGGCGAGTGATGGGGGGGGGGGGGTGTACATATTTTTCTTTTTAAAGGATGAATATTCTTGAAAGGAGCTGTACTTCCGTCGAAGATGTGTGTGTGGTTTGTCAAGACGTGTGTAGGGAGTACTTTTAAATTGAGCGTCTCTAAATTCATTTCGTGATATCTGACAAATTAACTGGATATATCTGATCTTTTGCACCGGACCGTCGTCTTTAAAAAGGATTGCATTTCAGTGAAAAAGTCGTTTGCAGTTTCGATGTAAACACCGACATAGTGCCATTTTCTGTAAAAAAAAAAAAAATAAAATAATAAAAAAAAGACGATCTCAAAATGGCTTTGGAGCTGATTAATTTTAGGTCACATGTCAATTTTACTTCACAAGAATTATAGCAACAAAAATGAGTTTAAATGTGAATAATATCAACGAAAGGTATCGACAAGTTTGTGTCTCTGGTGATTTTTAACTGATATGCTTTCAATTTGGTAAAATGTTCATGTCAGAAATAACCACTCTATGCTCCATGTTTCTTGGAAATGCGTCGTCGATGACACGACCATACGCTTCGAAAGCACTTCACTGTAAAGCGCTCATCATGACCAACATTTCTAGGATGGGCTATTTTGTGGCATACAAAATGGATTTGATAATCAGTTATGCCGCCAACAAGACATATATACTGTCTATACATAATGTATCTTCAATTTATATAAGCAAGTTTTGTTTTGTTTTTTGAAGTAGAGAATGACACACACTATAAACAATGCAGATAGGAACTTTATAGACGATTGACAGGTTAAATGTTATTCATGGAACGATCTATAAGGGTAAAATGCACAAGAAATGAATAAATTAATTGGTACATGAAGTAACTCATACTGTTTCATAGCGAATCTGAAGTTGAAAAACTAATCAACAGATTGCTACGTAAGTCAACTATGACTTTTTATACATCCTTACCTACCACATCCCCCTCCTCCATCGTTCACTCGCTCTTCTCTCCCCATCCCGGTATCCCTGCCTTTTCATTTTTGTGTTTGTTAAAAATGATAAGATGAAATAAAGTAAGGAAAATTAAAGGCAAAAGAAAATGAACTGAATGAAATGCACGTATATATGAACATGAAAAGAACACAATGGTATCACAGGTCGTAACCCCAAATATTACGGTCCTTATCCACTGTCCCGTACGTGCCTTTTATTAAGGGGTGAGAGGGGCCGAGAGGTTATACCTTAGTATGAATGGCTTCTTCCAGCCTGAAAATAATCTGACCTTTTAATTCTTTTCGAACGACACAATAATCTGACCTTTTGATTCTTTTTGAACGGCAGATATTTGCCACTGACACAAGAAAAGAGCCGCCGTGAGTTCAGAGTTGTAGTTCGTTGTGTTTCTACAGAGGAGAGGTATAAACTCAGACCCATATCATGCTCTTCCACGGGTTAACATTTCGGCCCCAGGAGTGTACATAAACCAAGACCGAAATCTCACCGGCTAAGCCTCTCTCTCTCTCTCTCTCTCTCTCTCTCTCTGTGAATATCGAGGATAGGCCTACCTTGCTCTCCTCGTTGCCAAAGAACATGTCTTAAAACACCACTCTAACCGAACCAATTCCACTGTCCCCTCCCCCCCCCCCCCCTCCTCGCCTACCCCACCCCCACCCCCACCTTCTCCCCTTGTCATTTCACAGCACATTACTTTCTATGTGTGGCTCGGTGTCACGGTGAATCGGGAGAGGCGGGATTGTCACTGCGCAAGATGGTGTGTTTTCGATTGACGTTAGGATTTGCAACCCATCGACGCGGGGCGATTCCGCGCCGATTATCTCCCTTATCAGGATCCCGGCAGATTTAGCCAGCAGTTAGCGCTTCGACAGGAGATAAAGAGCGGTCCCCGTCTGCTTTTGATGTGCGCCTAGTTGCCGATAAAGAACTGCTCAGCGTGGGAGGAGCCGGGAGATTCTTGGGGATAGAGCTGGTCTGATCGTGATTAGCTCTTAGGTTACTGGGGGACTCGTGTCCTGCTTGGTTAGAGTTTGTCTTCCGGGGAGAAGTAACAAATGCCTCGTGTACCTTCTATGCATGTGTGCGTGCGCGCGCGCGCGTGTGTGTGTGGTACACTTTCCTAAGCTATAAAGTGGGTTTACCAACTGGTAAAAACCTGACCCGTCTCCTTTTTTTCTCCTGAACCCAGTTTGCTTTCGCAAAGATCTCGGAATATTTTCACAAATATTTCAAAAAGACGTCAGACATTCTTGATAGTTGATTAACACAATAAAAACAAAAAAATCAGTGGTACATTTCCGAAATATTGAATTTGATGTCGAAAAATGTCCAAGAAGTCGTCGTTGAACATTCTGATTTCGTTTAATTGAAAGGCTTACTGTCAAAATAGTATACTCTGTGTGTGTGTGTGTGTGTGTGTGTGTGTGTGTGTGTGTGTGTGTGTGTGTGTGCACGCGCGCGCGCACGTGCGTGCTCATAACGGTAGAGCCACTTTCTCGTCTGGTTTCACTGTTGTCAATAGAAATCTCAAAATGGACACCTCAACAATAAGAAAAAGAAGAAGAAGGTAAGGTAAGGTAATGCTGCTATAGCCCAGCCGACCGCAAAGGGCCATATCAGGGCTGTCACCGCGTTGAAGTCGACTCACAAGTCATTCATTCACACAACTCTTTAAAATACATCTTCTAAAAACCCACCCGAAATTTCGTTTAAAATCTTTGCACTATAAAATCTCAGATCCGATGAAAAATGTTATCTCTTTCAAGAATTCAAAGATCGCATCAGGTGGAACATCTCTGAACAAGGTTTTCATGGAATCTGCGGTAAAATGTTTGCGTCTCACATCGTGCAAGTCCCAACACTCTAAAAGAATATGTTTCATTGTGAGCAGTACATGACATGGAATGCACCACGGAGCTTCTTCACTCTTTAACAGGTGCGAATGGGTAAAATTCGAATGGCCAGTGTGCAGCCGGAATAGAACCGTTTCTTCTTTGCGACCACCAGAGGTAGATGAGAAGAACTCTTTTAGGTTTGGACGGATCTGAAAGAGTTTGTTATCCGTCTGTATATTCCAGTCCTCCTGCCAGAGGTCTCTGATATAATCATTAACTTTTGGTTTTAGATCTGTGTAGGGGATAGATATGTTAGACAGTTTCCCTGTTGTTGCATTCTTTGCCAAACGATCAGCCACGTTGAAAGCGGAAAGTCACAACATTGTTCTGGCTCGGGTTCCCAGTCATGTTGGCACCGAAGGGAATGAAAGAAGAAGAATAGTAATAATGATAATAATATAATAATATAATAATAATAATAATAATAATAATACGATAGAATTAGAAATAAAGGTGTGGTTCAAAAAGATGTATGAGATATGACATTAGAAACTTAGAGTGTAGTGCGATGCAGCCATTTTATTGTGCATTCATGTTGTCTTTTCTCTTTTACTTTTATTAGAACCCATATTGTTTATTTACTTGAAAACTAGTGGCATGACAAATTTCAATAATTCAGTGACATTTCTGTGTATTTCTGTCCGTGAGATACTCACACCTCACTGAAATCTCAAGTGTCATGGTAATATTGTAACCAAAAAAGGCATTCATGGCTCATATTTCCAACGAGGCAATGCTTCCCTGAAATGTATTTGAGACCATGCAAATTCCTTTCTCTGTCCGAACAGATGAACCGAAACTTACCACGTCATCACCTTTGTCACGAGAAGCAGACGACAGTTCGCCTGGGGACATGCCGGAGTGCCCTTCCCTTGCGCAGTGCCCACAGTCAGTGCCCTGTGACCTCAGTACCCACCCGCGTACTCCTCCCTCCGTCACAGCAGTCACAGACAACGGTTACCACAACTCTAACACGTCATCATCTCCAGTCGGTAAGTTGGGTTCATCCAGTAGTTAGTTGTGAGTGGGCTTTTTTTTTTTTTTTCAAAGACTACTATCCAGTGAAGCTGTTATTATTATTATTGCTGATGTTGTTTTCTTGTTTTCGAAGTGAACATCACATTGGGCACTTTTATGGGACACCTGACTTCCAACCTCACCCATCCCACCTCTGTCCCCTCCCTACCCCCTGTCTATCCTCGTTCTCCTCCTCCTTTCCCTGTAACGCACTTGAAGATTCCATTCTTATCTGCTGGAGTGAATGCAATGGACACAGTCTTCAAGACTGGTGCTGGAATAAAGGTGTGAACAGAAACAGAACGCCTTCTGTTTTCCTGAACCTGAACCTGAACATGAACATGAAAATGATATGATCTGAACTAATGTTTAGTCCCACATATCTCTGCACCATTCCCACATATCTCAAAACTTAGCGGTGGTGCAGCGTATATGGACTAGTCCGCAACGCAGTGACACCTCCTTGATGAAACTGTAAATGAAACTATGTACCAGAACACGATTAGAAAAACCGTCATGATGCTGAAAGGAAATGCACGCATTAATCTCAGCGTTATGGATGCTTGATGTCCACAGACATGTCAGAGCTCTTACAATGAAGTAGTCTGGGTCTTAACACGAACACGTTTGTTTATTGACGACATTCATGCTGATATTTGCTGGTGTTGCATGTTATTTAGTGTTTCGTCGAGCACCTGGTTGAATACATACAGCTCTGTCTGTCTTCTTTAACCAACAAGTAGAAAATACCCTCTTGGTAAAGCAAAAACGTGAAAGGCATTAATTCCTACCCAGTCCAGTTCGAGATTTGAACTCCATTCCACACAGACCGCTGAGGCCCGGGGTTCCCCTGTGTTGCAGGCAAGGAGCAAGCGACTCCCAAGAAGCGTAGGTTCCGCACCACATTCACCGCGGAGCAGCTGAAGTGTCTGGAGGAGGTGTTCATCTTGACCCACTACCCGGACATCAACACGCGAGACTCCCTTTCCCACAAAACAGGCCTCTCTGAGGAACGCGTGCAGGTGAGCCTGCAAGGTCATGTACGGTAGACTGCTGTGGTGTGTTATCTACAATGTCCAGCATGTGAAGGCTGTGCATTATGCTAGGATAGATTACAGCACTAAGCAGCGCTAGATAAGATCTTTAAGTATTTGATGACTAGTTCGTTTTCCCCTTCCATTTTCTGCTTTCTTGACTGTCTTGTGCGACAGATGGACAAAACAAAAACCTATAGAGTAGGGCCAGCGCAGAAATGACGAAGGTCATGACCAACAATTCTGATGGCTTCAAAGGAGAAAGAAAAATGAAAGATCAAAAGCCATAGGCCATAGGGCATTTTAACTGACAGGAATCCAAAAAAGAAGTCCTGACAAGAATTGCGCGAGCAAAAGCTGAGTTGAGCGAGCTGAAGAAACTAGAGGAGGACAGGAATGTCACCATCATGCACAAGATAGGACTGCTGCGTTCTCTGGCCATCTCGACCCTCCTTTACGCGTGTGAATCACTGACTCTTTTGGGTGATCTGCCTTGAAGAATTCAAGCCTTGGAGATGAGATACATCCAGTAAATCAATGTCAACTTCAAAGACCGCACCAGGAACAATGAGTGTTTAAAAAAATGATTATGCAAGAACAGTCACTGGTTCACATGATATCTCTTCTCTATAATCAACAGGAGAAAGGTGAAATGGAACAGGTGTGTGACAAGATCTACCAGACTTGCGAAGACTGTCAGGCAAGGCTGTGTAGCAGAAGAAAGGAGACGTGACGATCTGAAAAAAAGATGGGAGGACACCAGTGAAATATTGACCTGACTATTGCCAGGACTCTAAGAACAGCTGAGGACCACACTAGATGGAGGAAGCTTGTCAGAAGGTCATCGGTGATGCGCTGACAGCCGAGTACTGGCCATGCGGTTGTAAGCAAGGAAGGGAAAAAATAAGTAAGCAAGCATGCAAATGAGTAAGTAGGTAAGTAAATAAGATTTATTATGGCAAGCCATGAGGAAGTTCAGCTGTAAAAACAACTTCATCCAGATCATCGCGACACTTTACAAAGATGCAGTTCTCCTGGATACTTCTTGAAAACAACTGTTGGACTATCCTAAGGTCTACACTTCTCGCTCATTCCATTTAATATCCACCCACACCATGTGTTGCAGGCTGTTTTCTTCGTGTAGTCAACACCTCAATATCCAGCTGAGCCCAGATCTTTGGAATCTAGGGTTCGCTGATTTCGTCGACCTTATGGAAATTAGCAAACCGCCCCCCCCCCCCCCCCCTCCCCCCACCTCATCACCAGACTAATATAAGGAATATACGGAATGGTCGTGAGCTCAGAAAAAAATAGTAAAATCTTAATAAATTGTTCCTGAAAACAATATGTAGATACCGGAAAGCGTGATCTGTCTGGAGGATATGGAGCTCGTCCTGGGCAAGAACGGCAACTCAACTAAGAAGCTTGCAAGACGAGGCACAACGTGGCTGTGTCTGCCATGACAAGACAGAACGTCGTCCAGGACACGGGTCTGCAAGCTTCCCGGTGAAGATAAAACTTTATGTCACTCGATGCTTTCCTTCTTTCTTTATGGACGCTAGAGGTGGATACCAACAGCAAACTTGCAGCGATCGATCCAGATGACGGAAGAAAGATGCTTCAGAGAGCGTCTGCACGTGCCCTACAGCCAACATGTCATCAGTGACAATATCAGGTTTACTGTCAGTACATCTGGCATAACTTTACCTGGCAATCATCAAGCGCCGTAAGCATGCCCAGTAGTGCTATGCATAACGCCATGACTCCCTGTCCAAGACCAAGTAAAGAGCAGTGCTAGTTACAAACAGCACCTCTATTTTGTTGTGCATGACTCAGGACAGAGAACTGTGGATACTTCTGACTGTCCAAGCAACCGTCATGGCACTCCAATTATGTTACATCATGGGTGATGTTAATGATCATCTAATTTCATATACATTACGTGAGATTACTCGATGTTAAGTCATGTAATGTGACATTAAACTGGATGTCTCCTTGTTTGTTGTGTATGCTCTGCTAGGCGAATTGGTGTCGTAAGCAGCATTCATTTGGAGTTATGGGCCTGTAATTATTTCATCATGTGAGCAAGAGTTACCCAAACATGTTTGTTATTTACTGTTTACTGTTCCCTGCCTCATTTAAGATTTTCTTTCGTGTCTGGTCTTCTCTCATTTCGTCTCTCCGTGTCTTATTTCATCTACGTTTGCTTTTGCCTCACACCCTCTCTTCTCTCGTCGCTTTTAGTGTCTTCTCATTCGCCACTGATTCGGTTTGTGGACAGATCTGGTTCCAGAACCGGCGAGCCAAATGGCGCAAATACGAACGGCTGGGCAACTTTGGGGGTCTGCAGGATCTCCACGAGGTCAACTTTGTGCCTGCCCCCAAGGCCACTTACAAGATCCAAGGGGAACAGGTCAGTGGACAGACTCACCCTAGTTCACACACCACCTACTTTAGATGGCTTATTGTTGTATATTACACA
>CM065737.1:29632755-29675255 GCA_033310375.1 Conus canariensis | reverse complement strand
TAATGAATTGTCTAAAACTAGTTTTGACTTCCCCAACATCTATTTGAAAAATCAAGAACAAGTAATATCAACACAAAATAAAACCTAGATAGATGAACTATGGAGAAATCTCTTAAACCAAAGCATCGCACTGACAGATAAATGGATAGCAAATAAACTGATAGATAGACAGACAGATAGATAGATAGATGGATCGATAAATAGGTAGACAAATAGATAATTAGACAGGTAGATAGATAGACAAGTTGGATGGTAGGTAGATAGAAAGATAGATATAGACAGACGAAGGGGAGAGAGAGAGAGAGAGAGAGAGAGAGAGAGAAGAGAGAGAGAACCGGAAGCCATGTCAACCAACACTACAAATAGTTCATAGCGATGGGCGTATGTAGAAAACGGAGAAAAAAAGGGAAAAAAAAAAGACAACAGCAAGGAGCAGAACCACACCAGAAATAAAACGGCGTCAATACTTCAAAACTTTCGGGCAATGGACTCTCCAGGAACAGAACGTGTAGACTGACAACTTTGGAGGGTCTCCTCATCACTGTCCTGGTGGTGCCTTCCACCGATCTCCTGCCTGTCCGTGACACAGCCTGCAGTGTCCCCGACAGACAGTTCTTCTTCCACATCCGTGCTGTCGTCGCTGTGAACCGAATGGGCCAGCTGGCCTCTGGCACTATCAAAGGTCAGGGAGGAAGCGCTGTCTAAGGATTCCTGTGAAGAAGGGGGTGACGTGTCAGCAGCAACACCAGAAATTTCTGCTCCCTCATCCAATGCCAGGGACAGCGAGTGGAGGTCGGGGTCCGACTTGCAGGAGCTCAGAATTTCACAGGCTTGTTGTCCTTCAGCCAGGCTCGCTTCAGACTGACTCACACACACTGTCCCTTCGCATACCTTGGGTAATGCACATACCCGCAGTGGATTCTGAGATGAAGACAGACTTTTTGATCTCAGCATCCTCGGATCTAATCTCTTGGGGCTTTCACGTTCTATAAATTCTGCCTGATTTTCGTTGTTGTTGATCACCACATCAGCATGGTTATGCTGGCGGTTTCCATGGCTGGGCGCACTTCTCGGCTTCTGTCTGCCGGTAGCAGCTGTCCGGGACCACATGTCTTCCGAACGAGTGTTACGAGCCGAAAGGTCAGCCGACCTGACAGCAACCCTCTTGGCGGTCTTCGACTCTTTTCCATTCCATTGGTTTTTTAGAGGTGCAGACGCCAGTTTAAAAGCTGATTGTTGGCGATGTCCGTAAGTATTCACCGTCTTTGTGTTCAAGTCTTTGGTCTTGGGGAGCTGCCTGGGGTCCTGGACAGGCGGCAGACTGGGGAGAGTGCAGGGTGTTCCCATGGGGATCAGGGTGTCGATTACTGTCTGCTCCCTGCGCTGTGATCTTTTATTTTGAAGAGAGGAAAACCGGACGCGTCGCGGCATCAGTGCGCTCTGGTTTTCGTCCTGCTTCTCTTCTGTGTTAAACAGAGAATGCAAAGAACGTAAGGTTATCTCTCGTAATCGTTCCACGCTTACTGTTTACACACAATTGCACTATCAGACCACTTGTTTCTTGTCTCTCTGTCTGTCTATTCACCATCACGCTATTGTGGTGCTTTGTGCAGTTTTATTTCTGTCAGAAACCTGTCATTCTGAGAAATGACTAAACGTTAAGGATAACATGAACGTTTTGATTCAATATTTGTACAGATGAATTCTAACCTGTCAAATGTTGATACTGAAGGAGCTTTGATAAATCGGAGTGATAAGAGGAGTGAAAACTAACGGGTCAACAACCTCTGTGCAGGAATACCTGATAGGCAAGGCATAATATCATTGCATACATCAGTCAGATACAGAATATCTACTGGATACCTAAAAACAAGGCAAGGTATCAATGGATCCATGAAACAGATATTGCACACAGTACCCACAAACGAGGAAAAATATTAGATATCTTGATGTGATACAGAATATTTATAGGCAGGGCAACACATTAATGCATTCATCAGTCAGATATAGGACACCTGTTGACAACGCAAGGTATGGCTGGATTCATTAGCCAACTACAGGATACCTACAGACAAGGCAAGGTCTCGGTGGATCCATCAATTAAACACATAATACCTATTGATAAATTAATGCATTTGTGAACCAAATAAAGAATATCTATGAGCAAGGCAAAGCAAGGTAGTGATGTCTTCCTCAGTCCAATACAAAATATCCATAGGCAAGGCAAGTGATGCCTATTGTCTACGTGATCAGCAAGTCAAGGTTCCCTGACCTTCATTTGTAGGTCCAGGGGAGGGAGAGTCACTGTCAGGTGCGACTGGTGATGTTGGGGGAGGGTGAGCCTCCATCTCATTCTTCACCGTCTCTGATTGCAGTTCCGCGGCCTGGTCCTCGTGCACTGGCGGCAAATCTGTCAGCGGTCAAAACGATGTGAAACATTATAGATCTTAGACCTTTGTAGGCTTCTGCTTTTTTTCCATGGCTAGTTGGGAGATTGGCTGCTTAGCTGGATGCTTGCATGCTTGCTTAAATACTTGGTTGGTCGATTGGTTGACTGAGAGTGAATGGTTTGGGGCAGGGGTTGAGATTGGGGTTGGGGGGGGGGGGGAGAAAATGGGTGGGTAGATGGATACATATATTGACTTGCGGTTGGATGGGAAATTAACTTGGTTTCTTGGAATGTTAGGGTGGATAGTTTTATTAGTTGGTATGTGGATGCGGGAATGGGTGGATTGTGGGTGTTCATTTATTTATTTTAAGGGGGGGGGGGGGGGGGTGAATGGATGTTTAGCTGATATGTTAGATCAGCTGGTTGGCTGTTAAACTTGTTTAAATTCTTTCGTTGTTCTGTTGGGTGAATATAGGGTAGGTTGCTGGGTAGGTAGTTGGATGGGTGGGTGGGTGAGCAGTTTGTTTTTGTTTAGTTTATTGGTGCTTTAATAAATCTTTCGCTTTGAAGAGGAGTGAAAACTAATGGGTCATCATCCTCTGTCCAGGAACATCTGATAGGCAAGGCATAATATCATTGCATACATCAGTCAGATACAGAATATCTACTGGATACCTACAAACAAGACAAGGTATCAATGGATCCATAAAACAGACGCTGCACAGTACCCACAAACGAGGAAAAGTATTAGATCTCTTGATCTGACACAGAATAGCTATAGACAAGGCAACACATTAATGCATTCATCAGTCAGATACAGGACACCTGTTGACAACGCAAGGTGTCGCTGGATTCATCAGCCAACTACAGGATACCTACAGACAAGGCAATCAATCCAACACATAATACCTATCGGTAAATTAATGCATTTGTGAACCAAATAAAGAACATCTATGAGCAAGGCAAAGCACGGCAGTGATGCCTTCCACAGTCCAATACAAGATATCTATCGGCAAGGCAAGCGATGCCTTTTATCTACATGATCAGCAAGTCAAGATTCCCTGACCTTCATTTGTAGGTCCAGGGTAGGGAGAGTCACCGTCAGGTGCGACTGGTGATGTTGGGGGAGGATGGGCCTCCATCTCATTCTTCACCGTCTCTGACTGCAGTTCCACGGCCTGGTCCTCGTGCACTGGCGGCAAATCTGTCAGCGGTCAAAACGATGTGAAACATTATAGAACTTAGACCTTTGTAAGCTTCTGCTTTTTTTTTCATTGGGCTAGTTGGGAGATCGGCTGCTTAGCTGGATGCTTGCATGCTTGCTTAAATACTTGGTTGGTTGATTGGTTGACTGAAAGAGAATGGTTTGGGGCAGGGGTAGACATTGGGGGGGGGGGGGGGAGAAATGGATGGGTAGATGGATATATATTTGGACTGGTGGTTGGGTGGGAGGTTAACTTGGTTTCTTGGAATGTTAGGGTGGATAGGTTTATTAGCTTGGTATGTGGATGCGGGACAGGGTGGATTGTGGGTGGTTATTTATTTATTATTCTGGGGGGGGGGGGGAATGGATGTTTGGCTGCTAAGTTGGATCAGTTGGTTGGCTGTTTAATTTGTTTAAATTCGTTCGTTATCCTGTTAGATAAATATAGGGTAGGCTGCTGGGTAGGTAGTTGGATGGGTGGGTGGGTGGGTGGGTTTTTTTGTTTGTTTGTTTGTTTGTGTTTTTTAGTTTATTGGTGCTTTAATAAATCTTTCACTTTGAAGAGGAGTGAAAACTAATAGGTCAACAACCTCTGTCCAGGAACACCAGATAGGCAAGGCATAATATCATTACATACATCAGTCAGATACAGAATACGTACCTACTGGATACCTACAAATAAGACAAGGTATCAATGGATCCATGAAACAGATGCTGCACACAGTACCCACAAACGAGGAAAAAATAAGACCTCTTGATCTGACGCAGAATAGCTATAGGCAAGGCAACGCATTAATGCATTCATCAGTCAGATACAGGACACCTGTTGACAATGCAAGGTATCGCTGGATTCATCAGCCAACTACAGGATACCTACAGACAAGGCAAGGTATCAATGGTCCATCAATCAAATACATAATACCTATTGGTAAATTAATGTATTTGTGAATCAAATAAAGAATATTTACAGGCAAAACAAGATATCCGTAGGCAAGGCAAGTGATACCTATTATCTACGTGATCAGCAAGTCAAGATTCCCTGACCTTCATTTGTAGGTCCAGGGGAGGGAGAGTCACTGTCAGGTGCGACTGGTGATGTTGGGGGAGGATGGGCCTCCATCTCATTCTTCACCGTCTCTGACTGCAGTTCCGCGGCCTGGTCCTCGTGCATTGGTGGCAAATCTGTCAGCGGTCAAAACGATGTGAAACATTATAGAACTTAGACCTTTGTAAGCTTCTGCTTTTTTTTTTTCATTGGGCTAGTCTGGAGATCGGCTGCTTAGTTGGATGCTTGCATGCCTGCTTAAGTACTTGGTTGGTCGATCGGTTGACTGAGAGAGAATGGTTTGGGGCAGGGGTAGACATTGGGATGGGGTGGGGGGAGAAATGGGTAGGTAGATGGATATATATTTCGACTGGTGGTTGGATGGGAGGTTAACTTGGTTTCTTGGAATGTTGGGGTGGATAGGTTTATTAGCTTGATATGTGGATGCAGGACTGGGTGGATTGTGGGTGGTTATTTATTTATTTTGAGGGGGGGGGGGGTGAATAGATGTTTGGCTGGTATATATTGAATCAGCTGGTTGGCTGTTTAATTCGTTGAAATTCGTTCGTTATCCTGTTGGATAAATGTCAGGTAGGCTGCTGGGTAGGTAGCTGGATTGGTGGGTGAATGGGCAGTTTTGGAGTTGTTTTATTCAGTTTATTGGTGTTTTAATAATTAATGGATCAAAAACCTCTGTCCAGGAACACCTGATAGGCAAGGCATGATATCATTGCATACATCAGTCAGATACAAAATACCAACTGGATACCTACAAACACGACAAGGTATCAATGGATCCATGAAACAGATATTGCACACAGTACCCCAAAACGAGGAAGAATATTAGATATCTCGATCTGACACAGAATATCTACAGGCAGGGCAACACATTAATGCATTCATCAGTCAGATACAGGACACTTGTTGACAACGCAGAGTATCGCTGGATTCATCAGCCAACTACAGGATACCTACAGACAAGGCAAGGTATCAATGGTCCATCAATCAAATACATAATACCTATTGGTAAATTAATGCATTTGTGAACCAAATAAAGAATATTTACAGGTAAAACAAGATGTCCGTAGGCAAGGAAAGTGACACCCATTATCTACGTGATCAGTAAGTCAAGATTCCCTGACCTTCATTCGGAGGTCCAGGGTAGGGAGAGTCTCCGTCAGGTGCGACTGGTGATGTTGGGGGAGGGTGAGCCTCCATCTCATTCTTCACCGTCTCTGATTGCAGTTCCGTGGCCTGGTCCTCGTGCACTGGCGGCAAATCTGTCAGCGGTCAAAACGATGTGAAACATTATAGCTCTTAGACCTTTGTAAGCTTCTGCTTTTTTTTCATTGGGCTAGTTGGGAGATCGGCTGCTTAGCTGGATGCTTGCATGCTTGCTTAAATACTTGGTTGGTCGATTGGTTGACTGAAAGAGAATGGTTTGGGGCAGGGGTAGACACTGGGGGGGAGGGGGGGGGAGAGAAATGGATGGGTAGATGGATATATATTTCGACTGGCGGTCGGGTGGGAGGTTAACTTGGCTTCTTGGAATGTTTGGGTGGATAGGTTTATTAGCTTGGTATGTGGATACGGACCTGGGTGGATTCTGGGTGGCTATTTATTTATTTATTTTCAGGGGGGGGGGGGGGGGGGTGAATAGATGTTTGGCAGGTATGTTGGATTAGTTGGTTGGCTCTTTAATTTGTTAAAATTCGTTCGTTATCCTGTTGGACAGATATAGGGTAGGTTGCTGGGTAGGGAGCTGGATGGGTGGATGTGTGAGTAGTTGTTGTTTTTTTTAATTTTATTGGTGCGTTAATTTTTTTTCTCTCTTTTTTTCTTTTTTCTCTTCTTTTCTCTTCTCTTTGCTCTCCTTCTTTCTCTCTTCTTTCTCTTTTTTTTTTTCTCTCTCTTTCCTCCTTCTCTTCTTCTTCTTCTTTTGCTCTATCTCTTTTTTCTTCCTTTTTTTTCCTCTTCTCTTTTCTCCTCCTCTTTTTTTTCTTTCCTTTCTCTTTCTTCTCTTCTCTTTTCGTGTCATCCAGTCAATATCGTTCACTCATTTTCCTTACTTCCTTCATTCTTTCCATTTCTCACGCAGGGTGCATGCTATGTGTAACGTGTCATCCATACCAACGGCCAAACTGGCCTACAATGGGATTTTACGTGTGTGCAAGATGTTATGCGTGCGTTCACACACGGAACCTCGGTTTATAGTCTCATTCGAACGACTGTATGGGAAATGGAATCAGAACCAATGTTAACTCCGTGGGAAAAATCCCCCTGTACCGAAACGGCCCGGCTGAGATTCGAACCCGCAACCCCAGGATCACCAAGATTACGAGACCGGCGCTCTACCAACTGAGCTATTCCAGCTCCCATTGGTGCGTTAATAAATCTTTCGCTTCGAAGAGGAGTGAAAACTAACGGGTCAACAACCTCTGTCCAGGAACACCAGACAGGCAAGGCATGATATCATTACATACATCAGTCAGATACAGAATACCTACTGGATACCTAAAAACAAGACAAGGTATCAATGGATCCATGAAACAGATGCTGCACACAGTACGCACAAACGAGGAAAAATATAAGATCTCTCGATCTGACACAGAATATCTATAGGCAAGGCAACGCATTAATGTATTCTGATACAGGACACCTGTTGACAACGCAAGGTATCGCTGGATTCATCAGCCAACTACAGGGTACCTGCAGACAGGGCAAGGTCTCAGTGGGTCCATCAATCAAATTCATAGTACCTATCGGTAAATGGATGCATTTGTGAACCAAATAAAGAATATCTATGAGCAAGGCAAAACAAGTTAGTGATGTGTCCCCAGTCCAATACAAGATATCCATAGGCAAGGCAAGTGATACCTGTTCTCTACGTGTAGCAAGTCAAGATTCTCTAACCTTTATGTGGAGGTCCAGGGGAGGGAGAGCCACTATCAGGTGCGACTGGTGATGGTGGGGGAGGGTGGGCCCCCATCTTCTTCTTCACTGTCTCTGCCCGCATTCTGGTGGCTCGGTTCTCGTGCACTGGCGGCTGGCCTGTGAGCAGTCCAAGCAAGGTGAAACATTTCAGCTCTCAAACCTTTTTAGGAGTCTGCTTTTTTCTTCATTGGGCTAACTGGGAGATTGGATACTTCGCTGGATGTTTGCATGCTTGGTTGAGTATCTGGTTGGTCGATTGGTTGACTGAGAGTGAATGGTTTGGGGCGGGGGTAGAGGTGTGCGTGGGGCGGGGGGAGATGGATGGGTAGATAGATACATATTTCGACTGGTGATTGGGTTGGGAAGTTGAACTGGTTTGCTGGTTGGTTGGGTGGATGGGTGGTTTATTAGCGTGGTATGTGGATGCAGGACTGGGTGGACTGTGTGTGGGTTTTGCTTTTTTTTGTTTGTTTTTTGTTTTGTTTTGTTTTGTTGTTTGTTTGTTTTTTGTTTGGTTTTTTGGGGGGGGATGAATGGATGCTTGGCTGGTATGTTGGATCAGTGCTTGGTTGACTGTTGAATTTGTTTAAATCCGTTCGTTATTCTGTTGGGTTAATGTAGGGTAGGTTGCTGTGTAGATAGTTAAATGGGGGGTAGTTTTTGTTTTTTTTTTAGTTCGTTAGTTGGGTAACTGATGATTGATCGGTTAGTTGGTTACGTGAATGGATGGCTGTTCGACTGGCTGGCTGTCTGGTTGGTTGGTTGAATTGGTGGCTGATTAATTGGTTGGTTGACTGAATGGGTGTTGGGTGGCTGATTGTAAAAAGTTTCCATACTGTAGAACAATTTGTAACGTGTGTGTGTGTGTGTGGGGGGGGGGGGGGGGTGGGGGGGGGCGGGGGGTCATCCACATGCATTAATGCCTCCTAAAGGGAATTAAAAACCGACACATATCTTTCAGACATTTAGCTCTCTTTGTGTGTGTGTGTGTGTGTGTGTGTGTGTGTGTGTGTGTGTGTGTGTGTGTGTGTGTGTGTGTTGTGTGCACGCGCGCGCGCACGCGTGTGCGAGATTGCGTGCGTGCATGCGTCCGTGCGGTGTGTGACTCAGACTAGAATTCAAAATTGTCACAAAAATGCGTATGAATTGTAAAAACATCAAACAAATTGTGTTTTATAATCGAACCATTACTTATAATGGCCTGCAAATACTTTCTTTTCATAGTAATGCACGTCATGGACATATTTCACAAAATGAATTTGTAAATGTGTGTGTGTGTGTGTTTTGTGTGTGTGTGTGTGTGTGTGTGTGTGTGTGTGTGTGTGTGTGTGTGTGTGTGTACCTTCCTTTAAAAGTGCAGGAGACGGGGGACGACTGAGTACAACGACAGGCGGAGGAACCATGGCTTCTATCTTCTTCTTTACCATCTCTGAACGAAGCTTCGTGGCTTTAGTCTCCCGAACAACGAATCCTAAAACAGCAAAAGTCTCATTCATGATGAACTCTCAAACAGCAAAAGTATCATTCATGATGAACTCCCAAACAACAAAAGTCTCATTCATGATGAACTCCCAAACAGCAAAAGTCTCATTCATGATGAACTCCCAAACAGCAAAAGTCTACGAAATAATGTATCCTAAAACAGCAAAAGTCTCATTCATGATGAACTCCCAAACAACAAAAGTCTACGAAATAATGTATCCTAAAACAGCAAAAGTCTCATTCATGACGAACTCCCAAACAACAAAAGTCTACGAAATAATGTATCCTAAAACAGCAAAAGTCTCGTTCATAATGAACTCCCAAACAACAAAAGTCTACGAAATAATGTATCCTAAAACAGCAAAAGTCTCGTTCATGATGAACTCCCAAACAACAAAAGTCTACGAAATAATGTATCCTAAAACAGCAAAAGTCTCATTCATGATGAACCCCCAAACAACAAAAGTCTCATTCATGATGAACTCCCAAACAACAAAAGTCTACGAAATATGTATCCTAAAACAACAAAAGTCTCATTCATGATGAATTCCCAAACAACAAAAGTCTACGAAATAGTGTATCCTAAAACAGCAAAACTCTCGTTCATGTTGTACCCCCCAAACAACAAAAGGCTCCTAAATAATGTATCCTAAAACAACAAAAATCTCATTCATGATGTACCCCCCAAACAACAAAAGGCTCCTAAATGATGTATCCTAAAACAACAAATATCTCATTTATAATGTACCACTTTCCCCAACAACAAAAAGCTCCTAAATAATGTATCCTAAAACATCAAAAATCTCATTCATAATGTACCCCCCAAACAACAAAAGGCTCCTAAATAATGTATCCTAAAACAACAAAAATCTCATTTATAATGTACGACTTCCCCAAACAACAAAAGGCTCCTGAATAATGTATCCTAAAACAATATAAATATCATTCATAATGTACCCACAACAACAAAACGTTCCTAAATAATATATCCTAAAGCAACAAAGGTCTTCATAATTTATCTGCAAACAACGAAAGTCTCCTGCGTGATGTATCACACACACAAAAAAAACGAGAGTCTGTTTCATAATATACCTCCAAACAACAAAAGTGTCAGGACCATGTATCATAAATCAACAAGGGTCTCCTTCATTATGTCCCGCCAAACAACAAATGTCTCTAGGATAATGCATTATAAAACAAGAGTCTCCTTCATAACATACCCCTAAACAGCAAAAAGTCTTTTAGATAACGCATCATACAGCAACAATAGTCTCCTTCATAATGTACCTCCAGACATCAGAAGTCTCTTGGATAATGTATCTTAAAGCAACGAGAGTCTCCTTCATAACAAACCCACAAACAGAAACAGAATTCTCTTGGATAACATATCTTAAAACAACAAGAGTCTCCTTCATAATGTACCCCCAAACAATAACAGTCTCCAGTAAGGAACTATGTCCAATTTCCTAGTCATCTGATATGTGTGTTATTTGTGAAAAGAGTATGCCGACGGAAAACATAGATCACTTAAGCAAACTTTTGAAAAGAGAAGGAGGTTAAAGTCTTGTTTACCCTCTTGTGCCTTGGCCCACCTCGTCGTGGACACGGTACCGCTTGCAGGCATTGAATGTAGTGAACAACTAACACAAGGTGATTGGTTCATCCAATAGGATGGTCAGTTAAATCAGAAGAGACTGGTCGATGGTATCGTACATAGAGGCGCTGGCGAGGGCACATGCCTCATGATTTGTTTGCTAGTTGTTTTTAATGGCAAGGGAAGTGTCAATGGTAAATACAAGATAAAAGACCACGACTGACCTGTGATAGGCTTAGCAAATCTCCAGGAACAATTTTTTTCTAAGAGGGGCATAGATACAATAAATATTTTGTAGGCCGACGTGAGATCGCAGAAACTGTGATGGTTTTGTGGTTTGTGAGGCCCAAACCCAGAAAAGAGAATTGTTTTATAGGCTTGTGAGGAAAAGGGAATCTTGTTTGCTGATAAAGACCTCTGTGAGGCACTGTTTGAGGCCAGCTAACTTTGGGAGAAAAATATTTCGCATCCGTGAGGACCTGGATGTTGTCTGTCACCTTTTGAAATGTTCGTATATTATGAGAAACTACACCAAAAAAAATCCCAGCCCAACCCCGCCCAGCCCAGCCCAGCCCTGCTCAACCCAACCCCGCCCAATCCAACCCAGCCCAGCCCAGCCAAGCCAAGCCAAGCCAAGCCCAACGCAACCCCGCCCAGCCCACCCCAGCCCAACCCAACCCAATCCAGTCCCACCCCACCCTATCCAACCAAGCCCAGCCCGGCCCAGCCCAACCCAACCCAATCCAACCCAACCCCGACCCCACCCAACCTAGCCCAGCCCTGCCCAGCCCAACAGTGACGGACAGAATCTTGCCAGCAGGTTTGGGAGGTTGAGGGAAGCGGCGAAGGGGCAGGAGGCCGTGTCCAGTGACGGGTGTGAAGCATCGCTGATGGTCTACAGGGGAAGCGCACGTGGGGCGACGACTGCTGCGGGGCACGGGCCGGGGCTGCGGGCATGGCAAGGGGAAGTAGGGGAAACACATGCGGTGCGTACGCTCTGTCCTCTCTCTCAGGGCTTCGTGGTCGATGTGTTCGAACCCATGCGATTTCACCTGCAGGCGAGAACCAAGAAATGGGCAGGAAGGTGGATAATTGGTGGCTATGTGGGGTGATAGGCTGGTTTGATTGTCGGTTGGCTGATTATTGATCGGTGATTCAGTGGTAATCTGACTGCTTGACTGCTTGTTGTACCAGTGTTTTATTGGATTTTTTTCTTCTTCGTGTGTATATTTTTTGTTAGCCTTTTTCTGCTTGTTGTAAATGTCGTTGTTGCTGTTGATTTAAAAATCGGTGGCTAACTAGCTGGCTATTTGATAGGTGGAACACTACCCCCCCCCCCCACACACACACACACACATACACGCCGCATACACACACCCACCCCCTGCCCTGTGAACCCCTTCCGGAGCGTCTTTGTCTGGAACATCTTGAAGCACACCAGGGACACACAGGCACGCGGCGGGAATGTGTGCAATTTGCTGTCATCAGCTACAGCTGGAAGAATTGTCACAAGAATTCCTTCCGTCTAAATCTGATCCAAAGAGCAAGTATCCCCAAACCCAGTACTGCTGTGCTGTAGGCGCTGGCATGCGTATTTTCATTTCCTACAAGTGTTTGAAAGAAAATGTAATAGTATTTGTTCATTCATTTTCATGTGTTCAGTTTTCTGTGTGTGTGTGTGTGTGTGTGTGTGTGTGTGTGTGTGTGTGTGTGTGTGATTTTTTTTAATGTTTTATTATATTGATTTACATATGTTTCAAATAAACTGTGACTTATGTTCTGAACAGCAATTCCACACATGTAACCATATACAGGCACACACACACACACACACACACACACACACACACACACACACACATACGCGCGCACGCACGCACGCACGCACGCACACACACACACACACACACACACACACACACACACACACACACACCTCTCTCTCTCTCTCTCTCTCTCTCTCTCTCTCTGAGCGCGATTATACGCTCACATGCACCGTCATACAGATGACGATGATCATCATCATGATCACCATCATCATCTTTATCTTTGCACGTGTTTCAAGATGAGTTATTTCATCAGCAGCCACAGCAGTTGCAGTGGGACGTGGGATGAGGGGTGTTGCACTGTACAGACCTGTCCCGTCATGATGAATTCTCGTCGTTGTTTGGCCATCTTGTTCCACTTTCTGATGACGCTGGCCTGTTTGTGTTTCATTCTTGAAAATCTCTGCACGCACGCACGCACACACACACACACACACACACACACACACACACACACACACACACACACATACACACACACACACACACGCACGCACGCACGCACACGCGCACACACACACACACACACACACACACACACACACACACACACACACTCACACACACACACACACACACACACACACCACCTCAACATCATTATATGCTGACGCACATAATCCACCTCATTAATTGTTCTTAGACAGGTATAATCCAACTCATTATTTTTTTTCTAGTCACATCACCCACCTGATTTATTGTTTCTGAAAATGCACAAGCCACCTCATTTATTGTCCGAAAATACATAAGCCACCTCATTTCTTGTTTCTGAAAATGCACAAGCCACCTCATTTATTGTTTCTGAAAATGCACAAGCCACCTCATTTATTGTTTCTGAAAATGGATAAGCCACCTCAGTTACTATTTCTGGATTCGCTTAAGTCACCTTGTTTCTCGTTTCTGAACATGTGTCACCCGCCTCGTTTATTTCTTGACACACACTACCCAACTTGTTATCGTCTATGAACACATATAAACTATCTCGTTATTGTCTGTAAATATGTATAATCCTCTTCATGACTGTCTGCGAACACACATGACCCATCTTCTTATTCTACATGGTTAAACAAAGCCCAGTTAAGCTGCTTTCAGACACGCATAATCCACCTCATTATTGTCTGTGGACAGATTACCCAAATCAACCCATCTCTTCTTGTCCATGGAAAGAGATAACCCACCAAATTGTTCTTTTCAGACACACATAACCCACCTCATAATTGTCTGTGGACAGATCACCTACATCAACCTATCTCTTATTGTCCATGGAAAGACATAACCCACCTAACTGTTCTTTTGTTTGTGGACAAAAAAAAACATCATTATTGTCTATGGACATACATGACCAACCTCACTGTCATCTGTGGACACATGAAATCCACCCCATTATGTCTTGTCATATAATCTAATATCTATGGACACAAGACCTACCCCAATATTATCTGTTGGCACACACAACTCACCAGTTATTGTCTGTAGACACACAGAGCCAGCCTCATCATCGTCCACTCCATTATTATCTATTTACACACATAACCCACCTCACCATTGTCTGTGTACACTCATGACCCACATCATTACTGTCTTTGGACATATTCCCCACCTCATAATTGTCTGTGCACACACATGACCCACATCATTACTGTCTTTGGACATATTCCCCACCTCATAATTGTCTGTGCACACACAGGACCCACATCATTACTGTCTTTGGACATATTACCCACCTCATGATTGTCTGTGGGCACACATGACTCACATCATTGTCTTTGGACATATTACCCACCTCATAATTGTCTGTGGACACACACAACCCACCTAATCATTTTTGGACATACAAACCCACCTCATTATTGTTTGTGGACATACAAATCCACATCATTATTGTCTTTAGATACACATAACCCATCTCGCCATTGTCTGTGGACACACATAATCCACCTAATCATTGTTTTGTGGACATAAATACCCATATCATTATTGTCTTTGGTCAGACAAACCCACCACATTATTGTCAGTAGACACGTACAACCATCCACATCATTGTCTGCAGAAACACAGAACCCATATCATTGTCTATTGAAATATATAAACTACCTCTTAACCACAAACCCACACCATTGTCTATGGATACACAAATCCCACTTCAACTATGTCTGTGGACTTATAAAACACATAACCCACCTCACCTTACTGTTGTCTGTAGACACACATAACCAACCTCAAGATGGTCTGTAGACACACATTATCCACCTCAATGTTGTCTGCAGACACACATAACTCACTTCATTATCTGCAGACACACATAACTCACCTCATTGTCTGTGCACACATATAACCCACCTCATTGTCTGTGAACACACATAATCCACCTCATGATGGTCTGTTGACATAAATAACCCACCTCAATAGTCCAGCTCATTATTGTCCCCAAGCACACATATCCCACTTTATCATGGTCTGTGGACACACATAACCCACCTCAATGTTGTCTGTACACATACCCCACTTCAATGTTGTCGGTGGGCATACACAACCCACCTCAATGTTGTCTGTGGACGTACATAGCCCACCTCAATGTTGGCTGTGGGCATACATAACCCACCTCAATGTTGTCTGTGGGCATACATAACCCACTTAAGTGTTGTCTGTGGGCATACATAGCCCACCTCGATGTTGGCTGTGGGCATACATAACCCACCTCAGTGTTGTCTGTGGACACACATAACCCACCTCAGTGTTGTCTGAGGGCATACATAACCCACCTCAATGTTGTCTGTGGGCATACATAACCCACCTCAATGTTGTCTGTGGACGTACATAGCCCACCTCATTGTTGGCTGTGGGCATACATAACCCACCTCTTTGTTGTCTGTGGGCATACATAACCCACCTCAATGTTATCTGTGGACACACATAACCCACCTCAATGTTGTCTGTGGGCATACATAACCCACCTCAATGTTGTCTGTGGGCATACATAACCTACCTCAATGTTGTCTGTGGGCATACATAACCCACCTCAATGTTGTCTGTGGGCATACATAACCCACCTCAATGTTGTCTGTGGACATACATAACCCACCTCAGTGTTGTCTGTGGGCACATATAACCCACATTATCATGGTCTGTGGATACACATAACCCACATTATCATGGTCTGTGGACACATATTACCCTCATTATCATGGTCTGTAGACACACATAACCCACATTATCATGGTCTGTGGACACACATTACCCTCATTATCATGGTCTGTGGACACTCATAACCCTCATTATCATGGTCTGTAGACACACATAACCTTCATTATCATGGTCTGTGGACACTCATAACCCTCATTATCATGGTCTGCAGACACACATAACCCTCATTATCATGGTCTGTAGACACACATAAGCCATCTCAATGGTGTCTGTGCACTCATAGTAGAGTAGTAGAAAGAAACTCGTGGACAGCGTGGCAGCAGAGAGTCCTCAGAAGAGAAGCCCCCTTCAAGCAAGTGTTTAGGCCCTTATCTCCTGACACTCTAGGGGGGTTGGGCCACACCCGGTTCATGACTCCGGATGCCCCTCCGCTGCCCCTTTTTCCCCCATCTTGGGACGAGCCATGGCTGGGATTCGAGCCCATGACCCTCTGGACATGCTCATTTTCCACTTAAAGACTCGCACTCTAACCACTGAGCCACTGGGGCACCTGATATTTGTAGGGAAATTGAAGCCTTATGAAGTTCACTTTTGTTCCTCCTTGACCAGATCCAGCTTGAACACCTCTCTGCCGCTTCTGCCATTGCTTTCAGGGCTCTGGTTTTTTCCCTCCCTGCAACTGAGAGCTGTTTCATGAGGCTTTATGCAGATGTTCCTACAACCCCCCTAGCTCCAATTTCTGCAATGAGGACTTTGACCTGATAGCCTTCTCTCCTCAGGCTGTTTGCCAGATCAGCATACTTTTCAGTCTTGTAGATTTGAGCTGCCTCCATTCTGTTCTCATATGGCACCGTGAGCTCGATCATGATCAGCTGCTTGGTTGACTTAGAGTGGACTACTATGTCTGGTCTCATGCCACTCTTGCTGATGATCTCTGGGTGACTCTTCCATTCTGGGAGGTCTGCCGTGCACTCCCGGTCATCTGCCCCGTCCAGCAGACTCTGCCTGCATGTTCCGAGTGGCACTGTTGTTCTTGGCCATGATTTGCTACCTCCTGCCGTGAAGAATGTTGCGGGTGCTTTTGGAGTCCTGATTTTCCCTTTTGTGGTGTTGGTACTAGCCCAGACTGCTTGTACAATCTCTTTGAGCACTTGGTTGTGCCTCCATGTGTACCTTCCTTGAGCCAGGGCTACTTTACATTAGCTTAGGACATGCTCCACTGTTTGTTTTTCATGGCAGAGGGGACATGCAGGATCGTCTGTTTTTCCCCACTTCAGCAGGTTTGCATTTGAGGGAAGAAGGTCATATGCAGATCTGAGAATGAAGCTGATCCTGAGAGGGGCCATGTGCCAAATGTTATTCCAAGTGAGACTTCTCTGGAGTGCATTCTCCCACGTTGTCCATTGCCCTTGCTGGCTCTGCTGGACTGCTTTTTGGAGTCTTTTTTGGTCTTCTTCTTTTCTCATCTCCTGAATCATCATGTCTCTTTTGGCTTTTCCTTTGGCCTTTGACCACCATTTAGTTTTGGTCACCCCCAGTTCTTGTCTGTTGGTCTGTGTGTGTCCTGTTATTTCTCTGATCTTCACACTTTCTTTTGCAGAATCCATCGCCTCTTGAACTTTCCATTCTCTGACTGTCTTCAACTGGGGCTTGATTGCTTCTACCACCCTGTCTCCTGAGTCCTCCAGCATGCTTTGAAGTCTGATCTTCCCTGCTTTGTATTCCTCCAGGGTGGATTTCAGTGGTAGTTTCAGCTTTGCTTGGCGACAGTACAGCGCTATGTCAGTGAGACAGGGTGGGACACCAAGCCATTTCCTCGTGAACTTGTTGATTTTTGCTTCCATTGCCTCCACTATGCTGGTGCAGATGTCGTATATCATCAGAGGCCATAGGAGCTTTGGTATTAGCATGAACTGCAGACACCAGACCTTGTATTTGCCAGGGAGCCCACGCTGGTCAATGGTCTCCAAGCCTTCTTCCGACATCTGTTTGGTTTCTTTTGCTCTTTGTGTGTCTTTCAGGGTATCATCATACCATCTTCCAAGGCTCTTGACTGGCTCTTCTGTGACTGTTGGAATGGCCTGGTTGGCAACACTGAAGACCACAGATTCGGCCACTTTTCCTTTCCTCAGTGGGAGACTCCGTGATTTCTTTGGCTTGAACTTCATTCTGGATGAGGCAACTATGTCGTCCAGCCTCTCCAGCACATGACGTGTCTCTCGTCTTCTCTGGATGAAATCACTGTAGTGTCATCCATGAAGGCCTTGAGAGGGGGCATCTTGTATCCATCGCCAAGGTCTGTTTGTCTTGCGTTGCTCGTTGCTGCTTTCAAGATGACTTCCATTGCCAACACGAACATTATTGAGGAAATTGCACAGCCCATTGCAATGCTCACTTCCAAGTTGATCCAATCTGTTGTGTACTCCTTGGTAGAGAACCGCATTGAGAAGCCACTGAAGTACTTCTTGGAACATATAATCCACCTCATATTTGTCTATGGACACACACCCCTGGTATCTGTTGTCTGTGGGCACACATACCTACTTCATATTTGTCTGTGGAGACACATACCCCGCCTCAATGTTGTTTGTGGACTCACACAGCCCATTTCATCGTCTGTGGACACATAACCCACTTCGCCGTTGTCTGTGAACAAACGTAACCCACTTCATTGTGCGTGGACACACACAGCTCACCTCATTATTATCGCTGGACATAACAATCTCGTTATTCTTTGTGGACATGTATAACCCACCTCATTATCTGTGGACACAGACAACCTACCTCATTGTCTGTGGAAATACATAACCCACCTCATTGTTTGTGGACACACATAACCTACATCATTGTCTGTTGACACACATAACCCACCTCATGGTCTCTGGACACACATAACCTACATCATTGTCGGTAGACACATATAACCTACTTCATTGTCTGTGGACACGCATAACCCACCTCATGTTCTGTGGACACACATAACCAACCTCAGTTGTGGACACACATAACCAACCTCATTGTCTGTGGACACACAACCCACCTCATTGTCTGTGGATACACATAACCCACCTCATTGTCTGTGGACACACATAACCCACCTCACTGTTGTGGACACACATAACCTACCTCATTGTTGGGGACACACATAACCTACCTCATTGCTGGGGACACACATCATTCACCTCGTTGTCTGTGGACACACATAACCTACATCATTGTCTGTGAACACACATAACCCACCTGATTGTTGTGGACACAAATCACTCACCTTATTGTCTGTGGACACACATCATTCACCTCACTGTCCATGGACACACATAACCCACCTCACTGTTGTGGGCACACATAACCTACCTCATTGTCTGTGGACACACATAACCTACATTATTGTCTGTGAACACACATAACCCACCTCATTGTTGTGGACACAAATCACTCACCTCATTGTCTGTGGACACACATCATTCACCTCGTTGTCCGTGAACACACATAACCCACCTCACTGTTGTGGGCACACATAACCCACCTCACTGTTGTGGACACACATCATTCACCTCATTGTCTGTTGACACACATAACCCACAGCAAAGTTCTCTGCACAAATAAACCCAGACACACTTCCAGTACCACCCCCCCCCCCCCCCCCCAATTCTTCACATACACACACAAGTATGCGCGGGTGCGCCCCGCCATCCCCCCCCCCCCCCCCCCCCAAACACACGCACACAACCTGTTTCATCTTCGTTTGCAAAAACACATCTATACTTAAGCACTTAGTCTTATAAACAACGGGAGGGGGGGGGGGGGGGAGTACCTCATAGCCCGTTAGCAGCTTGACACGGCTGTAACTGGTTTTGGTTTTTTTGATTCGGTAGAGCATGTGCATGTTCTCCCTGTTCAGTCTGTCAACCGTCAGCTTTCTTGCCGTGTAGTTCAGCCTGTCAATAATCGCGCGCGCGCACACACACACACACACACACACACACACACACACACACACACACACACACACACACATTACATGGACCCTAGCACGCTTACACATGCACACACATCACAAAAACACAACCAAGCATGCACATACATATCATGTGCATTTGCACGCAATTATCGGCGGACTGGCCGGCACACAAACACGCACAAATGAGCACACACACACACACACACACACACACACACACACACACACACACACACACAGCATGCACGCACACGCACACGCACACGCACACAAACACTTCCATCCATTTACGGCATGTTTCAGAATTTCATGTCCGTCGTTATCCACGTACTTACCTATATCAATATTTTATTTATGGAATGGTAAATTGATCAAAGGGGCCCGTAGTCAGGTAGTTAGAACGTTAGGCTATCAGAGTCATCCTGGATTTTTCTGCATCGACCGGCTGCTACACGGAGTTGAGTTTGCTACGGGCTCAATGGGGAAGACTGGGATCACACCGTCAAGTTTCATCCACTAAATGAATGCGTCTTTGAGAGAGTTGCTCAAATTTCCTGACCAACACTACAAGTGTCTGTATCTCTCAGGCCTGGTTGACGCTGGCATACATTATGAAAGTAAGGGTAGATTGCAGCTCTGTCATGCAGTCTTCGACCGGAATGGAAATCCGTGGCATCATCTTCATCATTCTCATTCTCATCAACCTGCATTAAAACACAACAAAACAAAAGTCTCAAATTCTGTGGCCCTTCATGCCCTGTTCTCATGGTGACCTCAGTTTCAATGCCCTCTCCACGTCTATGGCCTCTGATTCCGTCGGGGTTATCAGTATCGGCAAGTTCATGGGGGTTGTCGTTGGATGGAGAGTTCACTCACGCGGGCTCCGCGACTAAGCAATTATTGTCGTCAGTAGGGGGCTAAGTAGGTGGTGCCCTGTGTATGTTGGATCAGAATAGGCGCCACTGAACACCACCGAAGTGACTCGGCAGCAGTGCAGTCTCTCTTTCGGTGAGTAGCCTCTTGACGACTTGACATCGACTTCTCCCTGTGGATCGCCGGTGCCGAGGCTTGCGGCGGGATGGGCCGGGCTGTGGCTGTGGACAGGGGGTCGGAATGAGCGGCGCGGGTGCAATGCCACTGAGGTGGCGCAGAAGATAGGATAGCACAGAGAAAAACAAACAAACAAACAACAAACAAACAAAAAGTTAGCATTCTTAGGTAACAGTTGTGAATTTAAACCACACATGAGGTCTGACTTTTTCGGCATAAAACCCTCTCCTGGGTACCTGACTCAGTTCGGGGAAGGCTAAAGACAGCGGAAGAACAGATGTGGGCGCCGTCTTCAATTATGCTATATCAATGGTCTGTCCGAGATTTGAACCACAGATCTGGGACCCCCAGGATCTTTTCAAATCCAAGGTGTACACTATGCCCACCTGGGCACCATTCATAGCAGCGAGTCAGACAGACAGACAGACAGGGGGACAGACTGGGAGACAAAGAGAGAAGTTACGAGCTGGTGTGTGCGGGAAGCCGCTTCTTGTGGTAGTGGTCAACCCAGGCCGGGGCTCTCAAGATGTTTAACATGTTGGTCAACATGAACTTGTTGTCTCTCTCTATGCGCGCCAGCCGCTCACCTTCACCCTGACACCACCGTCAGTCCATTCATCAGTTCATCCATCAATGTATTCCTCCACTTCACTTCCTCCATCAGTGTATTCCTCTACACATCAACGTGTTCACTGAGGTATCCAACCACGCATCAATTAGTTTATCAAGGCGTCCCTCCACACAATTATTTTCTGCATAAAGGTATCCGTCTCCATGTCAATTAATCCATCATTGTATATTTCTACACATCCATTCATCCATTAACTGATATGTCCGTCTCCACATCAATTATCTATCAGTGTATCCCACTACACATCAATTCATCCGTCAATATATCTTTTACGCTGTTTCATCATCAATGTATCCGCCCTACATATTAAATTTATCCATCAGTATGTCCCTCTACACATCAATTCATGCATCAATATATCCCTCTACACGCCATTTCCTACATAAGTGTAACACTACACACATCAGTCCATCCATTTTTGTATTCCGCTATACGTCAATTCATCGATCAACATATCTACATATAACTTCTTAGTTCAGTTTATCCCACATCATGTCAGCCACCAATATATCGGTCCAAATATCAGTCCATCCACCGATGCCTCCCATGGCACTTCAACTCCTCCATCAATGTATCCCTCTGCACATCAGTTCCTCCATCAACATATCCCTCTACCCAACAATTCCCCTTACCAGTTTATCCTTCTATACATTCATTCTTCGATCAACGTATCCCTGTCAGCATCAATCCATTCGTTAATTTATCAATCAATAACATCCGTCTACACATCAGTCCGTCCATCAATGTATCCCACTATACATCAGTTCCCCCATCAGGGTATCACTCTGTATAACAAATCAACGTCTCTCTGTACACATTCATTTCTCGATCACTGTATCCCTCTCAGCATCAATCCATCCGTACATATGCAACATAAATGTATCTCTCTGTAACTGTCCTAGCCATTCACTTTGCCGCATGACACAGTCAGTAAATCCATCAATACGATTCTCTAAAAGTTAACCTATCAATCGGTTCTTCTATCGCTACACCCGTCTGCACACTACCGGATTTTTTTGTTCTTTCATCAATATTCCTCTTTCTCCACTTTCTTAACCTTTAACCTTTTTTTTCAATCTATCAATTACACCCCTCTACGCATCAATCCATCTACGAATGAGTTCTCCTGTTACTAAACTCCAATCATTCATCAACCCATCCATCAGTTTTTCTATCAGTAAACTCATCTACATGTCAAACCACCCGTGAGTTCTTCTGTCAATAAGCCCGTGTACACATCAACCTGTTTATCAAATCATCTATCAATAAACCATTCCACGTATCAGCCATCTTTTATTTTCATCTATCAATGAACCCCTCTAAACATCAACCCATCTAGCAACTCATTTCCTTACAGCGCTTTCTTCTCGTGTAACTATTAAAACCCGTCACTGGATGCTTGGGGTGCAGTTGAATTATAGACTGTGGTGCATCTTCATTTGATGCCAACGGAGCACCAACACAATCAGCTGTCTCTCACTGACGAGTTCGAATGAGTGGACCAAATTCATCTGAAGAGGCGATATGAATGGTACTGTTTTCAATATGACTTCGACAGCCCCTGTGTGCTGCTAGTAAAGGATTTTATAGCTCTTTTTAATACCCTCATTTTCGTTCCCTGTTTCTTTCTTTCGCAACTCCCTCGCCCTCCTTCTCTCCCCCCCCCCCCCCCTCTCCCTCCCCCTCTTTCTTTCTTTTTTTTTGTCATCTTTGCCAAGTCATTATTGTAATGGCGGAGGAATTGTAAGCCTGCACTTGTTTTCCCACACGACTAATTTGTTCTACGTATATACCAGACAGAGAGACACAGAAAAAGAGATGAACACACACGCACGCACGCACGCACGCACGCACGCACGCACGCACCACACACACACACACACACACACACACACACACACACACACACACACACACACACACCAGAGACAGACAGACAGACAGACAGAATTAATATTTTTGAAGTTAAAAAAAAGTCGCTCTGACAGACAGTCAAGACAGACAGACTGTGAAATCACCAGCAATCTCTTCAGCTTCAGCCGGATGTTGATGATACCTTTTGGCGGCCCGTCATCTACCTCTGGCTTGACTATGAACACAACACAACACACCTCGGTCAGACCATACACATGTTGTTGTTTTTTTCATCCGCAGACTATGAACACAACACAACACACCTCGGTCAGACCATACACATGTTGTTATTTTCTTTCCACTGACTGTGAACACAACACAACACACCATGGTCAGACCATACACATGTTGTTATTTTCTTTCCACTGACTGTGAACACAACACAACACACCATGGTCAGACCATACACATGTTTTTTCCTTCCACTGACTATGAACACAACACAACACACCATGGTCAGACCATACACATGTTGTTATTTTCTTTCCACTGACTATGAACACAACACAACACACCATGGTCAGACCATACAATGTTGTTTTTTTCCTTCCACTGACTGTGAACACAACACAACACACCTCGGTCAGACCATACATAATTTGTTTTTTTCCTTCCATTGACTGTGAAGACAACACAACATACCATACATGTGTGTGTTTTTTTCTTCCAATGACTGAGGACAATACACCATGGTCAGACTATACACATACTGTCCTTTCTTTCACTCATTGTTACCACACAACACAACACACCATGGTCAGACCATATACCCATACTTTCCTTTCTTTCCACTGACTGTGAACACAACTCACCATGGTCAGACCATATACCTATACTTTCCTTTCTTTCCAGACTGTGGGCAAAACACACCATGGTCAGACCATACACACATGCTTGCCTTTTTCTTTCCACTGACTGTGAACACAACACACCATGGTCACCATACACACATGCTGTCGTTTCTTTCCACTGACTGTGAACACAATACACCATGGTCAGACCATACATACATACCCTCCTTTCTTTCCACTGACTGTGAGCACAACACAACACACCATGGTCAGACCATACACATATACTGTCCTTTCTTTCCACCTACAGTGAGCACAACACACTATGGTCAGACCATACACACATACCCTCCTTTCTTTCCACCTACAGTGAGCACAACACACTATGGTCAGACCATACACACTTGCTGTCATTTCCTTCCTCTGACTGTGAGTACAACACAACACACCATGTCAGACCATACACAGAGTGTCCTTTCCTTCCACTGACTGTGAACACAACACACCATGTTTTCACCGATAACACACTGCTGACCATGCTGCGCTCATGAAGTGTTTACTGTTCCCTGCCTCATTTCATTTCCAATTTTGTTCCGATTAAATTGAGGTTATTTGAATTTGTTTCTGTCCGTCTGTGTGTTTGTCTTTTGATCTCCCTTGCATCTTTGGGTGGATCCTCAAGCGTAGGCTCAAAGACTGTCCCCTACATTTTATACTATTTGCATAATGTCTTTACTTTTTCAGCAACTTTTTTCCTCCCCACACTTTCGTTTGGTTTCATTTACTACCCTTCACTGGCTGCTTTGGGGGTGCTATTGGATTCTTTTTTGCACCCTTGGTGGTGATAACACCACAGTATTATGGACTGTGGTGTGTCTCTATTTGACGCCAGGAGCGCAGACACAACCAGCCGTGTCTCCCTGATGAGTTCCAACCCAGCGGACGAAAGGCCTCGGAGCAGGCAATACAAATATATCTGCCTTGAAAAGGGATTACAATGGTTCCCTTATGCAGCTAGTGAAGAGTTTTCATGTCTGTAATATATTTTCTTAATTTCGTGTTCCCAGTTTCTCCATCTTCAAACTCCCCCCAAAGTCCAAATCTTTGCCAAGTCATTACTATGAAGGCAGTTCAGTTGTTGGCCTGCGCTTGTTTTTACCCCATTATTAGATTGTTCGTCTATGTATTTGTCTGACTTTATTCAAGTTTAAAAGGCTGTGCCAGTCTTGAATAAAAGTTACTCTGTGTTTGGTTTTCTTATGGGAGCAAAAGTTACCCCACTTGTTTACTGTTCCCTGCCTCATTTCATTTCCAATCACGCTAGATTATCCAACATGCCACTCACTCACCGAAACGGTCATGAAAAGCAGAACTGATCCCACATCGACTTGCTTGAGGCTCATAAAATAGTTTCTTATAAAAAGATGTAAACCAATGAATAAATCTCATTAACAAATAATGTCTAACTTGCATTATGTACAAGACAGATGAAGAAATTGGGTAAATTTATCATAGCCTTATTCAAACCAAAAAAAAAAAAAAGATAAAAACTGAAACCCCTAATCCCGGGCATGATCGGGGGGAGGGAGAAGGGGGGGGGGTGTCAAAAAAAACATGTGGAGGTCCTAGGGAGATAAACATGCCTGCAATGCTATTTTGCCAGCCAGGGGTGGGGTGGGGGGGGGGGGGGGTGTTACAGAGATCCTGACCTCACCCTCTTCTGGCCCTGCATGTTGTAGTCTTACTGTTTAAAAGGTTGACTTTCCATGCCTTAGATAACTTCGTCGACTTAATGCCCGAAAAGGCAGACTTATCCATACCTTCAAACTTCGGATAAGTCGGACACCTCCTCCCCCTCCCTCCCCTCCCAACCCCAATTTCCCTCTCCTCCCCTTGTGGTGTCGTCTTATCAGGAGACAACTGAGAGAGAGAGAGAGAGAGAGAGAGAGAGGAGAGAGAGAGATTCGTTTACAGGTTTATTTAACCAATATAGCAGTGTAGTGAAGCTCTATTGTAGGAGATTGCAAAAACTTGAACAAATAAATCGATACGACAGATAACGTTACCATAATCAATTCTGCGATAGAGATCCACCAAATGCCTCTGACGATTCTGCGCCTCCAGGTAAGTTTCATGGTACAGTGGTTCAACACATGGGTAGCGCAACGGAGGGTAGCGTTTGTAGCCGACCGACATGGCAACCGTTGCTTGCTTGCTTGTCGCCCCAATTCAATTAAACACGACACGTTCAGCCGTGCTGAAAACAAAACTCGTAGTCAATCAAGGCCTGAAAACGAAATTCTTGACGTGATGCATGACGCACTAATCTGACTGTGACGTAAAGGTCCACACGTGTCAAACATGCCACATCTGCCAGAACGTCATCAGCTTGCGTTGTTTATAGCCGACCAAGGTTCCCAAACTTACAAGCAAATCGTGTGCACCGTGATAATGTATTTAAATACTGTTTTCAATCAACAGTTCTGCTACAGTCACTGAGAAAAGCTGTTCAAACTCTTGACAATAATGAAGTTTTTGTTTGTTGTTTTCTGTGGTGGTTCCATTTGTGTAGGCCTATCTACCATTTTCTAATTATAAATTATGTGTGAACTAATTCCTAGTCGACTTATTTCCCTTTCGTATTCACGCATGGCTGTGTAGGTCTCTAACCTGTAATGTGTTTGAGTGTGCTAGCGTGTGAACTCCCGGTTACGTGGAACCATTATATCCTACACTCAGTGGCGTCGGAACCAGGGGAGCCAAACAAAAATGACAGCATTTCACGGTGATCCCCTCCCCCTTCCTTCCCTCCATCCCCTACTCCCTAACTTTTATAGGAATTTGGAAGATGAGAAAACACCTCTTATAAAAAATTTATGCACGCCTTCCCCCCTGCTTTTATGAAAATTTTGAAAGATAAGTTCACCCACCCAACTCCATCTCATTTAAATATTATATATATATATATATATATTATATTTTTTTTTTTTTTTTTTTTTTTTTTTAAATAGACGATTTTTTATTCATACCGCATGTGTACGTATATAATTGGTGTTTTTCTCCTCCTGCATTAAGGCAGATTCCGATAACTCATGAATGCAACACAAGTAGTAGCTTACTGCATCATATATACATACATATGTATATATATATATACGTGTGTTGTGTGTGTGGTGTGTGTGTGTGTGTGGTGTGTGTGAAAATTATCATTGTACCTTGACCTGACGAAGGCGTTTATCAGCGAAAATTTGGTAAAGGAAATATAAGTCTGAAGACGTGAAAAGACTGTTGTTTTCATTCTTGTGGATATACTCTCTCTCTCTCTCTCTCTCTCTCTCTCTCTCTCTCTCTCTTCTCAATATCCTAGGGGTACAACACTGAAGAACAATTTTATCAGATTCCTGTAGCTCTGTCAGTTGTGAGCCAAGGCCCGTTTCTGTGCAGATGGTTTCCCTGTCCCTTCTGCAATGTCGTCAGTATATCATTTTCTCTGTCTTCCCGTCTCCCTCCCTAAACAGCTCCCTGGAGGATTATTTTAGCAAAGCCAAGGGATCTAATGACGTGGCCAAATGTAGTTTTCTTTTCTTAACCCAACGATGTCAGCAGATCGTCATATGGTCTGATGAACAGCTTGATGGTTCGTGTAACATTCGATTTCCATGGTTGGATCTTTCTTTTCAGATCTGCTGTAAGGATCCTTGTGTTACGGAACGAAACACAGGGCGTGCCATATTACAGTTGAGAACATGTCTATGTCACCGTGTATATAGGTCACTGCGTCTATGTGTCACCGCGTTTATATGTCACAGTGTCATTATGTTTAACCCCAACTCCTCATCAAACTGTAATTAAACCCTAAACCTCACCAAACGTTAAGCCCAGCCAAACCCTAACTCCAACACAGAAACAGTAGAACCCTCACTGAAACGAAAAGGTGAGACAAACAAGACGGCATATTGACACAGGCATGATGGCATATAGTGCTGACCCCCACCCCCACCCCATCCTCCACTCCTACCACCGCCACCACAGTTCGTCTCTTGCAGACAATTTCGTTTAGATCCAAGTCAGACACCTGAGATCTGAAATTTCGGCACTGACCTAACATGTCTGTCTGCACAGGAGCTTCTGACCCCCTTAATAAATAGCTAAGCAACTGATCACACGATGATTGTGGCAACTTCACACAAGTACATGAGATAGATGGACAGACAGACAGACCAAATGGACAGACAGATACATACATATAACATACATACACACATACATACATACTCTCTCTCTCCGAATGTGTGTGTGTGAGTGTGTGTGAGTGTGTGTGTGGTGTGGTGTGGTGTGTGTGTGTGTGTGTGTGTGGTGTGTGTGGTGTGCAGAATACGAAAAACAAACCTAAGTAAAGGGATAACACAAATGCAGGTAAACAATTTCTTAATCATTACTGAAATGAGACACCCCCCCCCCCCCAAAAAAAAAATAATAATAATAATAATAATAACAAATAAATAAATAAAAATAAAGAAAAAAAAGAAATGGGGAGACAAAGGGAGGAGAGTGGAGGGGCATGCTTTGGGACCGGGAACTGGAGGAGTTGAAGTGCCAGTTTGAAACTTTTTTTCTCACCGCTTACAGGAGCCATCAAATTTGTCTTATGAACAGAATTCTTGTTATACCTGCCTACGGTTCAGTTCATATTATTTACAGTCCAGCCGACCGCCGGCTGCCACATCTGGGTTGTTACATATCAGTTCTATGTGTTTTTCACTACACACACACACACACACACACACACAGAGAAAAATCAATAGACCAGGGTTTGTTTTTTTTCAAACACACAAAATACTATAAAACTGTAAGTATTTTCCATAAAGATCCTACATTAAATAAAAAAAAATATATATAGATTGCTTTCAAAGATCGCTGAAAAAAAGAAGAAAATCATGTCCAGTAGAATACATCCTTGAACAAAGCCTATTGTCACCTAAGTCAGACTCTTTAGTAGAAGTCGGCCTGGTGAAAGTCGGCCTGACCATCATGGTGTCTGACTGACATGGTCCAGTTACCATTTTGCAGTATTCTTACCACCACGTGGAAATAATGAGCATCCAACTGTTTCTAAAGATAGTCAGTGAAAGGGAAAACAGGAAAAGAGACAGGAAGTGCTTTTTCACCACTTCATTCTGTTTAGTACCTTGGATGTACGCTGTAATTCTGTGCTACTTCCATGTTTTCTAGGAGGAGGTGGATGCACGTTGCATTCGCTTCTGTCATTATTCAGCTGTATCGCCAGCAGCAAAATACAACTAGGTAGACCTTGTCACAGGGATACTGATGGACAGTTGATGTTGCTGTCCGTATAAGGATAACTCGTCATTGATGATTTTTTTTTCTAAATTGTTAAACGTTGATCAACGTACAAATCATGTGTCATTAATACCATTTATAACGGTGTTGATCATGAAATGAACATCGATGTCATTGATGCCAGTTGCAATGATGTTGATCAACAAATGAAGTATACCCTGCTATTGATGCCATTTGTCACCTATGTTGATGGATAAATGACCTATGTCATTTGTGAGGATGTTGATCATTAAACAGATTGTAACATTCCATTGTTGTCATTTCTAAAGATATTAATCAACAAATGAACTATGTCATTGATGGCATTTGTAATGGTGCTGATCAGCAAATGAACTATAATACGCTGTTGATGCCATTTGTAATGATGTTGATCAACGTATTAAACTGTAACAAGTTATTCATATCGTTTGTAACCTTATCGATCAACAAATAAACTGTAACATGTCATTGATGCCATTTGCAACTGTGTGTACTGAACGAATCATCTATTTATTGATGTCATCTGTAATAGTATTGATCAACACATATCATATATCATTGATGCCATTGGTAATGGTGTTGATCAAGACAGAATATATGTCACTAATGCCAGTTACAAAGCGTTGATCAAGAAATGCACAAAGTTGTTGATGCTATATTTGTAATGGATCAACCTGTGTAACATCTTCTCCATGCTTTTTGTAAGTGTTTATAAAAAAAATGCGCAAAAGCTGTTGATGCTTTATTTGTAATGGTTTTGATAAACAAACAAATATGTTAGTGATCCAGCTTGTAGTGATATTGAGCACCAAACGAACTTTACATCAATGATCCTACCTGTCATGATGCTGGTCAAACAAATGAACACATAAGCCATTGCTTTTGTACAGGTTTTGGTCAACAAATGAATATATGCTAATTGTAATGATAATGACTGACAAATTAACTCCCAGCTACCTACCACAGCTTGTCAATCAAGCACGTTCAGAAGGGCATTAAATCATAAACATATGGCCAGAAGCATGCAATCAGAATAGCATGAATTGGGTACCTACCTAAAATAAAAACTAAATGTACTATATTCTGACATGAAGTCGAGTGCCTGTGGATGAAGGCACATATCAGAGACCAGTCCAGAACTGCAGTCCAAAATTCACTGTTGTGCACAAAGATTGCCTAAGCCACAAATTTAGATGCAATGCTTGCAAATCCAGCGCTTCTTGTCACTCCTTTGGAGTGTAGGGTAACGTTTGCAGAGGTAAGCAGTTCAGACCATTCCTTCACACACACGCATGCACACACAGAGATGTGCACAGTTCACACACAGACATATGCACCTCTTTTGGAAATCTTTACTACAAGAGAAGATTTTATTGTAAATCCAGTTTACTTCTGTAAATTTATGACACATCACCTCCGGGCAATATAAGTTAAGATCAACATACACAGAGCCAGCTAATTCTCAACTCCCTTCAGTTTCCTTCCTGTCCTTTGAGCCTTGATGAGCAATCCATGATGCTGTGTAACGCTCAAACTTTCTTTCCTTTGGTAACAACTCCACACCCCCTCATACCCTGCATTTTGATTATCAAATTCAAAAACATCTATCAACCTGGGATAGATAAAGAGAGTAGGAGAACACAGCCATATATACATATATTTGATTGAAAATATCCGTAGCAGAACAAAAACATACGGTTTTTAGTTGATGTTCTATACTATATGATGAAGAAAATACTGTTCATAGTTTTCCACTTGACATAGGCTTGAGCAGTAGGGCAAGTTTCCTTCAGACAAGTTGTTAATTACGTCATGTGACACATGCACAGTAGTCATGCTAAAGTGCCAACACGGCATGATGACGACCAAGAGAGGTCACCAGCTTTGCCCTCTGCCTACTGAGCGCTGAGAACAGCTCACATGGCATGCAGCCACAATGTACTCCATAAAAATTACACGCATTAAAATCCCTTCGGTAAATCTGAACCTGTGTGACAAAATAGTCATATGAAATACAAGTATCACAAATTCAGCTATTACTTTGATCCAACAACAACAACAAAATCTCAATACATAAATAATGGACGGGCATTTTAGTACCGGTTAGTTTATGCATAAATATATCTTTATCACAGCAAATCTGGGAGGATACTCATTTAGAAGAAACAAAAATGAAGACAAAAGCCAATCGAGTCTGCACCATTTTACCCAAACAAGAAACAAAAATAGCAAAGTGAAAAGGGATATGGAAGCAAATAACAGAAAGAAACTAGAGGAGGGACAGGGAGGGAAGAGACGGGACACGAGGGAAGAAAGAGTGGGGGTGGAGGGGGGAGGAGGGGTAAAGAGGAGGGAGATAGAACTGGAGGGAGGGATGAAAGACAACAACTGCCTGTGTTGTTGAAAAGGTGCCAACAGAGATAAACAAAAAAATTCCCATAATACATAAAACCCAGCAGACTGACTACAAAATAAGTTATTCTGGTGCCAACACACGCATTTTATGTGGTGAAAACACACATAAGTCACACTCAAACAGTGATTATACATTAGAGGGTGAGAATGAAAACAGAGTGTGTCATCAAATCAACAAATGTCTGACCTGTTTGAAAAAAAAACAAAAACCTTTCGATACCATTAGTCAATGAGTAGCACTGGTGAACAGAAACAGCTCAGTATCTCTTTAGTACATTTTCAATTATTTAATTTATCACATACACTCAAGGGTATTGTGTACCATATACCCTTTGTTTGACCACAAAACGGATCTGCATGTTGCCATAGAAAAAGGATGAGTTGGAAATCAGATATGATGAGAAGTTATCTTTTGGCAAGTATCTTGAAATTTACATCATGTGTTTGGCAAAATTCCCACCCATGATTGATTTCAATAACAGCCTTTGTTCAACTATCTCAGCTATACAGAGGTTTGTTTTCAGAAATTCATTCATCAAATCACTTGCATTTTGAAACAAGTGATTTTTGTTTTAAAAGAAAGATGTTGTTGTTATCATATGAAGACAGACGGACTTGAAATTAAAAAAAAAACACACACACATAGAAGAGCTGAACACATTGAGGGAACAGTTCAGACAAATAATACTGTGAAAAAAGTTGTTATACACTTGTGCAAACAAAAGCTCCATCAAGCAGGCCATGTCATCAATGCTGAGTAAAAGAAATGGTGTCACCTCCATCCATCAAATATTCCCATAATTCTCCACAGAGATAAGTGACTTTAAAGTGAAAAAAAGCTGTCATACACTTGTGCAAACAAAAGCTCCATCAAGCAGGCCATGTCATCAATGCTGAGTAACAGAAATGGTGTCACCTCCATCCATCAATTATTCCATAATTCTCCACAGAGATAAGTGACTTTAAAGTGAACAACAAACAATAATGCTGACAACAATGCATTGAAACTGAATGGCTCAAAACACACACCATAAAACTTATTTCCTTTTACATGAATTCAATCTTGTATTATTTTAGTCTCTCAGAGTGCACAGATATGACTAATAATACTGCTAAACCCACATCAAGGAAATACTGCAAAACATGCAACAACAACAAAAGTAATGACATAAAATACTGCTAATAGTCCATACATTCGTGACAGTGTCAAGTTCTAATATCACAAACATCTGCTCCCCATTCCTCATGCTTTGTCAAACAGATTCTATCCAGTTTTCTCCTGCCGATTTTATTTCAATAATTCCACATCACATTGGCTTTTTTTTCTTTCTTTTCTTAGATTTCTATAACTTTTTTTCAGTCTAATGTTCGTAATCAATTTCAAACCAACCTGTTTGCGTTTTTTGTTTGTTTTTTTTATTTTGAAAAAAAAAGCAACTCTTCTGTAAGAACTGCAGCTAATGTGCAGCATTCTCCATCTGTCCAGTTTCAGATTTAATCTGCTATTCTTTGGTCAGCATGTTTGTACCTTCTACTGAACACAGAAAAAAAAAAGATCTGCAGTACATCCTGTTCTCATTACCAAGTACAACATGACAACAACATGCCTCATATCATCAACAAACACTTTTTTCCAATGAAATTCAGAACAATATGAGGTATGTAATCAACAAAGAATGTGGATAACCCTGGTTCCATCACTGTAACCAACACCTGGGGTCTGGAATTTCCTCAGTGGTCTTCCCCAGTACTCTCCTAATGACCTCTGTTTTCTGAGGTGGTGTCAGCCAGGACTGTCGTCAAAGCCCTGTGCTGTGACTTCATTTTACTGACATCAACCAAGTCATCTATACACCAACATCATTTTCAAGATGGCAAGTTTGCTTCTATGTACGTCAAGGGTTTTCGCTTGTTTGTTAGCATGCTTGGTTTACATACTGACATTTCTTATTAGTTACTATTAAAGATATAGTCTTTATTCGTGGTACTGACAATGTTGGGCACGTTGCTCAAAAAAGAGATCCCAAACTTTAAGCACTGTCATTTCCAAGCTCACTAAATACTGTTAATGACAGCAAATCCCATACAAACATGCATGCAAGCATAACATTTTCAGGAAATCACAGTAGTTATGGACCAGTCACCACCAATGTGCATAGTATTTTGATTTTTATAACTCCAGTGATTGTATAGTGGGTTGTTTTCACCTGAGTATGTGAAAGATAGAGAGTGACAAACAGGAGCTCCCTATTGTCAGGAGAGAAAAAAAAATTGGGAGGAAAAAACCTGCCCCAAATACAGTTCAACAGTGCTCACTAGACTTGTGAAAAAACAACATTGCACAACATGAAGGTAATACTATGGATTCACAGCTCACCACAATGCATCAACACTTTTGTTTGGGAATGAATATACAAATTGGAAGCAAAAAAAAAAAAAAAAGAAAATGGACTAAATAAATTATGGATTTGACAGTGGTGTGAAGTAGAGGTGATCCTGACAGGACAGACAAAGCGAAACCAAAAAGATGACCTTGACTGTCCTGTCCAAAACTGGGGTCCAGCGAAGTATCCTGCCACACATCGCAAGCAAGAGGCTTTCAATCCCTCTCCTTGTTCACACACACACACACACACACACACACAAGTCCAGAAACAACCCCCACAATGTCTTCCACAGGAGGTGCTTGACTCGCTGTCTCTGCCACAGACTGCACACCAACAATTGCACGACGTGAAGGGAACAGGGGACAGCATCAAAGCGGCTCCAGGCCCCCTTTCTTCTTCTTCCCCTTCTTCCCCACAGGCGCCAGGGTTGGCAGAGCTTCCAGACGTGTCGGTTTCCGTATGGCTTCATCCGTCATCAGCTGTCCGTGGACCTGGGCGGCTCGCAGACCGTTGCTGACCGAGTCGTTGTAAAAGCCGTTGGTGGGAGTGCTGCTTGAGCTGGACTGCTGCGGTGCTATGCCGAACGTGTCCCGCACTTCTTTCATGTCTGTCAAACACCGCCCGGCCATCACAGTCACATCCACATAACAACTTTCACATCAGGTTGGGGAGGAGGGGGGTGAGGTAGATAGGAGGAGGGAGGAGCTTGATACACTGATTTAAAATGACTTATTCAATTCATTCACTTTCATTTTAAAAAAAAGAAAATTTTTGTGTGTGTTTGTGTACAAAAACACCCATCAATATTTTTGTCTACCGACATACTGAATTTCAAGGGCGACTTGCTGCATGGCTTTGAAATGACACAGACATATACCCTCACAAGTACTTGTCTACTCACAAACTGCACTAAGCGGTCATACTGTACAACTGGGAAATGACAGAGAAACAAGCACCAATCGTGAGTGGTCTGTCAAGAAACTGGATTTAAAGGTCTTGCTGATGGCTGGGAACTGACAGACACACAAACACCTGGTACTCTTTGTCTGCAAACTAACTGATGTAAGCGACTTACAAAATGTTAAGGAAACAAAACAAACGCAAGCACAAATCAGTGTGTGTATACCCAGAACCTAGGTATGTGGTCTTGCCAATTGGCTGAGAAATGACACAAATGAGGAGGAAATGAAAAGGCAGTTCCCAGTCTTAGGCCAGAAAGAAATATGGATAATGCTGTTTCTCCTTTGACCTCAAATGGCCCACCCAGTTCATGTAAAAACACCCCTGCTCTGAATTCGATAGGTCTTCATACCCCTGGATCATTTTCTTCTGTGTACATTCACATCACATCCCTTCAGGTTTTTCTTGAACATTGTTTCCTTTGCTAGTGAATGTTTTGAATTCCACTGCATACTTTATGTCCCAGCTGGCACAACAGGCTTTTTCAAGACAATCAAAATGTAAACAAAATGTTAAAAAGTCACTACAGTCCTAGGAATCTATGAACGAGCACTCTCACACACATAGACACTCATACATACATGTGCAGAGGCATACACAGCTTGTACAAACACATACACACATATGCGTACCTCTGTGTGCACACACACACACGTACATATGCACGCACGCACACATGTGCACACATGCATACGCGTGCACTCACTCTCACACACACACACACACACACACACACACACACACACACACACACACACCACACACACAGAGGTACACCCTGTAGGTCAGGGGATTATGATGCATGTGTACTGGTGTAATTCTGAAATTTCTTACTGTAAAATTCTTATGATCATGTTTTTATTTTTACAAAACATATCACAAGAAACACAACAAACCAACTTCTATACACCCCTTAGATCCAATGTGTCAGCTGTCAGTCTATGTCAGACTGTCTGTCGATCTGTCTGCCATTGTGTCACCATGGGAAACATTCATGTCATGAAGGCCAGCAGGTCATACTCACTGGTTCTGTTCACTGGCTCTCCGAGCAGTTGACTCTGTCGCTTTGTAGCAAAGTAAGAGTTGCTCATGTCCTCACTCCGTCGTAGACGCTGTCAAAGTCACATTGGAAAATACACATGATTTGTCTGAAAAAAATATGCCTCTAGACATGATTCACTCCCAAAGACATGTAAATATACATGATTGACATTTTCAAAACACACACACAAAAACATGCATGCACATGCATACTCCTTCTTTTTCTCTCTGTCTCTTTCTTCTCTCTCTCTCTCACACACACACACACACACACACACACACACACACACACACACACACTCACTCACCACACACACACACGCACACACACACACACACACACACACACACACACACACACACACACACACGCACATACTCACAGACTCTGGAATATACATGTTTACAATTTGGAAGCCACACACACACACGAAATACACACAATTACAATTCTTATGCGCACACACACACACACACAAACACACATGCAAACACACACACACACACACACACACACACACACACACACACACACACACACACACACACACCACACAGACCCATGCATAAGCTCATTATCAGGCTCATGGAGGACAAATCTGACTACAGTAGCAGACCCCAGGTGTAAACCTTGACCAGTACAGACCCCCTTTCACTGGCCTTTCAGAACAGCACACCGACCAGCTGAATCAGGGGGAGGAGAGGGAACCAAAGGTTGGGGGATTTGAACCATCTCTCTCTCTGTGCATGACCTAAAGGTCCTGGAGGATCTAGCGTTAGGATCCTCTGATGAAATGGAGTTCCAGAGGCTGAGGGACAGAAGAGACCTGGAGGTTTGGGTCTGATCTCTAGGGAATCCTTGGGCAAGATTGAGGATCCAATCCTTGGCACCAGCATTCCGATAGAAATTATCGTATTCCACACTGATTGCGAAACAGGACTCTATAACAATCTGTTTGTGAAGAAAACCTGGCACTTTGTGTGTGCTATGGGTGGACCTTGGGAGCATGTGTTTGGTTAATGACAGGGACACGTGTTCATCACAAGTCTGGTACTCTTGTGTGTGTGTGTGTGTGTGTGTGTGTGTGTGTGTGTGTGTGTGTGTGTGTGTGTGTGTGTGTGTCTGAGTGTGTGTGAGTGAGTGTGAGCTGAGCGTGTGTGTGTGTGTGTGTGTGTGTGTGTGTGTGTGTGTGTGTGTGTGTGTGTGTGTGTGAGTGAGTGTGAGCATGTGTGTGTGTGTGTGTGTGTGTGTGTGTGTGTGTGTGTGTGTGTGTGTGTGTGTGTGTGTGCGTACGCGCGCATGCGCGCGTGCTTGTACCACAAGTCAAATACGGGAAGAAGCACTAAAAAAACAATTAAACACAAACCTCTCTCAACCTCTCATCACTGAAGTCATCATCCGGCACTCCTCCATCATCTGTGTCTCCGTTGACAGAACCGGATCCTCTGACAGAATTCCAGCCTGGCATGATGGTGCCTGGGGAGATATCATCTCCACATGTTGTAACAACAAGCTTAAGGCTGAATTAGAACAGTGTCTCTGGCTCAAACAGGTTTTTCAAAATGATGCAACAAATTCCGAGTCATGACCAACTTAAAAGAAGAGAGCAAAAGCTGACTTACTAGACCGCCAAACAAACAGAACAAACTGGTTATAAAACAGTTACAAGTTACAACGCTACAAGACAAAGCAAGTCACAACACCATGCATTTTGACTGATTGGTCTTCTTAAGGCTGGGCAAACACATAAAAAGCCAAGACAATCCCGCCATTCTTTGCATCTCTTTTTTGTTTTAGGTTTGCTGTTATTTGTTTGTCCTGCCTGAGGAAGACCGATAGGTTGAAACGCCTTGTATGCATTTTTGTAAGCTGTTAATTGCATTTGTTTGGTGTCAAATGATTGAGCTTTTGCTCTCTTGCTTCAATCACAGCCTGCACTCACTATGTTTTTGAAACTAATTTGAAATTACTCCATTGTAAGAGGTGTCACAGAATGAAACACTGGAGGCACACATCGCAATTAGAGACACACGTAGCCGAACACAACAATAACTTCCATAAAACTGTCATGTAATGTTAGGCTATTACAAAACATTAACTTACGGTTCCAATGAGTAACTCAACACACTCTAACGATGCACGCTATTAATCTTCTCTGAGATCAAACTGATTTTGGGTCAGTTTCCCTCCGCTTTTACATTGCTTCCTTCCCACAGCACTGAAACAGACTGACCAGAGACAAAGCTTTTACCATGGAAAGATAGCGACATGAACCTGCCTTCTTTTCAACCATTTGATTCCCAAACAAAGCAGGCCTTGTCATAGGTCAAAGAGCAGCACCATTCACTGACTCATGACGACAATTCCACACAGCATACTTCACTGAACTATACAGTATGCCATGAAGTGAAAAAAATGCATGAAACAGCTATTTCAGATAAACCTATATCAGATTGGAAACGTATGAGTTTCGAGCCTATTGCAGCAAGAAATACTATTTCATGAAGCCCACATGGAATAACTCTAACAGAAACCACACAGGGACAAATATTGAAAGACGACACTTCCACACCCTCTTCTGTCTCTGTCAGCATGTACTACATGTGTACAGCACCTCACCTGAACCAGTCACCTGTCACTGGTCACTCTCCATTTAGGCCAATATTCACGCCAAAGCAAACCCAAAGGTAAACAAATCTCATGTAAAGATCCACGACAGTTCTTAAAAACATAGATAAGCTGTCAGTCTCTCTCCTTCTCTCTCATCCACATTTTCTAACACATCATACAAAGCACAAACATTACACAAAGATGACAAATACAAAACAAAAACCATTTACATTACACAAAACGCACACACACACACACACACACACACATACACACACAACACCAATAATCCTCTTTCACACCCCCTGAGATAAATACCCGTGTTTGGCAGCGAGGTCCTGTCAATCACCATCTTGGGTAGGACCCAGCGCTCATCCTCTTCATTCCACTTGCACTCCACCCGCACCCTGTCCAGGTTGTAGTAGTTACAGTCGCGACGTAGGCAGGGCTGGATGCGGGTGATGATGGCATCCAGCAGTTTGATGTGCCGCTCCTGCTTCCGTATCGTGTCCAGGTAGTCGATGCGGTCAAACTCAAACTCTGATTGGATATCGAGGATCTCCCTCTCCAGGCTGTCAATCTGTAATAATAAACAATGGCAACTGTCATAGCACTGAATGTGAGTAAACCCTCTCTCTCTCTCTCTGTCTGTCTGTCTATTTGTCTCTCTCTCTCTCTCTCTCTCTCTCTCTCTCTCTTGGCTGTCAATCTATGATTTAACAAAACTCAGGACTGTGACAGTTCTGGATGTCAGAGACCTGTCTCTCTAGGCTCTCAAATATATCACAGAACAGGAAAAATCATAGCAATAAGAATGATAACACTACATCTGCTGCTAGTGCTGATGCTATTGTCATTATAATCAATAATAGTATAAACCACAGTAAGTGCAATGATATGCACCAACATAACATGGCCCAAGGTATGTGTTTGTCAGTGGACAGACTTCATAGTGATCTTCTGTCTGGTGCCTGGTATTTGCCTAGAGAGTTTTCAGTGTGTGTGTGTAGATTTGTTTATTTGTTCATTTTGGTGTTTGCCTAGAGAGTCTTCAGTGTGTGTGTGTAGATTTGTTTATTTGTTTATTTTGGTGTTTGCTGTGGTGGGTATGAAGAGAACACTGTGTTTATTACTCAGCTACCTGTTCTGTACTGTGTACTAAAACGCATTACACTACATTTTTTTTTCTTTTTTTGTGCTTTTTTCTGAACCTTTTTTTCCCCATCCTCACAAATCCATGTTTACCATAATTATTCAAAATAGAAAAATAATGCATGCATACATAAAAGTACTCAGAAAAAAGGAACATTTTGTTTACTCAAAATGAACACATTTTCTAAGGTGATACCAAAAGAAACAATTCATGTTAATGAACTGTGAAATAGAGCCGTAACAATTTACTGATAACCAAATAAGTTTTGTCTGATCTGTACTCCGAAACATAAACTACTGTGTTTCATTACTGGTTTGTTTGGGGCAAGCAAGGGGTCATACAAGCATACAAACTAGGAAGAAGAAAAAAAGGAACAAATACATCCCATCCTGCACTGTTCGTTCTTCACATCTCCATTCAGTCTCTGATGAGACGCTCTTGTTAGAGAACGTACGTAGGAAGACTGCCAGGTATTACCTGCAGCTGTTTCTCTTTGACAGTCTCCGTCCTGTCCCTCAGTTCTTCCTGGATGTCCTCATAGATGCCCACCATGATCCCATCGTCATCCATTTTACGATTGGCTCCTGCACACACACACACACACACACACACACACACACACACACACACACACACATCACACACAGTGTTACCATGATTCAGTAATCATCCAGATCATCATTGGCTCCTGGACACACATGCAGCACACACAGACACACAAGCACACTTGTTTTCCATGGTGATTTGTGTGCACGTCCACTATCACAACTGTCTGTTTCCCCAAAACATCTGAACAGCATCTTTTCTTTCTGGAGAAGGTAATGACTGTATTTCCATTGAAAATACCTTTTTTTTCAGTTTATGGGTCATACATTGGAAGTGCCTCCAGGATAATGATTGGAATATCGACTGTTTGCATTACAGGCGCACCGTTTCACAGCCATGTTCTGGCATTTTCTCTCTCTGAATGAACTATTGAGCTGACTGATGGAAAAAAAAAATTACTTTTGGTATGCCCACCAGTGGCATCTGTTGTCTGAAAACAGCGGAGTCATTCTTACTGAACACACGCTCGAACAAAGACTGCCTCCCTTACAGACTTCGGAACATCGTCTATTGCTGTAATAGCAGGGTCTATTTACCTTTCCTGACGGTATTTCTATATGCAGCTACTATCATTAATTCATAATTATACTTTTTTTTTCCTGTGTTCACTCTTGTAGTCTCACAATAGTCAAAGAAACACTCTATTCCCTGTGTATCATGCACTTCTGTCAAGGGAAGCAATCAGAGATCTTTGCATGTGACATCAGGATATGGGGCCAGTTCTAGCGGTAGGGCAACTGTACTTTGACCACCTCCATCTAGGAGCTTACATTTTCACCAACGTCACTGACTGGCTGGTTTGTCAGTCTGCAAGATTACATAAAAACGACTGAACCAATGTTAATTAAGCTTGCACGAAAGATGCAATGTACCCAAAGAAGGACCATACCCTCTCATCCAAACTAATTCCCTGTTACCTCCCTTACTGAGTGTATTGTTTCCACCAGTCTGTTGATCTGTTTGTCCGTCTATTCACAAAACTATGCAAAAACTAAAAAATCAATTTCATTAGAACTTGGATGCAACTGGAACCATGGACAAACTCATTCATTTTTTGTGTAGTCTGTGGTTTGGATCAAAGGGCAGATCCCGGGTATATTTGCAGCAGGATAAAATTATTACAAATTTTTCAGTGAAAATGTACAGTATAAAGTCCCTGTAATGAACTGAAAATATCTATATTGTGATAAATTTTCATAGTATATAAAACTTTCGAGTGACATAAACATTTGCTACCATTTTTTTCATATCTTATCTACATAAAAGATTTATACTTCGTCAGTCTATTCCAACCACCATGGGAGACTAACGTTGTTTTCAATAATGACGAGATTAAAAAAAAAGGCAGACACAGGGTTTATTTGATCCTGGCCAAAGTCTGCAAGCTCCAGAGTGCCCTTCTAACCTCCTATTTGACAGTCTAATGTAGTGTTTGTTATCACTTCCCCTGACTGAAGTCAGCCATATACTTCCATGTCAGATGGTTTCCATGAATCAGGTCAGGAGAGCATCTTTCTTTCAGGGGTTGAAAGTGGTCAGAAAAGCACACTGAACATCATCAAGATGACTCACGGATCAGCTGCTTCTTGCGCTCGTCCTCGGCGTGCTTTTTGCGTTTCCTGTGCTGCTCCTGTTTCTCCTCGTCATTCACATTCTCTCCCCCTACCATCTGCTGCTGCAAAGCCTGCAGTCTGCACATCATCATCACATCTTGATTATGTTACTGTTACATCATTCATATCATCATTACTATGTTACATCATCATCACATCTTGGTTATGTCACTGTCACATCATTCATATCATCATTACGATGTTACATCATCATCACATCTTGGTTATGTCACTGTCACATCATTCATATCATCATTACTGCATTACATCATCATCACAACCTGGTTATGTCTCTGTCTTACTGTTCATATCATCATTACTATGTTACATCATCATCACATCTTGGTTATGTCACTGTCATACCGTTCATATCATCATTACTGCATTGCATCATCGTCATGTCTTGATT
>CM065737.1:29617755-29627755 GCA_033310375.1 Conus canariensis | reverse complement strand
TCCCTACTTCTTGTCTCTCCCCACCTCCTTCAGTGGTTCCTGAACACTTACCTCATCTGAAGGTATTTGTGTTTTCAAAACCTGTGATTCTCTTCTGAAATGATTTTCAATACCCATTCATTTGTTAGAGAAACAATCTATGGCCCATCACCAGTGAGGCAGCTTTTCATGAAATGCCCCGGCAACCCAAGAAAGAAGGAATCACGCTCCATCACCAAAGACTGTTTGGTTAAAATGAACGGCATTCTGAAAGTGTTCTCACCGATCTTCCATCATGCTGCAACACACTTTGATCTTCAGCATTGGCATGACGTGTCACCATTTGATGGGATCGCAACAGATCATGTTCGGGTTTGATATCACACGAGGTTTATTTCTTCTTTCTATGTCTTTCATTTGTAGCAGACATTCCTCACTTGACCGCTCAGTTTAGACAAATAAATAACAAAATAAGATATTGAAAAAAGTAGAAAAAAAAAAAAATCATGCGTCCCAAAGCAGGACATTAACCATGCAATCTAACACCATTTCCTGCACTGCCATGCGCTTCCCTGCACACCATAGCTATATCCTGTGCTCCAAAGAGCTTTCACACACTCTATTCTCAATCTCTACATTCTGATGCTCTTCCCTGCACTCCATCACCTTTGACAGTTTTTCCTGCTCTCCAGTGTCCTTCCATGCATTCCATCACCATTCCCTGTACTCCAATGTCCTTCCATGCATTCTATCACCATTCCCTGTACTCCAGTGTCCTTCCATGCATTCTATCACCATTCCCTGTACTCCAGTGTCCTTCCATGCATTCTATCACCATTCCCTGTACTCCAATGTCCTTCCATGTATTCTATCACCATTCCCTGTACTCCAATGTCCTTCCATGCATTCTATCACCATTCCCTGTACTCCAATGTTCCTTCCATGTATTCTATCACCATTCCCTGTACTCCAGTGTCCTTCCATGCATTCCATCACCATTCCCTGTACTCCAGTGTCCTTCCATGCATTCTATCACCATTCCCTGTACTCCAGTGTCCTTCCATGCATTCTATCACCATTCCCTGTACTCCAATGTCCTTCCATGCATTCTATCACCATTCCCTGTACTCCAGTGTCCTTCCATGCATTCTATCACCATTCCCTGTACTCCAGTGTCCTTCCATGCATTCTATCACTATTCCCTGTACTCCAATGTCCTTCCATGCATTCTATCACCATTCCCTGTACTCCAGTGTCCTTCCATGCATTCTATCACCATTCCCTGTACTCCAGTGTCCTTCCATGCATTCTATCACCATTCCCTGTACTCCAGTGTCCTTCCATGCATTCTATCACCATTCCCTGTACTCCAGTGTCCTTCCATGCATTCTATCACCATTCCCTGTACTCCAGTGTCCTTCCATGCATTCTATCACCATTCCTGTACTCCAGTGTCCTTCCATGCATTCTATCACCATTCCCTGTACTCCAATGTCCTTCCATGCATTCTATCACCATTCCCTGTACTCCAGTGTCCTTCCATGCATTCTATCACCATTCCCTGTACTCCAATGTCCTTCCATGCATTCTATCACCATTCCCAGATTCCAACACATCTTTTTGTGCTCTATCCTCATTTCCTGTATTATACTGCATTTTCACGCACTCCATCATCACTGCCTGTGCTCCGGTGCACTTTCCTGCAATCTTATCATCATTTCCCTGCGCCTCTAATACACTTCCCTGCACTCCATCACCATTTCCTGTGGTCAAATGCACTTCCCTGCACTCTATCAAAGTTCCCTGTGCTCCAGTGCACTTCCTGGCACTCTAACACCACTCTGCACTCCAACGCACTTTCCTGCATTCTATCATCATTTCCTGTGCTGCAGTGCACTTCCTGGCACTCTAACACCACCCTGTACTCCAACGCACTTTCCTGCATTCTATCATCATTTCCTGTGCTGCAGTGCACTTCCTGACACTCTAACACCACCCTGCACTCCAACGCACTTTCCTGCATTCTATCATCATTTCCTGTGCTGCAGTGCACTTCCTGGCACTCTAACACCACCCTGCACTCCAACGCACTTTCCTGCATTCTATCATCATTTCCTGTGCTGCAGTGCACTTCCTGGCACTCTAACACCACCCTGCACTCCAACGCACTTTCCTGCATTCTATCATCATTTCCTGTGCTGCAGTGCACTTCCTGGCACTCTAACACCACCCTGCACTCCAACGCACTTTCCTGCATTCTATCATCATTTCCTGTGCTGCAGTGCACTTCTTGGCACTCTAACACCACCCTGCACTCCAACGCACTTTCCTGCATTCTATCATCATTTCCTGTGCTGCAGTGCACTTCCTGGCACTCTAACACCATTCCCTGTGCTCAAGTGTACTTCCCTGCACTCTAATATCATTCTTTGTGCTCCAATGCACTTCCCTGCACTGTATCAACATTTCCTGCACTCCAATCCACTCCTCTGCACTCTATCACCTTTCCTTTTGCTCCAATGCACTTCCATGTACTCTATCACCATTCCTACCATCAATGCACGTCTCTGCATGCTATCACTGTTCCTCGTACTTTGATGCGTTTCTTTGCAGTGTAACATCATCCCCTCTGCTCCAACTGACTTTTAAGCACTCTATCACTATTCCCTGTGCTCCAACGCACTTCTATGTACTCTATCAGCATTCCTACCATCAATGCACTTCTCTGCATGCTATCACTGTTCCTCGTACTTTGATGCATTTCTTTGCAGTGTAACATTATTCCCTCTGCTCCAATTGACTTTTAAGCACTTTATCACCATTCCCTGTGCTCCAATGCACTTCCACACTTTTTAACACCACTGCTACACTCAATGAAGTTCCTCTCATTCTACTGTCATACCCTATGCTCCAATACACTTTTCTGAACTCTTATCACTATTTCCTGTCCTCCAATACACTTTCCTGTGCTCATCTGCACTTCCTTGCACTCTATCACCACCCCCTGCACTCCTATGCACTTGCCCACATTCACTATTGCCTGTGCTCCAATGCACTTCCCTGAACTCCATCACTATTCCCTGTGCTCCAATGCACTTCCCTGAACTCCATCACTATTCCCTGTGCTCCAATGCGCTTCCCTGAACTCCATCGCTATTCCCTGTGCTCCAATGCACTTCCCTGAACTCCATCGCTATTCCCTGTGCTCCAATGCGCTTCCCTGAACTCCATCGCTATTCCTTGTGCTCCACTGCTGGTGCTCCAGTACACTTCCCAGCACTCTCACCACCATTCCCCACTTTCTAATGCACTTTCCTGCACTCTATCACCATTCCTGAACTCCAGTACATATTCTCTTCACTCCAATGCGCTTTCCTGCTCTCTATCACCATTCCTGCACTCCAGTATATATTCTCTTCACTCCAATGCACTTTCCTGCTCTCTATCCCCATTCCTGCACTCCAGTATATATTCTCTTCACTCCAATGCACTTTCCTGCTCTCTATCACCATTCCTGCACTCCAGTATATATTCTCTTCACTCCAATGCGCTTTCCTGCTCTCTATCACCATTCCTGCACTCCAGTATATATTCTCTTCACTCCAATGCACTTTCCTGCTCTCTATCCCCATTCCTGCACTCCAGTATATATTCTCTTCACTCCAATGCACTTTCCTGCTCTCTATCACCATTCCTGCACTCCAGTATATATTCTCTTCACTCCAATGCGCTTTCCTGCTCTCTATCCCCATTCCTGCACTCCAGTATATATTCTCTTCACTCCAATGCGCTTTCCTGCTCTCTATCCCCATTCCTGCACTCCAGTATATATTCTCTTCACTCCAATGCACTTTCCTGCTCTCTATCCCCATTCCTGAACTCCAGTATATATTCTCTTCACTCCAATGCACTTTCCTGCTCTCTATCCCCATTCCTGCACTCCAGTATATATTCTCTTCACTCCAATGCGCTTTCCTGCTCTCTATCCCCATTCCTGCACTCCAGTATATATTCTCTTCACTCCAATGCACTTTCCTGCTCTCTATCCCCATTCCTGAACTCCAGTATATATTCTCTTCACTCCAATGCACTTTCCTGCTCTCTATCCCCATTCCTGCACTCCAGTATATATTCTCTTCACTCCAATGCAATTTCCTGCTCTCTATCCCCATTCCTGCACTCCAGTATATATTCTCTTCACTCCAATGCGCTTTCCTGCTCTCTATCCCCATTCCTGCACTCCAGTATATATTCTCTTCACTCCAATGCACTTTCCTGCTCTCTATCCCCATTCCTGCACTCCAGTATATATTCTCTTCACTCCAATGCACTTTCCTGCTCTCTATCACCATTCCTGCACTCCAGTATATATTCTCTTCACTCCAATGCGCTTTCCTGCTCTCTCTCACCATTCCTGAACTCCAGTATATATTCTCTTCACTCCAATGCACTTTCCTGCTCTCTATCACCATTCCTGAACTCCAGTATATATTCTCTTCACTCCAAGTGCACTTTCCTGCTCTCTCTCCCCAGTCCCTGTGTTCCAGTGCATTAAGATACACTTACAGTGCACTTTGACCACTCCCTGTGCTCCGATGCATCTCCATGCCCAATTTGACCATGAATACTTGGTCCTTCAGCATTCTACTAGTTTTGCATCAAGAGACCTCCACACTGAATGCCAGTTCTGTGTAACTGGATGAAGATCTGCACGACTGTTCATCACTCAGCTGGTGGGCGGTGGACAGACTGATGGAGAAGACTGACAACACTGTCTTACTCTACAATGCTCTGCCTGTGCACACGAAAAAGCACATGTACACATCTACACCAAACATGCACCTATGCTTACATGACAGCATGTCTGTAAATACATGCACACACACAAACACATATCCACATATGCATGCCATTACACTTATAACTCAAAAACCGCTTTAAAAATTGCAGAGACATACAACTGCTCTGTATCCAAACATGCATACGATACAAAATAGTACAGACGTGAACACACACACAAAGTCCATGACTTAAAACTGGACTGTCTACAAAGAGAGACCCCTTGACTAACCTCTTCATGGCTTCCCATGACTTAAAACTGGACTGTCTACAAAGAGAGACCCCCTGACTAACCTCTTCATGGCTTCCTCCTGCTGAAGTTTGAGAGTGGCAGGAACGTCAGTTGGAGTGGCGCGGGGAGTGGTGGGGCCCTGTGTCCCTCCCTCCTCATCCTCCCCCATCACTCCTGCAAGCTGGGCATCAGCCTGCCAGTACAGCCGTCACAATTTTTTTTTAAAAGCTGGATGCAACAGCGCCTTCACGGAGCATTATACTACAGAGACTCCTCAATACAAAAATGTAACATGTTAAAATAATCTGCATATCCAACATGACATTTGTGAATGCCAAGTGAAAATCAAACAAAAGCTACGTAGAGAGAACAAAGCAAAGATTGTATGTATATGGCAACGGGAAACACCACACACACACACACACACACACACACACACACACACGCGCACAGGCACGCACGCACGCACGCACACACACACACACACACACACACACACACACACACACACACACACCACACACAACTCAGAGAAAAGAACGCAAATTTGAGTACAGATTTTTATAGTCATGGAAGTATGAAACAGCAAACAGACATTGACCAGCCAAGCTGATTGGCTGGTTGATTGACTGATTGATTGACTGGCTGATGAAACACCTTAGAACTGACAGAACGGAAACCAAAAGAGTGCAACTCACCTGTTGTATCATGGCAGTCCATCAGACCCCTGGATCACAGGCTGAGCAAGATCTGTCACACAGAGAAACATGGCTCACCTTCTGTTAGACACCACACACATACACACACACATACACATGCATGCAAGCACACACACACACACACACACACACACACACACACACACACACACACGTGCACACACTCTCTCTCTCTCTCTCTCTCTCTCTCTCTCTCACACACACACACACACATACACACTCTCTCTCTCACTCTCCTCTCTCTCTCTCCACGCACACTCTCTCTCTCTCTCTCTTTCTCACACACAGAGACACACAGACACACAGACACACGACACACACACACACACACACACACTCACACAAACACACACACTACCACACACACACACTCACACACACATATACATAAATCATGTCGAAGGTGACTTAGCCTCTGTTTAATTTTAGAATCTGTTTCAGGCTGTGGAAGAGAGTAGTAAGGGGATAGTTGGAAGGAAGAGAGGAGGAGGTGGGGGGGGGGGGGGACTTCAGAGAAGTCTGCATGAACTAGTTTGTAGATTACAGCTCCATGACATAGACATAATGCAAATCAGCTCACCTTCACTCTCTCTCACTCGCTACCCCTCCTCCCATCTCCCTCTCTCTCTCACACACACACACATGCACACTCTCTCTCTCTCTCTCTCTCCCCCCCCCCCCCCCCCCCCAATTTTTTTAAGGTATTATAAAAATAGAAATAAAAATTAACCAATCAAATCAAACAACATTCTGTAATATGCACTGTTGTCAGATCTGATGGCACAAATAAACTAATAAATGTTAAATATGAATTTGACACAGTATGTGAAGAATAACAATAACTGCCATGCGGAACAACAAATACACATCACATGGAACCTGTTTTGACCTTTTGATTTTTTTTTCAAAAAGGAAATTCAGTTAAAGCAGACATTTTCACTCGTCTTCTGATTTACCCCAGAGGTATCCAAGAAACAATGAAAAATATTATTATAACCGAAAGCAAATACCATCATCAAAATGAAATGAGAAAAAAAAAAAACCTAAAAAAAAAAAAAAAACGGATGAAAGTGGAATTTAGGTTCACAAAACATGCTTTTCATAAATTCACGCATTCACGCGCACACACACACACACACACACACACACACCATACACAACACACACACACACACACACACCACACTGACACACCACACATGCATGCATACAACCCTCCGCTCCGCTTCACCCTCACTCCCATACCCATATGCACACGCATATATGCACCACTCAAAGGTTAGATCCTTTCCCCCTCTTATGCATATGTTGATGAAGTTTAAAGCACAGCAGACCACAAACAACCCTGCCGATGATCCAGACTGCCCTGCCCCCAAACCTACACACCCATGTTGCGATGGTTGTACAGAATACATGGACCAGTCTACGTAGTACATGGTCCATATTTGGTAGTCCCTAGAACATGATGCTTTGGTATGATTTACATGAACATGATTATGCATTTGTTTAACGTAGTACATGGTCCATATTTGGTAGTCCCTAGAACATGATGCTTTGGTATGATTTACATGAACATGATTATGCATTTGTTTAACGTAGTACATGGTCCATATTTGGTAGTCCCTAGAACATGATGCTTTGGTATGATTTACATGAACATGATTATGCATTTGTTTAACTTTTACCACTTTGGGCTTTAGGTGTTACCTTTTTTAACAGATTTGGGTTATGACAGTTTTATGATTATAAGGTAAAGATTACGAACACAAATATGCCATATAATCAGTCAAAATATAAGTTAACATCTTTAAATCAGAGTTTGTCAAGAAATCTGCATAATCTGACCACTGAAAATGTTTGTGATTGCTGAAACAGTAAGAATGAAAGAATGCTCAAGGTGTGGCTTCACCGTGTGTACATAATCACTCTTGTAAATGTGATACTATGCTTCACAATTTTTATTTGACTGTAATTGTGACACTAGACCTCACAGACTTCATAAACTCACTCATGTCAAATGGCATGACGCCTCACATATCATGTACTCCTCGTCAATAAGATACTAGTCCTGACCATTTCTATATACTCCCTGTTGTCAAGGTAGTGCAAGGCCTTCCATTTCTTATAACTCGCTCTGGTCAACGAGATACGAGTCAACATCACTTTCCTGTAATCCCTCTTGTCACTAAGATATTTAGCCTCACCACTTTTTTTTATACTTCCTTTTGTCAATACAGTACTAAGCCTCTCCATCTTGTGCACTCCATCTTGTAAAGATGATACTAGGCCTCAGCATTTTTATATACGCCCTCTTGTCAATAAGATAGCAGGCCATACCACTTTATGAACTCCCACAATTTTTCTATACTCCCTTTTTGTCAATGTTGTACTAAGCCTTTTTGGTTTCACGTACTTCCTCTTGTCAATATGATACAATGCCTCTCCATTTTATATACTCCCTCTTGTCAATATAGTGCTAGCCTCTCTGTTTTTATACACTCCATCGTGTCAATATGGTGCTAGGCTCTCTGTTTTTATACACTCCATCATGTCAATATGGTGCTAGCCTCTCTGTTTTTATACACTCCATCATGTCAATATAGTGCTAGCCTCTCTGTTTTTATACACTCCATCGTGTCAATATAGTGCTAGCCTCTCTGTTTTTATACACTCCATCGTGTCAATATAGTGCTAGGCCTCTCTGTTTTTATACACTCCATCGTGTCAATATAGTGCTAGGCCTCTCTGCTTTTATACACTCCATCGTGTCAATATAGTGCTAGGCCTCTCTGTTTTTATACACTCCATCATGTCAATATAGTGCTAGGCCTCTCTGTTTTTATACACTCCATCATGTCAATATAGTGCTAGGCCTCTCTGTTTTTATACACTCCATCATGTCAATATAGTGCTAGCCTCTCTGTTTTTATACACTCCATTATGTCAATATGGTGCTAGGCCTCTCTGTTTTTATACACTCCATCATGTCAATATGGTGCTAGCCTCTCTGTTTTTATACACTCCATCATGTCAATATGGTGCTAGGCCTCTCTGTTTTTATACACTCCATCATGTCAATATGGTGCTAGGCCTCTCTGTTTTTATACACTCCATCATGTCAATATGGTGCTAGCCTCTCTGTTTTTATACACTCCATCATGTCAATATGGTGCTAGGCCTCTCTGTTTTTATACACTCCATCATGTCAATATAGTGCTAGCCTCTCTGTTTTTATACACTCCATCATGTCAATATGGTGCTAGCCTCTCTGTTTTTATACACTCCATCATGTCAATATAGTGCTAGCCTCTCTGTTTTTATACACTCCATCGTGTCAATATAGTGCTAGCCTCTCTGTTTTTATACACTCCATCGTGTCAATATAGTGCTAGGCCTCTCTGTTTTTATACACTCCATCTGTCAATATGGTGCTAGCCTCTCTGTTTTTATACACTCCATCATGTCAATATGGTGCTAGCCTCTCTGTTTTTATACACTCCATCATGTCAATATGGTGCTAGCCTCTCTGTTTTTATACACTCCATCGTGTTATATGTGCTAGGCCTCTCTGTTTTTATACACTCCATCGTGTCAATATAGGTGCTAGCCTCTCTGTTTTTATACACTCCATCATGTCAATATGTGCTAGGCCTCTCTGTTTTTATACACTCCATCGTGTCAATATGGTGCTAGCCTCTCTGTTTTTATACACTCCATCGATGTCAATATGTGCTAGGCCTCTCTGTTTTTATACACTCCATCGTGTCAATATAGTGCTAGCCTCTCTGTTTTTATACACTCCATCGTGTCAATATAGTGCTAGCCTCTCTGTTTTTATACACTCCATCATGTCAATATGGTGCTAGCCTCTCTGTTTTTATACACTCCATCATGTCAATATAGTGCTAGCCTCTCTGTTTTTATACACTCCATCGTGTCAATATAGTGCTAGCCTCTCTGTTTTTATACACTCCATCATGTCAATATGGTGCTAGCCTCTCTGTTTTTATACACTCCATCGTGTCAATATAGTGCTAGCCTCTCTGTTTTTATACACTCCATCGTGTCAATATAGTGCTAGCCTCTCTGTTTTTATACACTCCATCGTGTCAATATAGTGCTAGGCCTCTCTGTTTTTATACACTCCATCGTGTCAATATGGTGCTAGCCTCTCTGTTTTTATACACTCCATCTGTCAATATGTGCTAGGCCTCTCTGTTTTTATACACTC
>CM065737.1:29595255-29612755 GCA_033310375.1 Conus canariensis | reverse complement strand
AGTGGACATTCCCAGTGTTTACTGTTTACACATCACCCTTCCTTCTGTCCCTTCCCCAACCCTCCCCTTCCCAGCCTCACGTAAGAATTTGTTTTGACTCTACAGTATAAGAGTCAATCAAAATGTAAAAGTAATTTCAGCATTAGATACAAGCTTAAAGCAGCATGCACAAGCAATCTGTTGAAACGACGTTCTAGCCAAAAGCGCATATCTAAATGCTGGTAAAACATAATAATACCAACTGTGAATATGTCATTCGCTCTCAGACATCTTGTGAATATGTCATTAGCTTTAAGACGTCAGAATATAACATAACACACACATGCAGGCATGCAGAGCCGAGAGACAGTGGCTCAAGTCCAGTCTGACAGTTCACAAGCAAATTTTCCAAACTGCCAACAAAATTGTTCACAGCCTTGTTCACGCTACAAAATCTGCCTATTACAATGCCAAAATTCTTGCATGCTCCACATCCAAACAGCTGTATAACATTACTAACACTCTTCTTGGTAAAACTGACTCCTCTCCTCTTCCTTCCAATCTCCCACCTTCTGACCTTCCACAGGCTTTCTCTGACTACTTTGTCAACAAGATCACTAATCTTAGGCTTTCACTGGACTCCCTGACTAATACTCATGCACCATTTCCCGATCCCCCTTTCTCGGGAACTTTCCTCACTTCCTTCCATCCTGTTTCTGAGGTCTTTGTAAAGAAAATCATCATGAAATCTGGCATTAAAACCTGTGAACTTGACCCACTACCAGCTTCTTTCCTCACCCATTGCCTTGACACTCTACTCCCTCATATTACCATCATCATCAACCACTCCCTCTCAACTGGCTTCTTTCCTTCTTCTTTCAAATCTGCAATTGTAAGACCTCTTTTGAAAAAGACTACTCTTGCCCTGACAATTTGAAAAACTACAGACCTGTGTCAAATCTTCCGTTTCTTTCAAAAATTTTAGAGAAAGTTGTTCTTGACCAACTGTTAGACCACCTTCATTCCAACAGCCTTGTCTATCCCCTTCAGTCTGCTTACCGCTCTGGACATAGTACTGAGACTGCTCTTCTCAAAATCTGTAACGACATTCTGACTGCCCTTGACTGTAACAATGTATCACTTTTGACTCTCTTGGACCTATCTGCTGCCTTTGACACTATTGACCACTCTATCCTCATTTCCCGCCTACATCACTCTTTTGGGCTTGATGACACAGTCTTGAGTTGGTTTCATTCCTACATCACTGATCGTCAACAAGTAGTTTCTATCAACGGCCTTTCTTCTAATCCCTCTTGTCTGACCTACGGCGTGCCACAAGGATCTGTCTTGGGCCCTCTACTCTTCATTCTCTACTCTTATCCTGTCTCTTCTATCGTCCAAGAACACCTACTTCAGCATCATTCCTTCTCTGATGACAATCAGCTGTATGTCTCTGGGCCTCTCTCTGACCTTCCTCTCATGATCCAAAACACCCAGTCTTGTGTAGCCAACCTTAAGGACTGGATGACCCGAAACAAACTAAAACTAAATGAAGATAAGTCTGAACTGATCCTGATCACCCCACCAAAACTTCAAAACCACCCTTCTGTTCCGACTTCCATCAAACTTGTTGATTCACCTATCACTCTCTCTCATTCTGCCCGCAACCTCGGTGTAACTCTTGATCAAACCCTGTCCTTCCAACAGCATGTCAGCAATGTCTGTCGCACTTGCTTTCTTGAACTCCGCCGAATTGCTTCTATTCGCCATCTTCTCTCAGAAAACACAACAAAAGCTCTTGTCTGCGCATTTGTTCTATCCCGCCTGGATTACTGTAACGCTCTTTTGTCTGGCTCTCCCTCTCATCTCATCAACAAACTTCAAAGAGTTCAGAATCATGCTGCCCGTCTCATCTTCCGCACTTCTAAATATAACCATGTTACCCCATTGCTCCGCTCTCTCCACTGGCTCCCTGTTCAGCTAAGAATATCCTACAAGATTGCCTCTCTCTGCTTCAAATCTATCGAGTCTTCCTGTCCTGAGTATCTCACCCACCTGTTACATCTTTACACCCCATCTCGAGCTTTACATTCCTCATGTGACACTCGTATCTACAGTATCCCCACTGTTCGCACTAAAACCTTTGGTCAACGTTCCTTTGCCTATCAAGCTCCAACTACCTGGAATCAATTGCCTCGCTCTCTCAGATACTCACCCTCACTGCCCACATTCAAGCGCCTTCTCAAAACTCATCTGTTTCCTAGGTAACTTCGTCTTCCCGGTGACCCGATGTTTGCAATGTGTGATGCGAGTGTCTGCTTTGTGTGCGTTCGTGTCTGTGTGAGTGTGTGTTTGCGTGTATGCATGCTTGTGAGTTTGTGTCCTTGCTTTGGATTTTGATGCCTTTTTCTCATGTATGATTGTTATATATTGTGTGATTTGATGTCTGTTGTGATATTGTAAACGCCTAGGGCATTCAATTGATTAGGCGTCATAAATGTTCATAATAATAATAATAATAATAATAATGTCTTGCTCATCACACACAGCAGCATTATGAGTCTAAATGAAGCATGAGTATTGATAACCAAACAGAATCCACATATGTGATACACATTAGCACCGTAAGAAAAACTTTACCTTCGACACCTAATGCAGCAGAGGACAAAAATGCAAAATACAATGTGATGTTTATCTCACAAGCAACAAAACACAGTTATTTTATTTTGTCAGTTTTCCTCTTAACTAATCCTCCTACAGCTCCTCACATGCCCTTTCTCTGTACTGTTATCAGTGCAGCATCCTAAAGACAAGAAAGACCTGAGCTCCACACTTTACCACAACATTCCCTATGACTGACGATAATCAGAAGCACATTACATAAACTAGTTCATATGTGTGCATGTGTTTTTTGTTGTTGTTGTTTACTTGTTTATTGCATATGATGACTGTTGTTGTCATCAAAATATTAATATTTACAGTATTTTTTTTTTCATCTTAAATACTCTCTCTCACTCTCTCTGTCTGTCTCTCTCTCTCTCACCCCTCCTCTCTCCCACCAGTGCAAACTTTTCCCTTTGCCATACAACTCTCCTGCTCTAATACGAATACTTCAAGGATCAGACTTCACAACACCACTGTTTGATTTCCTTTAAACCCCCCCCCCCCCCCCCCACTTACCCCCTACCTCACATCCCCCTCCAAATCACACGCTCAACCCAACAGATCATAAGAAAACCACTTCAATAAATGTTAACAATCGTTATTACAATGTTCGTTCACCTTCAATCAGTGTCAACAATCATTATTATGACTTTCATACTGGCATCTACAGACAGAAGCATGCATTCTAGACCTCTACAATGAAACTGTCTGTTTCTAGCAGCAAAATGTTACTATTAGAATAATGTTAATGAACGATTAACCTTGTGATGCTTGAACTAAAACAGCTTGCACTGCTCATTTACTGAACGGCTTGCAACCCTTTCAATGATTCAGGTACAAAAGAGCAATTTCTTGTAGAAACCGCTGCAAGGGCACACAACAAGAGGCACTGTATGTGTCGCTCAACAATATGAAGTTCACAAATATGCAAATGACTGGTAAATGAGACCAGTAAGCTTTATTTTCCAGTCTTCACTTACTAGAGAGTGACATAACCTTGGATCTGCTCAGTTTTCTTCATTTCAAGAGATGGAAAACAACAATTTAATAACATACCATCTTTTGCTGCTCTTTTTTTTTTTTTCTCAGAACTCCTTTTTGATAAACATTTCAGATATTTTTTTCAACATTATCTTATTAATGTTGATCAATACTTTAAACATATCAGTGGTTCCAATGGTTTGAAAATTGCAGACTGGTTGAAACAAGTGAGTCAAATCTTGTTTGTCTTTCTTTGTGAACCAGCTAGTTTCATGCAGCTATTTGGGGGAATTGCTGCAGAACCGACTGTGCTGTGTGCTCGAGCTTTTGTCACTGACAGTGAAAGGGTTAATATTCCTGTATAAAACACCGTCTCACACGTAGACTGTATGGAGCATCATCCCTAGCGTCGTCTCAGCTGCAATACATATGCATGGATTCACAATCAAACTTGCGCAACAGTACCTTTTTGCTGCAAGGTAATTCTCATTCATATTCTCTTTCTCTCACTTCCCAGCTTTCCTCCCTCATTCATTCCTCCCCCTCCCCCCTCCCAGATGTGTCTTTTTTCCCAGTCTCTCTTTCTCTCCTCTCTTTGCACTGCTTATCAATCCATCATTTCCCTCTCCTTGTTCTCACCTGTCTCTGTGTCTTTCTTTCTTTCTTTTTAGTCTTGCTGATTGTCTGATCCACTGCTTGGCTTATGTTCTAGTTGGCTGTTGTGTGTTAACTTTGTTTCACTAAAATTGCTAAAAACAAAAAAAAGGAACTTGGAATCTCTACCATTACAATCTTTCAACTCACAACAGCATAAACTGACTGTCCCTGATCCTGTTAACCTCTCACCTGCCCATCCACCCCCACATCCTAGTTGACCCCTCACCTCCCCACCCATCCAAGCCCCTAGTTGATCCTGTCCACCTCATCTACCCACCCTGCCCATCCCCTAGTTGACCCCTTACCTATCCACTCTCTCCATCCCTTAACTGACCCTGCTGACCTTTCACCAGCTCAACCTCCCCACTGCCAAGTTCACCTAGTCGACCTTTTACCTGGCGACCTTCACCACCAGGGCCCTAATCAACTCTGTTGACTCCTCGCCTGCCAACCTTCCCCAGATCCCAGTTGACCCTGTCTCCCTTTCACCTGCCCACCCTTCCCTACTACTGGTTGACCCCATCCACCTCTCACCTGCCGAGGTGGGGGGCAGGTCAGCCAGCTGCCCGTCGACATGCTGCAGCTTGGAGTCGTAGAAGGCGCGCAGCTTCTCCATGTCTGACTGCAGTTTGTCCCGGTTGCTGCGCTCCGTCTCCATCTCATCCTGCATGGACTTCATCTTGTCCTCGTATTCCTGTGCCATGCCCATGCCACTCATACACACTGAGACAAAGTCTGTGGACTTTGGAGAGTTACTCAACAGTGTTGGGTGAGTAGGCTCTGCTGGCGAAGTCGGTGGGATAAGGTTCAGGACCTCTGTCAGTGCGTGTGTATGATTTAGTGTATGTGTGTGTGCGTGTGTGTGTGTGTGTGTGTGTGTGTGTGTGGTGTGTGTGTGTGTGTGTGTGTGTGTGTGTATGTGTGTGTGTAGAGTGTGTGTGTGTGTGCGTGTGGTGTGTGTGTGTGTGTGTGTGTGCATGTGTGTGCACGGGTGTGCATATGTGTGTGTACATGTGTGTGCATGTGCATGTGTGTGTGTGTGTGTGTTTTATGTGTGTGTGCATGTGTATGTGTGTGCACATGTGTGCATGTGTTTGTATGTGTGTGTGTGTGTGTGTGTGTGTGTGTATGTGTGTGTGAGAAACATGCACACAGAGAGAAAGAGAGAGACACAGACAAGGACACACACACACACACACACACACACACACACACATACACACACACACATACACACACACACACACACACACACACACACACACACACACCCCCCACTGACCTGCCGAATGCGTTCCTTCTCGTCCTCCAAGTCTTGACGTGTATCATCCACATCGGCTGTTGCAGCTTTGGGTTTTGGAGCTGCCGCACCAGCACTACCTGTTATAAGTATCCTTCTCATATTGACAACGATTTATGTGTACACCATACAGGTTTCATATACACACACATGAATGATGTATACTATTCAGGAGAAAATCTTACACTCTAAACTCGGGGGGAGGTGGGGAGGGAGGGGGGGGGGGGGAGGGGGGTTAAAACACAGAACTGGACTGCCCTATTTTTAGTAAGTTCATCACTACATCAAGTACTTTCGTACTTGTCCAGGTACTTCAATGTAGATTCAAAAAGCAGACAGTTCTTTCAGACATAAAATAACATTTTTTAGTGACGTTTTTATTTTCCTATGGGTAAATAAAAATAATGTTTACATAAATATGTTTTTTTTTCTTAAATCCACCCTCCCAAACCCTCTACCTCCCTGTCCCTTACATCCCTCCACCCTCTTTTGCTCCACCCCTATCCTACTCCCCATCCCAGCACCCTCTTTTCCAGCACCCTCAAATACTATTAAAAAAAATCAAAATTAAAAATTTAAAAAGAAGTAATTGAAACAGAAACTCAAACTCAAAAAAAAAGTATTTGTTTTCAAATGTCAATATTGTTTCAAAACAAAATTTCAAAATCAAAATGAAACAATCAAAACCAACACACGGGGAAAAAAAGTCAAGAAAAAGAGAGATGAACGAAAAAAAAAGTTGTAACTGTAATACCAACAATTGTTCACATACCACATTTCTTTGCCAAATCTGTTACAATGAAACAATAAATCTATCAGCTGATGTTCTAGTTTCCATGCAGGTCTTGTATCAAGACCAAATGACTGTTTTTAACCACATGAACAAGCTTAACAGGAGCTGCAGTTTGCCTTTTCCATTTATGTGCTATGTGTGTTTTATCAATGTCGCATTCTGCGGGCTTGTTGGCCAACTCGGAGTCGATGGACAGTCCTGAGTCGTAGGTATTAACAAGGCTGACACAGTGGGCTGATGGGTGATATGAAAACCAAATCTGTAATAACAAGCTGATATACTTTTTTGTTTTGGTCAGATTCAAGCAAAATCTCACAAAGGAACCCCGGCATGTAATCTAAATCTTTTATGTGTTGTTCTTCTGTAGTTGGCAGCTGAGTAGGAATGCTAAATTTTCTTTCTTAGACATTAGTCCAGTCTTGAAGCAACCCTGGCGTTCTTACACAAAATTTTAAGGAATGTGGAAAATTACAAAAATTAAAAGGATGTTGTTAGGACCAGTGACTCTTCACCGCCATTTTGAATTATAACAAAATAAAACAACAGTCAACAATTAGAAACTAAAATGAAATGCATGGTTTTACCAACTATGTGTTCAAGACAGCTTTCCACTTGCCAGTTGGCTAGGGGTTTTTTTGTGTGTTTTTTTTCAAATATTACTGATATTTTTTTCCTCTTTTCTTCTTTTTCTGAAAATGCAGAAACACAAAAAGGTGAGAGTCCTCCAAAAAGCAAAGAATTAACACCCTTGAAGAAAATCCTACCCCTCAGCAACCACAGCAGTTGAAAGTGGGAAGAAGAGAAAGGGAAATGACACTAGAACGTGGACAGGAAGGCTGTGGGTAAAATACACCTCAAGAGCCCCCCAATACCAGAGTTTTGAAGCAAGACAGGGAGATAAGCATGTGGTGAAGTGTTCCAAATACCACAGCCGCAAAGAAAGAGACAGGTAGGTCAGTGGGTAGTAATAAAGTACCCCCAATACCAGTGCTTTGAGGGAACAGACAGGAAGGCAAGTGACAGGCAAAGTATCCGCAAAACAACAGCTTCAGAGCAACAAACAGGAACGAAGTAGGTAGTAAAACATTCCCAATGACAGAACTTTGAGGGAACAGACAGGAAGGCAAGTGACAGGCAAAGTATCCGCAAAACAACAGCTTCAGAGCAACAAACAGGAACGAAGTAGGTAGTAAAACATTCCCAATGACAGAGCTTTGAGGGAACAGACAGGAAGGCAAGTGACAGGCAAAGTATCCGCAAAACAACAGCTTCAGAGCAACAAACAGGAACGAAGTAGGTAGTAAAACATTCCCAATGACAGAACTTGAGGAACAGACAGGAAGGCAAGTGACAGGCAAAGTATCCGCAAAACAACAGTTCAGAGCACAAACAGGAACGAAGTAGGTAGTAAAACATTCCCAATGACAAGCTTTGAGGGAAAAGACAGGAAGGAAGTGACAGCAAAGTATCCCAAAACAACAGCTTCAGAGCACAAACAGGAACGAAGTAGGTAGTAACCAACCCAAAGACAGTGCTATGAGGGAACAGACAGGAAGGCAAGTGACAGCAAAGTATCCGCAAAACAACAGCTTCAGGCAACAAAAGGACGAAGTAGGTAGTAAAGCATTCCCAATGACAGGCTTTGAGGGAACAGACAAGAAGGCAAGTGACAGGCAAAGTATCTGCAAAACAACAGCTTCAGAGCAACAAACAGGAACAAAGTAGGTAGTAAAGCATTCCCAATGACAGAGCTTTGAGGGAACAGACAGGAAGGCAAGTGACAGGCAAAGTATCCGCAAAACAACAGCTTCAGAGCAACAAACAGGAACGAAGTAGGTAGTAAAACATTCCCAATGACAGAGCTTTGAGGGAACAGACAGGAAGGCAAGTGACAGGCAAAGTATCCGCAAAACAACAGCTTCAGAGCAACAAACAGGAACGAAGTAGGTAGTAAAACATTCCCAATGACAGTGCTATGAAGGAACAGACAGGAAGGCAAGTGACAGGCAAAGTATCCGCAAAACAACAGCTTCAGAGCAACAAACAGGAACGAAGTAGGTAGTAAAGCATTCCCAATGACAGGAACAGACAGGAAGGCAAGGAAGTGGTAAAGTATCCCCAAAACAACAGGTTTAAGGGTAGAGGGGAAGGTAAGTAAGTGGAAAAGTATCCCCCCCCCCCCTCCCCCTTCTAACAAAAACTTGCAAGGTGGAGAGGAAGGCACGCCAGTAGTAAAGTACCCCCAAAACAACAGCTTGAAGGGAAGACGGGAAGGCAAGTGAGTGGTAGAGTACCCAACCCCACCCACAAAAAAAGCTTTTAAGGAGAGGAAGGCAGGCAAGTGGTAAAGTACCCCAAAACAAAAGCTTTGAAGGAACACAGGAGGGCAAGCAAGTGGTAAAGCAACCCCCCCTCCCCCCTCCCCCCACTAAAAACTGGAGCTTACCAGCCGCCGTGGCGAAGTGGTTAGCATCGCGGACTCCCGGCTGGGAGGTCGTGGGTTCGAATACAATCAGAAGTCATGTGGGTTTTTCTGCCCCGACCGGCTCCTACCCAGAGTTGAGTTGCTACGGACTCAGTTGGGAAGACTGGGACCACACAGTCGAGTTTCATCCACTTAATGGATGCGTTTCTGAGAGTGTTGCTCAAATTTCCTGACCAACACTGCAGGTGCCTGTATCTCTCGGGCCTGGTTGACGCCGGGATATATTATGAAAGGAAGCGTAGAGTACAGCTCTGTCATGTAGTCTCAGACCGAAATGGAAATCCGTAGCATCATCTTAATCATCCTCATTGTCATCGATCAGCATAAAAAAAAAAATGTCTCAAATTCTGTGGCCCTTCATGCCCTGCTCTCATGGTGACCTCAATTTCGATGTCCTCTCCATGTCTGTGGCCTTGGTTTGGTTCCGCCGGGTCACCGGTATCGGCGAGTCTATGGGGGCTGTCGTTGGACGGATGTGGTGGCGCCCTCCGGAGGGAGAGCTCACTCACGCCGGCTCCGCGACTAAGCAATTATTGTCGTCAGTAGGGGGCTTAGTAGGTGGTGTCCTGCGTATGTTAGATCAGAACAGGCGCCACTGAACACCACCGAAGTGACTCGGCAGCAGTGCAGTGTCTCCTCCGGTGGGTTGCCTCTTGACGACTTGACATTGACTGCTCCCTGTGGATTGCCGGTGCAGGGGCTGCGGCAGGTCCGACTGGGCTGTGGCTGCGGACGGGGTGTCGGAATAAGCGGCGTGGGTGCACTGCCTCTGAGGTGGCGCAGAGGTTGGGACAGCAAAAAAAAAAAAAAAAAAAAAACTGGAGCTTTTTACAGAAAGACAGAAAGACAAGGTGAGAGAGCAGTGAAGAACCACATCACCAGTGCACCAAGAACAGCGTGCGTGAGACGAGGAGGCAGAGGCAACAGGGCACGCCCAGAAGGGGGGACACACAAAAACATGGACAAGACTACAGACCATTGACAGCCACGTCAAAGCCACCTTCGGGATGGGGATCTTGCCCATCAGCATGGCCTTCAGCTTCTCGATCTCTTCCTGGTACTGCCGCAGCAGGGCATCCTTGGGGTCCTCATTGATCTTGGGCTTGTTCTTGATGTTCTTGGCGCGGTTCGCGTAGCGCAGCGTGCTCAGAGTCTCATCGTAGTTGTTGTCAGCCGGGGAGAGACACGCCACCATCATGGTCTTGGTGTTACCTCCCAAGGAGTCCTGTTGTCAGGATAAGGCATCATGCTTCCTGTTGTCATGATCATCAATCAGGGAATTCTGTTTTCAGGATGAAAAGTCAGGAATCTGGTCGTGAACAGTACAGATCAGAGGATCTTATTGTCATGATGATAAATCAGGTTCCCTGTTGTAGGGATAATACATAAATATCCGGTTGTCAGAATAACAAATTAGGTACCTGTTGTCATAATAATAAATCAGGTATTTGTCAGGATAATATATCAGGATAGTAAAACAGGAATCAGGCTGTCAGAAAAATTGATTATCATATTGACAGGATAACTAAATTAGATATCCTGCTGTCATGATACTAAATCAGATGTACAGCTGTGATGACAGTACAGCAGGCCTCTTGTTGTCATAATAACAGAGCAGGTACCCACTTACTGTTTCGATAATAAACCGTGCATCCAGCTGCCAGGATACTAAATCAGGTATTCTGTTGTCAAGTGTGCGCTATGTGGAGCCCTGACTGTCAACTGGAGCAGTGTTGATGAGGCATCGTGTGACAGAAGTGATCAACATGACACTGCAAAGACTGAAATACTGCTGAAGAGGCAAGGTGTGCAGCATTTCATCTGAACATTCGAAGTTTGGGACACATGTCAAATACAATGACTGCCATGTCTGATTTGGCCAAAAAATTATCCGAAAAAGGTATACATTCAATTGAAAAAGTTTCCATAATTTTCAAGGACTATCAGTTCAATGTCCAATGTCCAACGCTCAAACGAATATCTGGGTGTGATAGAAATTATTGAAGTGACACTATAATAAAAATAAACGAAAAGACGTTTCATCTCTAAAAACACTCAGGGACTACAGAGGAGCTTAACGGTCAGTAATCTAAATGTCCACCATGGTCAGATGGTCAGAAGTATACCTGCAGCAGACGGGTCAGCTTGGAGTCACGGTAGGGGATGTGTTTGGCCTTGCCATCGACCAGGGCAGAGATGACGTTACCCAGCGCCGACAGAGACAGGTTGATCTTGGTGGCCTCTTTCAGGCGGTCCCCCGTTGCCCCTGAACAGACCAAACACTCATGATGTGACGAGGTTTTGAACTAGCTTTGTGTACAGTCACACAGGAAACCAGACAAGAAGGGACACCCTTTTTCAGCATGTCTATCTCCCTACTGCCATCTTGACAAATCTCTCCACTTTTCTTTTTCTCTTCCCTTTCATCTGCCATTCCTCTCCATTAAACCCCAGTCAGTTCAAGTCTTCAACCATTTACACTGTCTCAAGCACACACCAGATGAACTGCTATCATGCATCATCTAATCATCATTGTCATCCTTGTCCTGTGACCTAAGATTACAGGGAAACAATGAAAGACACTCAGGGATTCTCATATCTCTCCATCCTTGGCTATACACAGAAGAACAGAGGCATTGTGACCAGTCAGGTTTCTACAAGTCAAACCAGGACATTTTCATGCTGTGTCTGTGTGCATCCTCCACATGATCTTGTTGGATGGGCTTTGACAGTTAAGGCTGAGCACTTACTCGTATCCAGCGCACTTGCGGTGTCCAATAACCTCAATGACAGATTCATGCCAGACACCATAGGTGTTGACCAGTGGTTGGAAATAGTTCATTGCCTCATGTTCTGTGTATGAGGTATGGGGAATATGTGTAAAGTATTCTTCAATGCTTGAACTTAAACAGTTCAGGCTTCATTGCCTGGACTGATAAGTTCAAGATTAGTGTCCTGCTCGGTCATCCATACACCAGAGATTACCATTCGATCTTCACTGGGAGCTTGTTAAAAATGGTTTTTCATATCACTTGAGAGTCTTGTCTTGGAATGCAATACCAGGCAAAGCCTCATTTTGGGGCATTTGCTTTGATGAATTCAAGTCTTCACTCAGACTGGAACCTAGATACTTGAAGTTTTCCACTTCGTCCAGGGTCTGTCTGTTCAATGTGATGTTGACAGCTTGTTGTCTGGAACTCAGGGTGTCAAACACAGAGCAAACCACTGCACTGTGTCAAACATAAAACACAGTGCACAGCTATGTGTCAAACACACAGCACAGAGGGAGACACGTCAAACACATAGCACAGAGCAGAGCAAGACATATCAGCTGATCACTGACATAATGTAAAACAGTCAGTCTCCTTTCCTCTGATCCTTGGATATAAAATATCCACTAACCTCAAGTCAAACGCAGAGCAGAGAACAGGGGAGCTCACCTGTCTTGGCCTGCCTCTCACTGCCAGCCAGATCCACCAGGTTCAGTTTGCCGGCACGGATGTGCTCCTCCCCAGACTCATCTGGGCTGCTCATCTCCATGAAGATGGTGAAGATGGAGTGACTGCGACTGGAGTCAGCGTTCATCAGGGTGGCTCCCACAGAGCGGTTCTTCCACCCCTTGTCCATGATGTGGTTACAGTCCATCACGTTGTGCACCGGGTGCATCGACAAACCTGAACACACTTCCGCCCATTAGTCTACATCTATTGATGATAATTAATAGCTTTCACTAAGCAACAGGTTTTGAGTTTATCTGGATGGCAGATTTTGAACCTGACAATTTCCCATGAGCAGCAGTGACACTATGGGCATTTTGACAGATAATACACTGCTATTAATCAATAAGATCTCCAAGTAACTCTTTCCAAGCAAACATTCCAGATCAGAAACATTCAGTTTGCATCAACTCGTTGCAATTCATGTGATTTTAGAAAAGAAATTTCCAAATGCTAAAAGTTGCATCTCAATGTTTTCATGAGGATTAAAGCTACAAACAGCATCACGGACCTTTCCATTGTCAGACGCTTTGATTTCTATTCCCTGTGTGCAATGTGATTCAGCCGATTTTGACCCAAATGATTACATGTTCTTCAGTTGAAACTGATGTTTGGGCCACTTTCTGCCTACCTCCAGAACTGATGTTAGAGCTACTTTCTACCTATATCCAGAACTGATGTTAGAGCTACTTTCTGCCTATATCCAGAACTGATGTTAGAGCTACTTTCTACCTATATCCAGAACTGATGTTAGAGCTACTTTCTGCCTATTTCCAGAACTGATGTTAGAGCTACTTTCTACCTATATCCAGAACTGATGTTAGAGCTACTTTCTCCTATATCCAGAACTGATGTTAGAGCTACTTTCTACCTATATCCAGAACTGATGTTAGAGCTACTTTCTACCTATATCCAGAACTGATGTTAGAGCTACTTTCTGCCTTTCCAGAACTGATGTTGGAGCTACTTCTGCCTATATGCAGAGGATTAAGTGAAAGATCACCAGTGGTTTCTTTTTCCTATAAATAACAATGTTTTACAGGCAGTTTTCTTTTCCTGGCCCTTCCTCATGCATATTTGTGGTCAAAGCTGACAAAGGTAGGTGACAGTATGCAGAAAAACAATAAAATAAGGAGTCAAGGCTCACAACTGATTTGCCAAATAGCTTCCTTTGCTGCATGACTCACCTGCCACATAAACACCTTTCTACAGTAGAACTTAACAGTCACATATACATCAATGTTTACAGTGCAACTTACCTCTCATATAGACAATTTTCTATATAGTACAAATTACCTGCTACACATACATTTAAGATAACACACAAAAATTGTTCATAATCTCCAAAACGATAAAAAATATGTCAGGTACAACTATTATCACACTAACACAAATGGACAGAAGATTAAAACTGTATAAAACCAATCATATTATGTTTATCACTAATATCAGATATAAATAATAAAACAATGTGAATGGTTTAACATTGATACACATTTCATATCATCATAGTACCTCTAAAATGTACAGCTCCCAGAATTATTACCATTAAAATTAGAATCAAAAGTTAAAACACGAAAATGAAATAAAATAAAAACATGCATGCAGTAACACCACCCTTCCCCCTCCCTCCTACACACACACACACACACACACACACACACACACACACACACACCAACTAATTCACTGTAATGCACTCATTCACCCCTGCACTGGGTGACATGAAAGAATTAAATGATTTAAGAAATGAAGTGACCTTGAGATAAAAGTTTTCTGTGCCTATGATTTGATACTAATTGCCCTAAAACGGTGTCCTTATGGTAGAATTTCATAGCATTTCACAAAAACATGAATATAATCACTTCCAGTTTGTCCTGCCCTTTACATGACTCACATCTTATACAGCTCTTGCATGCTGTTTGCTTTGCACACACAACCTTACTGCACGCATTCACTAAATGATTCGAAATTTGCTTGCTTCACACACCTTGACTTCCATACCAGCATGTAAGTGAAACTGTGAGCAAGGATTCAATGCATCAGTAGTCATAAGTTGGTAAAATTTTTGAACTGACATTAATATTTAAGAGGTTCTGCAGAAGAAAAAAAAAACCTTGCTAGTATACAACCGTACCTAGATATTTGTATTTGTCCACCCTCTGAACAGCTTGACTATCAGTTATAATGTTTAGAGTGGATGAAGGGTCTTTATGGAAATCTGCATTCAAGATAATACCCTCTGCACCATGAACAGAACTTCTTCATTTCATCAAAATATACAGAGTCGGAGAGATCTTCAACGGCAGCAGCATCTGAGTATATGATGATGGAAGGTTTGTCCATGCCTCTCTACACAGCCCTTTGTATATGTAGTGAAAGAACAGGGACAGAGAGTACCCCTGAGATGCACAGTGCAGACAGGGTGTTAAGAGGAGATAGCAGATCTGAAACAGATGGACCTTTTTGTGATAAGAAGAACATTGACAATCCACAGAGTGAACTTCGAATCATCATCTAAATCAAGTATTTTCTTAGCTAGAAGGTAAAGTTGTGTTGTGTTGAAAGCAGAGGAGAAGTCAATGAAAAGAATAAAGAAAAAAGAGCCATGGTTGTTCCAATGCAGGAGCACATTGTGAACACGACTGGCATTTGTCCCATGAAAACGGCGGGGCCACTCTCACTGAATATGAGTACTAACATGGATTACCTTCCTTGCAGATGTCTGAAAATCATCTATACATGCACAGACAACTTTCTTTTCAGTATAACAACTGAACATCACCTATACATGCACAGACAACTTTCTTTTCAGTATAACAACGCAGTTCACATATAGACATCTTTCTTTAGACTATGAAAACTCAGTTCACGCATAAACAATTTAGTCAACACACACACACCTTTTTTTTTTTCAGAATAAAAATTCAGTTCACACATAACTCTTTCTTTAGAGTAAGACAACTTACCTCACACACTGATGCCTTTCTTTATAGTATAACAAAAGAGTTCACACACAGAGATACCTATCTTTACAGCATACAATGCAGCACACACAAAGACACCTTCCTTCACAGAATGATAACCAAATTCACATACAGGTATCTTTCTTTACTGTATGAAACTTATCCCACACATAGACACCTTTCTATACAATATAACAATGCAGTTCACACTGACATACCTTTCTTTCCAGTATGACGACTGAGTTCATGCAAAAACATCTTTCTTTACAGTATGTTAACTTACCCCACACAGTTACTTTTCTTTGCAGTCTAACCATGAAGTTCACACACAGAAACTTTTTCGTTACAGCACAAGAATGAAGTTAACACAGACATCTTTCTTTCCATTATAACGACTTACCCAACCTACCCACTCACAATGTTCTTTCCAATACAACAATGCAGTTCACACAGACACCATTCTTTGCAATATCACAACTCAATTCATGTGTAAACACCCTTCCTTACAATACAACAGCCTAAACCACATAAAAACATCTTTCTGTTAAGTATGACAATTTACCTGACACGTAGACGCCTTTCTCAGGGTGTTCCTTCAAGTCCAACTTGGCCTTGGCATCTTTCCCCAGCAGATCGCGGATCTCCTCATTGTAGATCTCCAGGTAGGAGGCATGGATCAGGAACTTGCAGCTGGTAGTCACCCCTACCGTCTCAAAGACGTGGTCAAAGGCTCTGCAACACCAGCCCCAAGGGCCATCGTCACCTTTCTCTGACATCAGGTCTTAGGGGCACCAAGACAGAACCGAGGGGAGTCAGGAACCTTCGCAGGTTGCTGTGTTTCATCATGCACATTAGGACAGAGGTGCTGAAGCCAATCTACTCCTTTACATTGTCCACCCAGGATTTAACCACTTCAGCCTGCCTCTGGCACTTGGCTCTAAAGATTCAAACCTTGGAAATTAATCTGTGGTCAGTCCTGATGAGGCCTCTGTAGTCAGCAAGATCATTGAGAAAAAACATGACTTGCCTTCTTCAGGGACTTCCAGTACAGGCCCTCCATCCCAGAGAAATCATGTGAAGAACCAGCTCTACTGGCTTCCCAGAAAAAGAGACAACTCTACTAACTCCATCCTACCGTATGGATGTGACAGTTGGACACTGACAGCAAACTGGGAGTGACAACAGATGCTTCGGACCACTTTTTTCAACCAAAACGTCCATCGTTCATATACTCCAGCAATATTGAGATGTGACCAGTTCAGAAGCATAGAAGAGCAGGAGCAAAAGAAAGAAAGCAAGTCTTAGGTCCTGCAGGTCAAACCAGCCACAAGAGGAGCTATGAACAGACTGCATACTGTCACTTGTCCCCTGGAGTGTCAGCTGATCCCAGCAACTGCCTAAGGCAGTGTAAGGCCCTCATCTCTCTTCTCTTCATCTGTTTGCACCGAGTTCCTCACACTGTCCGGCAACCAATGACTTCACATATATTCTGGCAGCCTGGAGCCACACCTTCCTGTCTTAGCACGCTGCCAGCATAGTGATATGCGCTACAGAGTGCACTACCTTTGAACTACATACTGCATCAAGCAAAGGAAAAAAAATGGTTCCAATTCAAATGCTTCAAATTGTGATGCTAAAGTGTCTCCAATCATCATGTGTATCATCAGCAGGAAAACATATTCCTCACAGTCAACTCTTTTGAAACACCTGTTGTTGTTATTGGTGTTAATATTGAGGAGGAAAACGCTGCCTCAGGTCAGTTAAACAGACAGGACAATTCACTGAGAAACAACAGGAAAATGTGGTGAAACATGGCATCCATGCCATCACACGTTAGGCAAACAGGATGATGACCTGCACTTCACACTGGTGTTCATTCAGTGTAGCTAAAAACAAATATTAGGCCATTAGAAAGGGTTCTCCAGGGAATGTCATGCATTCGAGTACCCTAGATCACACCAGCCAATACCACACACGGACAGCCTGGCTCAGTAAGAATGGTGGGTCTCTTCTGAAGAACTCAGTGGGCTCAAACACTGACAGATCCAGTGAAGTCGAGGTCCACAAAGATCCTTGACCTGCTCCAAGAAGCCATGTGAGAGTTGCGTAACTGAGATTACACAAAGGTACATAAATCAGTGTGTGTGCATGTGTGTGTTGTGTGTGTGTGTGTGTGTG
>CM065737.1:29562755-29587755 GCA_033310375.1 Conus canariensis | reverse complement strand
GTGGTATGCTAGTACTTATAAATCTGTGTGTGCGTGTGTGTGTGTGTGGAGAGAGAGAGAGAGAGAGAGAGAGAGAGAGAGGAGAGAGAGAGAAAGTGAGTGAGTGAGTGAGTGAGTGAGTGTGAGTGTGTGTGTGTACGTGTGTGTTTATGCACACAAACTTGTTTATGGGTGGATCTGTATGCATACAGCCTCTAAAATGCAAACTTTGTATGGCGAAGACAAGAAAAATGCAAAACTGTGGGAGAAAAATCATAAAAATGAACTCATTGGGCAGAACATAAGAACTTGAACACGGCAGAAACATTTTGGAAAATTCAGAGTAAACCTTTCTGTCGATAACTCGAGAGTGAAGAATTAAAGTAAGGGCAGTCATAAAGCAAGTGTGGGGTGGAAAAACTTCTAACTGCTCTGCAAAGGCACTTCAAATTTTTATGCATTTTGTTCAGAGGGCATTAAGCCTAACTCTATAAAACAAGGTTTCTTATTTTCAATTGTTTTGTATACGATCACTCTTCTCAGAAATCAGTTTACAGACCTGAAAACAAGAGGTAGAAGAACTAGAAACCAACTGTGATTTTAAACAACACTTCAATGAAGAATCTGGCACATGAAGTTTAGAGATTAACAATTCTTTAAAAAGTGTATCGCATTTCTCAAAAGACACTCTTTTTCAGAGGCCATAACATTCATATACACTCAAGGGAATGTGAAGAATTGTTGAGTCGTCAGACTCCCCTACGAGCAATCATGTCAGCCTGTTAATTTCTAGCAATTACACAGTTTGACGGAATCCAGCAAAAATCAACTGTTGTAACTCTTATCATCAAAACATGTATAAGAATGTGTGTGTGTGTGTGTGTGTGTGTGTGTGTGTGTGTGTGCGTGTGTGTGTGTGTGTGTGTGTGTGTACGCACACATGCGTGCATGCAATGACGTATGAAAACAGTGTGGTCAAAATTCATTTCTTTTGTTTCAACAACCAAGAAAAGGACACAAAACTGACCTGTACATACCTCAGTGGAGGTGATGTGTCTGTCAAGGGAGGTCCGACACAATGAACATTTGCTCAGAATTCAAGGAATAACTTCAATTAGTTTAGGCAGAAAAATACAGAGCAGCCACCCGGAGAACAAGTCAGCACAAAAGGAAATGGGCTAGTGCAATGAATTTCTTCCTGATGCCATTGGACGGACACAGTATCTCCAAGGCCTGAATTTTTGTCGTCACCTTCATTTTGTCCTGTTCTTATCACAAAGAAGATGTTACTTGTCCCCTTCTCAGAGAACTATGTTGACAGACCACCACTGTGGCAACTGATACACAGGAAAGGAGAAATGCCTGGTTTTGCATGCCCATGCCTGACTCAGAAACAGGCAGGAAAGTGTGGTGGATACTGATCCATACCTTGTCTGTTTCTGAGTTGGTAATTTGGGCAACACACAAGACGCTACATGATTTAAATCAACTTTTCCTTTAAGAAACTGTGAAGGAAAAAAGTGTATCTGTAAAACGTAGCATTTCACTCACTGACTGATGAGGCCTGACCTTAGCACAGGTCTGTAGGTGGCTGCATGCAAGCAGGCATAATACTGTCACATGCAAAGAGATAGTGTCCAACGTCTTTCTGCTTACACATGATCTGCTCTGGGTAGAATTTATAAGCAAGTTTCTAATTCAGATAAAGGAGGCCATGGCTTCTGATGTTCAAAGTGATTCATACTGTAGTTGTTTTTTTTTTTTTCTTTTACATTAGAATTGTCTTTTCTGTACAAAGCAACATTGCTGTTGCTCTTCAATGACTTGTTCTGTTGTGGAAGACACAATTTTGTCACAGAAAATTTATGAATAGATGACACATGAAACATCTGCTATGGTGGGGTATTCCCACATATGAGCTGTTGAAGAAGGTAAATAGGTTAATCACCAATTTAGGATTCAGGGGTTAGGGTTATTACAGATTCAAGACAAACATTTTTCTTCAGATTTCAGGAAGTTGTTTGGTCAATAAGGTTTAAAGAAGAAAGTAAAAGATACACCCGAAGGTGCAGGTGGGACCTGATGATGTACTGTCCTCAACTGCCGAACAAACCAGCTGGGAGTAATCCTGCACCACCCTTGGAAGCCTGCACTGTATGCACATAGGGTGCAGGCATGCAAGGGCATTCCATTAAGATGTCAAGGGACATAATTGCTCCCTGGCAGATGCCACTGTGTAACGGCCACTGAATGTGACAAGACGGAACCTCCACAGTAGCATTCCTATGGGTGTACCAACTCATATTTCATGACTGCAGAGTCCACCGGCAAAAAACACCATGGTGTAGCAACTGCTGTGCGCATCCTGGAACCTCACTTGTTGCTGTTCCGCTGACAGAGATAAAGACAGTACAACTCCAGACAAAGGCAAGCTTTTGCCATGACGTGTTATGTGCTCTCTGAACAGAATCCCAGGTCACAGTCTTTCAATATGTTAAAAAGACTTTCCTGTGGTCAGTGAGTCTTTCCTCACCATCACTGGACCTTTCCCCAGAGTCAGCCAAAAGGCAGACAAGAAAATGATACACCCAAAGGTGCAGGTGGGACCCTGAGAATTATTGTCCTCAACTGCTGAACAAACCAGCTAGGAGCAATTCTGCACCACTCTTGCAAGCCTGCGCTGTGTTCACATAGGGTGCAGGCACGCACAGGGCATCTGCTCCCAGGGTTTAAACATACAAATACATTGAAAAGAAATTGGGCTGGGATTAACATAAACTTCAAATGCAGATATTTCTCTTCATACTCACAGCAGTCAGACCTAAGTGCTCATAAACAATGATTTCTGAAAGAGAAAGAAAACGTAAGCACCTTTGACAACTTTTCTTACTGTAATTACTGCAATTTTCTTACTGTACAGTGAGTATAACCTTACCTGGCTTTTGGAGACACAGACATACCCTCTTCATATCAGTAGTTTAAAATCATTGTTATTTTACTGAAAGTGATAATTGTGATAATTAAAACCACCTTGTCTTGATTCACACACACACACACACACACACACACACACACACACTGATGTTATATGTACATTTATACGAACATACATACATACATGTGTGTGTGTGTGTGTGTGTGTGTGTGTGTGTGTGTGTGTGTGTCTGTCTGTCTGTCTGTCTGTCTGTCTGTCTGTTATCAATTTTACAGCAGTGTGCCCCCCCCCCCCCCCCCCTCCTCTTCAGTCCATCTTGCTGCACTCCAGTCTCCCTACTACGTTCATAAACACCAGAACCAGCACTAGCTGACTTCCAGCTGGTGCTTTGAACAATACGTAGTCCTTGTACGCCCTTACTACCTTAGTTAATTCCCGTGTCGGTATGGCATTCATCTGCAATCTTCAACAATACGGCTTTATTATGTAATTCTAGAAAATTCGCTCTTACCTTCCTGATTACAACACACAGTATAGTAGTCTTCCGTTCACAAAATCAAATGGACGATGTTTGTTTGGCAAACGTGGAAACACGCCTGCCGTTTTCAGTTTACCACAAAGTCCGCAGTCGTCTTGGATACTGAGATTCGAAAGACATCTTCTTGTTTACAGGAAACACTTGTCGTCACAAAAACAACACAGATACTCTGAGAACTGTCATATACTGCTTCTACGAGTCGCTGCCATCATCGCTTCTGTCAACAATTTCCAGAGAAATGGTGACGGCTGTTTCAAAGCGACGGCGGCCGCTCTCCCTAGGCGTCTGTGGATTCCGGAAGTTGACCTCGCGTGTAGTTGGGTACATATCCTGCGTCATCAAAATTTGCGTGAAATCTTAAGTAACAAAGTCGGCGAGCTCTTGACGTCAGACGTATTGGGGTGTAAATAACCAAAAGGAAGACAATTGTCTTTTCTTGGGAGTTAAACGACGTGTTGTCAGCGTGGAAAGAAATTTTGTAATGAAATATCCCAGACAGGCAAACTCTTCTATCCCTTTTTAGTCCTGGGAGAAAGAAATGATAAGACAGGCAGGCTTTTATAGCCCTTTTTATTCCGGGGGAGAAGAACACTGTCGGTTAGAAATGTTTAAATTGTTGCAGACTGGTTTCTAGTCGTAGTAACTAAAAAGCTTTTATCTACTATTTATCGATATCTATCCATCAATCTGTCAATCTATCTATATACTCGACCATCAGATAACTTTCAGAAAATGAAACGGACAACTGTGTTACTGCAAACAAGGCGGCAAAATACAAATAAACACACTGAACAAGGTGTAAAGTAACCAGAGATTTTACAGACCTTTCCTGAAGTAATGCAAATTTCTATACAACAGACAGGTACATTTTTGACAAATGTGTACAAACAGCAGACAACAAAATGCACTAAAAAAAAAAAAAAAAAAAAAATTACCTCCTGTAACAGTAGTCCTCATGAGAACGTCAAATTCAGTTGATTTTGGACAATTTTTCCCGTCCCCCAGCCCCTACCCCCCCCCCCCTCCCACACACACACACACACTCTTCCCTTCCTCACCCCCACTCTCCACCCCACCCGTCTAAAAATGGTTTAGTGCTTCAGTTCATTTCTATGATGTACTTTGTTCTATTTTGAGTGACCCACTTTGTAGCCCAATAGAGGTGATGGACTGGAGAATTTTTTGTTCTCTTAGGTGTGTGTGTGTGTGTGTGTGTGTGTGTGTGTTCTATAACTTCAATGTGAGTTTACTTTCTGAATAAAAGATAAACTCAAAAGGATCTTTCTCTGACTATTTCCCCTCTTGTCCTTAACCCGTGCAGTTTATATTCGTGTACAACCTGGCATATTTAATTTATTGTTGAGTCGAAAACAAGTGTTCTTAGAGTGATACAGACCTAGATAGCTGATGCAGAGAGTAACATTCAACCTTTCTAAGTAGTTTTCCAAAAGTAATTGGAAATGTCGAGATAAAAAAAACAACAAAAAATGGTCATAGAACATCTAAGTTTCGCTTAAATGAAGGGTTTAGAACACTGAAATGAAACCCATAAACTTTCCATTCATCCAAATGTTACAAAGACAATGAAAATGCTTTTCAAAATTCAGAAAACTAAATTTGGGGGTTGTATATGCAATGTGTGTGTGTGTGTGTGCGCGCGCACGCGCATGTGCTTGTGTTGTAATATAGCGGTTAGGTAGTGACACCGTTAAAACTGTCCTGAGTAGGCACTAGCTATTCATTCATTTTTTTCTTTTAATATCCAACTCTACACCATCTCACTACCTCCGTTCTCCCAATCTGGACTACTTACGGTACCTCATACCAGAGCAAATACTTAATACAAAGAGCTTTTTCTGTCCAAGACCCGACATTGAACAACCAATAGTTTGTTGAATGCGTTTTATTCCATGTGTTATGTAGAATTGTATAGTACATGCATCTGTTATTATTGTAACCATCATTCTCATTGTAAAGCACTTACAGCTGTTTTCTGGATTGTGCTTCACTATGTATATTTTTTTCCCTTAGTATTGTTTTAATCTGCCAGTGATACATTAAGCAAAATGGCTGGTGGCCTTATCACGGGGTAGGTTTACCTGCACCATGGAAGTCATTTGTGAATTTTACCTCAATAGATGTCCTGTCCGTTTTCCTTTCACACGAAAGGACATCCTCTTTCACTCTCTCTCTCTCTCTCTCTCTCTCTGTCAGCTCTCTCTCTCTCTGTCAGCTCTGAAAGGGCCATGTGTTGTCGACTGGGCTAAAATAAAACTGAAACTAATTTCAATGTTTTAAAGGAGGTAGTTTTGATTCAAATTGTACACAACAGGAAGGGTAATTTTCGTATGAATTGGATGCTATAGGGGAGGTAAGATCAGTTTGTATGGTGTAACTGATGTAATCTATTTTTAATTTCGGTTATAGGGGAGATAATGCCTAGGGTGTCACAGAGGCAATTTCTGTTACTGGAAGGATGATTTCATTCATTTCATATCAATTCCTAGCAGGTAATTTATCTTTGATTCTATTGTCAAACAGAATGCAAAGTCAGTTAAAATCTGTTGCAGAGAGGTAGTTTCATTTTGATTCCTATGTTACAGCAGATGCAATTTTAGTTATAACAGAGCAGCTAAATTAATTGCTGGTATACAAGAAGTAAATTCAGTTTATTTGTATGTTAAAGATGATGTAGATTCAGTGCATTTTAACGGTTACAAAGGATGCAAAATTGCTTATATTTAATGTTACATATATGGTCTTACACAAGTATGATCCAGCTTCCATTGAAGTTGACATTGTGTTGATGCTTAAGTAGTGTGCATAAAATGCCTTAAACAAGTGATTTTTAAAAAAGAGGAATTTTACATCCCATGGTCAAATATGAGGAAGTGAACCAGCAAGGCGAGTTCTTCTGATGTAAGAGATTTAAACTTGTGACTCTGCCAAAAGGGCAAGCTAACAGAAACTTTAATTCTGTTATAGAGACAGTATCTTGTCCATTAGATCCAGTTCCTACTTGGGAAATGCAACAATGGAGATGTTGAACAATCTTTAGCAACATCCCTAAACTTTAACTTATGAGTGACTTTGAGTACAGTTCAGTAATATGTGGGTAGATAACCTATGAGTTCACAAACCATAAAACCAATAAGGCAGCGTGAATTGCTTTTGAATATCATCTTCTTTGTCACAGCTGAGGGAGAAAAGCTTTTGTTTCCATCAGGATGTATCTCAAGATTTCTGTGATTTTGTTTGTTTCAACCTAGCAGAGTGTGTGTGTGTGTGTGTGTGTGTGTGTGTGTGTGTGTGTGTGTGTGTGTGTGTGTGTGTGTGTGCACTTTTGGTGCATTGAAAAGTATGAGAATACACATATGCATGCATGTATATGAATTTATATATGGATTCATTATGCATGCATGCATATGAAATGCTTGTATGCATTCATAAATCCATGTATGCACATGTTCATGTGTGTGTGTGCGACACTGTGTGTGTGTGTGTGTGTGTGTGTGTGTGTGTGTGTGTGTGTGTGTGTGTGTGACTGCCACTATCTTCTTGCATATTTGCACCTCACCACACGCAGACAGACAGTTTCAGATTATGGCTGAAGACAAAAAGCTCAAGAGGAAATATGTCAATAATTGTTATTCATGTAAAAGGCAATGCAAATGTCTTTTTGAATGAAATTCCCAACAAATATTACCATTTCATAAGGCAATACTTCTTAAAGATATAAAGAGATATACATACACCAAACATGCCATGAATTAAAGAAATTACACTGATAATATCCCAAATATGCAAATGAAACTTTGCACTGAATGAAAATTCAGAATTTCTTATAAAAGATGGATTTCCCTTTGTGATCACATTCAATTCATTGCATTATTTTTGTGTATGTGACAGTTCAATTGTACTTTGCAAAAGAACAAAAAAACACACACACAAATGTCTATTTCAAATCAGAAATCAGCATCTGCAATGTTTTGAGCTATAAGGTTAGAATACAAATCTGCATCTTGAAATGTGTGAAACTTTGAAGATTAAAATGCAAAATCTTCCAATGTATGATGTAGAAAATTAAAACACAAACCAGAATCTTCCAACCCATGAAGTGGAAGATTAAAAGACATATCCACATCTTTCAATGCATGAAATTGACAATTAAAACACAAATCAGCATCTTCCAATGCATGAAATTTAAATTCAGCATCTTCTAATGTGTGAAATTTAAGATTAAAACACAAACTAGCATCTTCCAATGAGGAGGCTTAAAACTAAAGTGACTGTAGCATCCTTGTGATGGAATTGGGCAGGCAGATCCAGTTACAAAGCACCACTGTATGTCTTGCCTTGTTTACATGGGACAGTGTGTGTTCATTCAGGTGAAGCAAATTACACCTTTAAAGTGTGCACTAAGTATTCTCACTCTCCGTCAAAAGCACACATACCAACCAACATTCAGTGAAGTTTAGCAGTTAATGGGTTAAGAATAATAAGAATTTACAAACAAACATTCAGTGAAGTTTAGCAGTTAAGGTGTTAAGATAAATAAGCATTGAAACTCCGTTCAACCTACTTCCATATGTACACTGCTCACATTCCAAGAGATAAAATCTACAGAACTTCTAAAAAATTTTTTCTATTGTGGATAAAGCCGACTACATTTTGACTTGCTTCTGAATTGGGGTACCCTGCAAACATCATGATAAAAATCCACAACCCTGGGTTTGTCAATCTTTCATACCATTATATAACACAGCTCTATAAAGAGAAGGGTGAACTATGCACCAATGCTATGATTCATGTCCAAGTAGTAAGTACCAGCGACTTCAGGAGCTGTTTTGGGATGGTTGTGGTGCCATCTTCTGGAGGGTGACAACACTCATGCTGGGTCCAACACCAAGTAATTGATGTCATCAAAAGGGTGCATATTAGGCAGCATCCCGCACACACTTGGATCAGACCCACTACCACTGAACACCGAAGTAACTTTGCAGCATTGCAGTGTCTCCTTTGTCGGGTTACCTCATGGCAATTAATACTGATGGTTCCCTGTGGATGGCTAGTACCAAGGCTGCGACATGGATAAATCTGGGTATGGCTGGGTAAAGGGTGGCTGGAACTGGCATCATGGAAGTAAAACCATTTGGGGAAGATGTAATACCAGACTGAAAAGTTAGTGCCTAAAACCATGAAGTTTTACCTACTGTAAGAAAAGTGTAAAAACCATTTCAGGAAGATAGAATTAGCAGACTGAAAAATCAGTGCATGAAAATGAGAAGTTCCACCAACTGTAAGAAATGATGCAGGCTGACAGACAGAGACAGGATCAGTCATAGTACATCCCATTCTGCCTTGCTTGGTTAGCGTATGCAGGTTCCAGACCCCATCTGCTTTGGAAAAGGCAATTTCAGATTGTAGTCTCTATGTCTTGTAAAACAAAACAAACCAAAAAAAGAGCGTAAACAGGGATCCAAGGCAACAAGGCAGCAAATCAACTCATCATTTTCAGAGCAAGAGGAAGGCAAATCACTATACAACAGAATCAGCTCTGCAGAATTGCTCCTGTGGTCTAGAAGGTAGACCTGGCCATATCTTGAGAACAGACACGTGGGTATCTTGAGAACAGACACGTGGGAATTATTATATTGTCCTTTCCTGCACGAAAAAATGTGTGGCTAGATGTGTGGCTCCACTCCAGATCACACTGCCAAGCAACAGACGAAGTGTGATAGTCACAGCTACATTCCTCTCCCCAAAGAACACAGTCTGGAACGTAGCACTCCAGGTTACAGTATTCAGTGCCCTGTCTATCTGGGGAAACTTGTTCACAAACTTCTTAACAGGTTGTAAATTCTGCACCCTGTTTTTATACGGTCTGTTGAAGATAAGCCAGGATTTTCTGTGTGTGTGTGTGTGTGTGTGTGTGTGTGTGTGTGTGTGTGTGTGTGTGTGTGTGTGTGAGTGTTTCACAAGTGCATGTGTTATAGTCTGATGTTACACTCCATGTCCTGAATGTTCAGTGACTGTTGCCAATCAAAAAAAACTGAAAGATGGTTGCCACAAATAAATGTTGGTGTGGTGTGTGTGTCTGTGTGTGTGTGCGTACGTGCGTGCGTGTGACTCCATGTGCAATTTTTGCAGTCAGGTGCTACATTCTGTGTCCTCAAACTTCAGTGATGTTTGCAAGTTAAAGAAAAAAAAGGTTGCCACAAATGAACAATGGCTCTCCCCCCCCTCCCCTACGAGTTGTTTGTCATTTTTCATCTCTGTTAAGATTCAAACAACTCTGTTTTGCTTCATGACGAAAGCCAACCTTTAATAAATGACTTAACCAGCTTCATTGGACTTCCTTCTCTCTCTCTCTCTCTCTCTCTCTCTCTCTCTCTCTCTCCTTCCTCACCCACTGTCTCTTCATGTATCTTAATCTTGCTGTCCCAGTTCCAATACAAGGCTCATTTTTCGTGTCAATTCTACATCAAACATTTTAACATCTAGAAGCCGGAGAGACTTATTACACTTCCCCCCTCCCTGAACCTTTAAAATGTTGTTAAATTGTGACCATGTTGGCTGCATTTTTTTTTTCAAAGCATACTTGTCATTGAATTATTTTTGCTGTTAACGATTGTTGAAAAATTCATGTTGTTGAATGGGTTATATTGATGAATGAGTTCTGTGATTGTTGAATGTGTTATTGAATGACTTTCATTTAGTGGTGAATAACTTATGTTGGTGTTGAAGGACCTTTTTTTCATTGGTGAATGACTTGAGTGTGTGTGTGTGTGTGTGAGTGTGAGTGAGTGAGTGAGTGAGTGAGTGAGTGAGTGAGTGAGTGAGTGAGTGAGTGAGTGTGTGTGTGTGTGTGTGTGTGTGTGTGTGTGTGTGTGTGTGTGTGTGTGTGTGTGTGTGCACGCGCACGCACGTGTTGGATTACCTTTGTTATTGCTGACTTGTTTGGTTGACAAATATTTATGAAGTATTTGATGGCTGATTTGGACATTGTGAAGCAGAACTTTTGCACAGGCTGACAATCATCGAAGCACTCACCAGCACTTAGGAACCCCAAAGAAAAAAAAAGTGTGTTTGATATTAAGGCTTGTCAGCATCGTTTCACAGCAGCAAGGCAACTATGGTACCTGAATGCTAATCACCCTTCATGAACAACATTCTGAGAGTTAAAGACAGACAAGGGAACACACAGAAGGAAGGCGTTAAGCACTGGCACACCTCTACAGCACAGACATGCTGCCGTCACTTAACTTGAGGCCTTAAAGGTTTCAAAGTCTCCACTCCCCACCCCCCTCTGCATCCCTTCCCTCTTTTCCCTTCGCTCTGCCCTCCATTCCCCTACCCTCCCCTTCTTCCCACTCTGTTGTCTCAATTAACAATAAATATAAATCTCACAGTGCCTTAAAATGATGTATTTCTCTCAAGGAAAAATAGAAAGGAAAAAAATCCGAAACAACAAAAACATAAAAATCATCACAGAACCAGATCATCAGCAAATATTACAGACAATGTGCAGATTATGCACCCCACGCTCCCATTCCCTCCTCCCATATCTAACAAAAAGATGGGAAAATTTGGCAAAGTATTCACCTGAAGTAAATGATCACAAAATCAAGGTGAACATATTCATAGGCTTGCATTGGTCTCAGATCTTTTCATTGGATAGACAGAAAATAGTATATGTACATATCTCTAAAGGTCTCTTACAAACAGTCTCTCCAATGAGTAGAAAAAATGAGAATTTTATAAATACTGTCTTTAAGTACATACATATGTACATGTCCTTTTCTAAAAGAAGAAGAAAAAAGGTACAGTAAGCCCATAAATTGTCAAAACAGTAAATTTTCCTCCCCATAAAAAATTCAAACGTATGGTACAATAACTTGAACAAAGAGATGAGGTATTGCAATAAATGAGAAAAAGGCACAGGAAATATCAACTACAGTCTTCAAACCAATTCCACAGGCTGGCATAACATAACCAACAACAACAACAAAACAAGCCAAAGCAAAACACCCAATCTGGCCCCGACGAGCAACAACAAACAAATAATCCAGTCATTCCCAGGAATGTGCATGGCAGTGACTCTGCGCCGACAATCAACACCTCGGTTGTTGATCTCCAGTGTCATCAACTGCGGAGGAACTTCATGAAGTCCGTTTTGTTTTCGTGGGTGGTGCGGGTGGGGCGGCCCAGGTCAGAGCGAGAGCCGGAGCGGATCTTAATCTCCATGAGGACAGGACCTGGCTGGCTCTTCAGGCGCTGCATGCCTTCTTCAATGCCTTCCTCCGTGCTGACGCAGAAAGCCTGCAGCAGAAATACGGGCTGGGTTGAGATTCTTTCAGTTCTTTCTTTACAGTTTGTTCACACTTGGAGATGTACAACTTATAAAGGGGAAAAAAAAAAAGGGGGCTAAATCAGGGCCCACGTTTTGCACTTCATGAAGCACGAAATACCCTTAAAAATATGTTTCAGGCATCAGCCAACCCTTTCAAGCTATAAAGATAGCAGTCACTTTATTCTAAACTTTAAAAATCAGCAGTTTAGCTGTATAAGCCAGCAAATCATTCATGGAGATTTCCCAGCCTGTGTAAAATCGTCTCATGTAAGACAAGCTAAAAATAAGATGCATAATACAAGCAAAGTACCAGACTTACTAAAAATGAAACCATGAAAGTTCGTACATGACTGAAATGTAAATAAAACGATTCAGATATTCAATGATGATCCTATCAAATTCTATTCTGGAGGTCACATGGCTGCCGTTGCAGCAGGAGCCCTGGGAGCAATGTGAATTTATGGATGGGGCTAGGACTGGGGCTGGGAAATGGTTCGGGTCAAGAGAAACGATAGAAAAAAAACAAAAAAAACAGGACAATTGTAGAAAAAAACACACACAGAAAAACAGGAACACCATCTCCCTCCTCCTTCCCCCCATCACACAACTCTAAATAAAAAAACAAATCAAATTACATGACAATTTTAACTATTGTATCTATGATTATCTTCTAACTTCAGAAGTACAGATATCAAATGCTGAGCAGTAAAGACAGAAGGATAGACATAAAAAGATATGACTATGGAAGGACACACATTGATGTGAATATAGAAAGACAGACATCAGAGGGTGTCAAATAAAGATAAAAGTAAAGGAAAGGCATCAAAGGATGTGAAATGAAGGCAGAAGGACAGATATCAAAAGAAGTGAAATAAAGACGATAGACATCAAAGAATGTGACAAAAGAAAAACAGACATGAAAGGATGCAAGAAGACAGACATGAAAGGATGCGAAGTAAAGACAGACATGAAAGGATGCAAAGTAAAGACAGACATGAAAGGATGCAAAGTAAAGACAGACATGAAAGGATGCAAAGTAAAGACAGACATGAAAGGATGCGAAGTAAAGACAGACATAAGGATGCAAAGTAAAGACAGACATGAAAGGATGCAAAGTAAAGACAGACATGAAAGGATGCGAAGTAAAGACAGACATGAAAGGATGCGAAGTAAAGACAGACATGAAAGGATGCAAAGTAAAGACAGACATGAAAGGATGCAAGTAAAGACAGACATGAAAGGATGCAAAGTAAAAAGAAAGACATGAAAGAAGATGCGAAGTAAAGACAGACATGAAAGGATGCGAAGTAAAGACAGACATGAAAATGATGCGAAGTAAAACAGACAAAGGATGAATAAACAATAAAGGATGCAGTAAAGAGACACAAAGATGAAGTAAAGAAGAAAGATCAAGTAAAAAGAATAAAGGAGCAAAAAGACAATAAAGACAAGTAAAGACAGACATAAAGGATGCAAAGTAAAGACAGACATAAAGGATGCGAAGTAAAGACAGACATCAAAGGATGCGAAGTAAAGACAGACATGAAAGGATTTCAAGTAAAGACAGACATCAAAGGATGCAAGTAAAGACAGACATCAAAGGATGCAAAGTAAAGACAGACATCAAAGGATGAAGTAAAGACAGACATCAAAGGATGCAAAGTAAAGACAGACATGAAAGGATGCGAAGTAAAGACAGACATCAAAGGATGCAAAGTAAAGACAGACATCAAAGGATGCGAAGTAAAGACAGATATCAAAGGATGCAAAGCAAAGACAGACATCAAAGGATTGAAGTAAAGACAGACATCAAAGGATGTGAAGTAAAGACAGACATCAAAGGATGTGAAGTAAAGACAGACATCAAAGGATGTGAAGTAAAGACAGACATCAAAGGATTTGAAGTAAAAACAGACATCAAAGGATTTGAAGTAAAGACAGACATAAAGGATGCATAAGTTAAGACAGACATCAAAGGATGTAAAGTAAAGACAGACGTCAAAGGATGTGAAATAAAGACAGACATCAAAGGATGCGAAGTAAAAACAGACATCAAAGGATGCAAAGTAAAGACAGACATCAAGGGATGCGAAGTAAAGACAGACATCAAAGGATGTGAAATAAAGACAGACATCACACGATGTGAAGTAAAGACAGACACCAGTGAATGTGAAGCAAAGACAGACATCAAAGGATGTGAAGTAAAGACAGACATCAAAGGATGTGAAGTAAAGACAGACATCAAAGGATGTGAAGTAAGAAGACAAGGATTGAAGTAAAGACAGACATCAAAGGATTGAAGTAAAGACAGACATCAAAGGATGTGAATAAAGACAGACATCAAAGGATGTGAAGTAAAGACAGACATCAAAGGATATGAAGTAAAGACAGACATCAAAGGATGCGAAGCAAAGACAGACATCAATGAATGTGGAAGCAAAGACAGACATCAAAGAATGTGAAGTAAAGACAGACATCAAACGATGTGAAGCAAAGACAGACACCAATGAATGTGAAGCAAAGACAGACATCAAAGAATGTGAAGTAAAGACAGACATCAATGAATGTGAAGCAAAGACAGACATCAAAGAATGTGAAGTAAAGACAGACACCAAACGATGTGAAGCAAAGACAGACACCAATGAATGTGAAGCAAAGACAGACATCAAAGGATGTGAAGTAAAGACAGACATCAAAGGATGTGAAATAAAGACAGACATAAAGGATGTCAAAGGATGTAAAGTAAAGACAGACATCAAAGGATGTAAAGTAAAGACAGACATCAAAGGATGTGAAGAAAAGACAGACATCAAAGGATGTGAAATAAAGAAAGATATCAGAGGATATGAAGTGAAATATATAAGGAGAGGCATGAAAGGGTCGCACGAAGGACAGTAAAACAGAAATCAAAGAATGTAAAGAAAGAAAGGTGGACACCAAACGAAGGCAGAAAGACAGACATAAACAAGTGTGAACTAAAGACGGACGGACATATGCCAGACCTGCCGATAGCCGCAGGCCATGGCAATGTCAGTGATGAAGAAGCTGTCATGGCGTCCGGCCTCTGTCGGCTGACCTCCCACAGAGTCATGAGTGCCATTGTTGAAGACGATGTGACGGAAGTTGGGAGGTCCGTGATGAGCAATAGTCGCTAGGGATCCCATGTGCATTAGCAGCGCCCCGTCCCCATCCAGGGCAAATACCTGTCACGTGCACACAGGTTAGTCTGATTCAGGGTGCTTTAAGAGGGGTGATCTCAAAGTCTAAAATCAAATGTCAGTAGGAGGAAGCGGGGTGAAAAAGGGTGAGGAGCCCCGTTGGGGTGGGGATGAAGGTTGGGCGATGTACCATCATAACTGTCAGGTAATGGCTGATAACTCTTCACATAATATAAAAACGTCAACAAATGCTATTAGAGTGCTACTTACTGAACATCTGTCATGAGAAATAGGCTGATATACCTAGGGTGCAGAACTGACAACCGTCAGGAAAAAAACTGAGGGTAATCAAGCATTAGCAGAAGAGTTGAAAACAAGTAAAAAACTATTACATTTACAGAAGTGTCCACAGTGAAAACAATGTTGATACTCACCAGGTAATACAGAAAAGTCAACAGTTAGAAATAGGCCAATATCATGTATAAGTAAAGGAGTCGAGAAAACAGGCTGATACCATGAATCGACAGAAGTGTTTCGGTAAAAAAAAATTGAAAACCTAATACTCACCCAAAATCAGCAGACACCAAATATCAGCTGACATGTTTCAGTAAATTTGTTCAAAAAGGCTAATACTCACCCTCATACTCATCAGCAGAAGGGTCCGCAGTGAGAAAAAGACTGACACTCACCTGGTATTAGCAAAAGTGGTGACAATGAGAAAAAGGCTGATAATAAGCAATAGCTGAAAGGCTGACAGAAAGAAAAAAAAAAAGAAAGATTGCCAATCCTGGTTCAAAGCAAAGAAGTGTCAACATCTAGACCAAAACACCAACACAGACATAACACACAGAATAGAGGCATGTCCAGTATGTGTTGCAGGCACACACTAAAGGAACAGCATGTTTTGGAGAAACCCCTCCCCGTGGAACACACTGGACAGTTCGTAAAATACATCCTCAACATGTCATAGAAACACTGAGAAACAATGCATAACCTCTGAGTTTAAATGAGAGACAAGAACAGAGCAAGGAGATATATGTTCAATGGACAAAAGTAGAATTGCCAGTGCCACACAGTTAACATTCATCTTGCAAAAAATGATGTGATTGCTCCTGCTCCTGCTTTCAATCATGCAAGGAAAATATCAAATATGCCTGTAAACAGCTATAGCCCTTAAAAATGTGCGGCTTTTTTTTTTCTTAATTTTTATTTACCAAACTTTTGGACAACTCTGAGAAGTTAATATCATGCGTGTTTTTTTTAGTTGTATTTTTGACAGTTTGCTACCATATGAATACTCCAATTCAATTCTTTTTTCAGTATTATTATAATGCAAAACAATCAAATAAAACAACTTTATAAATGGAAAATTTTGAAAGAGAGGGGGTTAGTTACCGCCAAGGACAAAGACAAACGATTTTTTTATCATGAGGCGAACAGGAGAAGATAAGCGGTTTCTCGTTCTCCGTTTTCACTGTCTTAAATGTTATTTGTTTTTGCCTGAAGAAGACCCAAGAGGTCGAAATGCATTGTGTCTAGTCCTGTACTTTGTTTGTCTGTGTCCTTGGCGGTAACTAACCCCCTATCTTTCTAAATTTTGCTTCATTTTCCGCCCCCAGTCACTCTGTTTTGAAACTTTATAAATGGAGTTACTGTCTGTATGATCCCACCCAAATAATCAAATTCAACAGAAATGGAGAGTATGTTCTCCACTGACTACCGTGTTTTAATTTACCAAGTAAGTTCTCTGAAAAATTACACTGCAAGATTTGATTCAGATGCACAAACATCACTTTGAAAACGTTCAGCTGTCACTTCATTTGAATCTTCTGCTCAAAATGAATTAAAATGTAATGAAACTGCCATCCTGTAGCTTGAATAATTTCCTTTTTCATGCTTTTCATTAATCAAATCACCAATCTGCAAAACGTCATCAGCGTTGGATAACAAAATGTTTTAAGAAACAAATATGATAACCAATGTCCTCTCCAACTATCTTCATCAAGTACAAGTTCATTTACACACTGTGTTGCTTGATGAAAACATCTACTACTGAGTAAATGTCAGAACTCACATTTGCTATGATCTTCAATGAAGCAGCAAAAAAAATAATAAATAAAAAAAGAAAAAACTTCATGACAGAATCAATCTAAAGCATGAAAAAAACAACACACAAATGATTTTCGGACCAAGAACTAAAACTGATCTTTGCAGAAGTGGGAACAAGCATTGTTTCAAGACAATCAAGAGCTCTTTTTTTCTGTTATGGCTTTTGGGGCTTGGTGTCCTCAATGTGCATTTGACATAGTCCACAAATAAAGCTCAAGAACGGGTCCCTGCTACACATGATGTTAACAATTAAGTAAAATGAATTGTAACGGCTTCTTTAATACATATTCATAAGATATTCTTCAAAGAATCCTAATTTATCATCTGGTTTAAACATTGGTGAAATGATTTGAATCCTTGTTTTATCATTTGGTTGAAATGTTGGTAATGATAAATCTTTGTCTTGTCATTCGATTGAAACATCGGTGAAATGATTCCGACAACAGAAGAAGAAAAAGCTCAGACCAGAATTATTTACAGCCCCTTGGGGAGGCATACGGACCTGTTTGTGGGGGGTGTTCAAGGCGATGGCGAGAGCAATGCAGCTGGCATGACCCATGGCCCCCACGGTCAGGAACTCCCGATCATGATCCATCTGGTTCAGTACCCTGTGTTGATACAAATGGTACACATCACTATCATCACATGCCCCATCTGGTTGTGTAGTCTGTGTCAGGATTTATCACCCTGTAGTTAGAGTGTCATGTTTCTGCATGAAATTCAGGCTGTTATGTCAAGATGCATCTGGTTAAGTACCCTGTGTTGATACAGATGGTACACATCACTATCATATGTCCCATCTGGTTGTGTAGTCTGTAGTGCTGTAGTTAATATGTCATGTTTCTGCGTGAAATTCAGGCTGCTATGTCATGATTACTTTATCAGGATACATCAAGTTGTTGTTAGCATGTCATGTCTCTGTATGAAATTCAGGCTGCTATGTCATGATTAGCTGGCAAATCACATCATGTTGTGATTAGCTTGTCATGTCTAACTGAGAAATTCAGGCTGCCAGGTCATGCTTAGTTTTAAGAGGTCTTATCATGTTGTTAGCTTTTTGTCAAGTCATGTCTCTATGTAAAATTCAGGCTGCTATACCCCCATTTTCATGTTTCTGTGTGAAACAAATGCTGCTAAGTCAGGGTTAATTTGTCAGATCAGATTGTGTGATGATTATTTTGTCATGTCTCTGAAATTCAGGCTGTTTTGTCATGGTTAGTTGATCATATCACTATGCAAAATTAAGGCGGCTGTTTCATGCCTAGTTTTGTCAAGTCATATCATGTTGTAGTTAGTTTGTCAAGTTACATTTCTGTGTGTAATTCAGGCTCCCATTTCATATATGTTAGTCTGGTCATATCATATAGTAAGCTTATCATATCTCTGTGTGAAATTCCAGCTGCTATGAAAGGTTACCTTGTCAAGGTCACGCCAATGGCGAAACTAATGACACTAATATTGAAACAGGTGTCATCTACCTGTACCTAAAAAGTTCCATACATGTCATACACAAGGTGAAAAGAACACAGAGTTTGTGACAGGTAGCGTACTTGTACTCCAACAGTCCAGCCTATTTTTAAGTACTTACACGTGGTAAATGCACACCACAGATATTATGACAGATATCTCTCTGTACTCTAACACATATATACAAACATTAAAAAAAACAAAGAACTCCACAGGCGCTGTGACATGTGCCACAGGCATAGTGGCAGGTCAGTAGCTTTCATTAAAAACAGTTCTATACATGTATATGTCCATACAACAGTAAAATAATAATAAATAATAATAATAATGAATACTTATATAGCGCCTATTCTCGGCTAGAGACCAAGCTCTAAGCGCTTTACAATCAACACACGCTTACACAACGGGCTGCCTACCTGGGTAGTGCCGACTGAAGAGCTGCCAGCTGGCGCTTCATTCAGTCGTTTCCCGTGTCATCCAGTCAATATCGTTCAATATCGTTTACTCAGTTTCTTTACTTCCTTCATTCTTTCCATTTCTTACGCAGGGTGCATGCTGTGTGTAACGTGTCATCCATACCATCGGCCAAACTGGCCTACTCTTCCGAAAGTTGGTGATGGGATTTTACGTGTGTGCAAGATATTATGCGTGCGTTCACACACGGAACCTCGGTTTATAGTCTCATTCGAAGGACTGTATAAGGCCAAAATAAAATAAGGCCAAAGGTCTTGTAACAGGTGTTTACCTGTACTCAAACAATTCGCGGGAAAGCATGCCAGTGGAACTGACGATGGCGTCTTGGGGCGACAGACAACTGACCACCTTCGTCAACGCCTCTTCACGTTTCAGGGGGAACCTGTCATCACAAAATGCATTTCTGTCAGGTGTTCCACAGTTGTCACCATCAAGACAATGTTTTATAAGATGACTGAAAATTTCAGAAACTGGCATTGTAGACAGTTTACACGCACACACACACTTACACACACACACACACACACACCCACACACACTTACACACACTCACACCTACACACATAAAAGTTTTTTTCAAGCATACAAGGTTATCAAGTACAAGTTACACTATGAAAGGACTCAAAATGATATAGCATGAAAATCAGCACCAAGAAGACCAAGTTGATAATCATCCAGAAGATAGAATCTGTTCAACAACTCACTTACATGGGATCAACCTCTAGCAGTGAGGCATCCCAACCAGAAATCCTCTAATAGGCAGCAAATATAAACACAGCACTGTCCAGTTAAAAACTGTATGCAAAGACTAGAACATGCCTATGACACATAAGATAGGACTCCTGCGTGCACTGGTACTTTCCATATTCCTGTATGCATGCAAGACATGGACCTTCACAGCGGTTCTGGAAAGAAGAATCTAAGCCATAGAAGTACTACCCCTGAACACTACATATCAGATACGCTGTTCACATCACTAATCAACAAGTGTGCCAAACCATCAGGCAGCAATTAGGACCATACGAATATCTAATAGTATCAGTCAGGAAAAGAAAAGAAAACATTGTTGGTATGGCAGTGTCACAAGATCCAACAGCTTTGCTGAAGCAATTCTCTTGGAACTGTTGAAGGAAGGAGACAGAAGGGGAGACAGAGAAAACGATGGACTTTCAAACATTGCAGAGTGGACATGGAAAACATTTGCAGAGACCAAACTTTGGCACACAACCAACAGAACTGAGGAACCTGGTGAATTTTATCTTAGTGTGGAGCCCCACTGACTCCCTATAGAGTTAAGGGAGGAGAAGAGCAGAACAACCTTAATAACATGACTGCATCATATCTAACAAGAATAAACAACAAAACTAATAATGCAAGCACTGACAGGTTTGTTACATATTCCTTTAATCCTCTGCGGCCATTACACTGGCACCAGCCTATTTATGAATTCTTGACTCCTAATCTCAGCTCACCACAGGGTTATCTTCTCCTGATCTGCAGTCGATCAGACACACTGACGATCATTACTGGCAGAAATCAAGTTTGATAATTTTTCAGAATGAATGATTCATGCATGAGCGACATACCATGCAAAATGAATGTCTTTCACAACAGCTGAATATATATTTTGCATCATCAATCACCTCTGTCAGCACATGATCAAGCAAACAGCCGAAGTTGCCAACAACATGATTTCAGATTGAATGCTACTGATCTGGCTTATCAAAAGGGCAAATGTGCAGCAGCTTAAAAATTTAGTATCAATGAATTAATGGTCCAACATCAAACTTTCCCAATGCAAAAAATCCAAGCAGTTTATGACTATTAATGATTTATACAAAGCAGGCTCTTGACAGCAGATGACACAGAATCACATCAAGACAGAAGTACTGGTTACGTAAAATGGAGATTCATGCACAGACAAAACTGCTGACTTGAAGAGTTATTGAAACTCTTTACGTGAAGATGAGTGGTTTTAGCCCCGCTGAGAACAGCCATAAAAAGGATTCTGAATGGCAGATTTTTCCTTCAATGTATTTATTGCCCTTTCCCGTTTGCTTGCCTGTTCATTAAAGTCATTTTCCTCAGAATACACTGTGTTTATTGACAATGTGTTTCCCCACAAAGGTTTTCACAGCTATTTTCTTGCAGCTACTCAATCAGTTGTGGCTTATCTGTTGCTTTTCTGGAACTCTTTTAAAAAAAATTTGCTGCTGCAGTTTACAAAACTGAGTAGTTCATAGCCAGGAAATTACAGTATCATCCTTTCTCAGACAGTGAGAACTTACGAAGAAAAAAGAACTAAACTGTATCAATAAAAGTTTCTCATCTACAGATCGAGGACTTTGAGAGTAAATGAAATACATGAACAATGAGAATGGACAGCCAGCACACGAACAGCCAAAAAACAGAAACTTCACGATCAGTATGCAGAATTCCCCAAAGTTGGAGTATGGCTGCCTTAATGGCAGGATAGAAAACAATCGTACACACAAAACTCCACTCCCTTTTTTGGGCAGATGGGAATAATCCTTGCCCGTCTATACACAGAGTGTCTGCAGGAGTATCTGCCTGTGTACGCAGAAAGAAAGAAAGAAAAGTATGCAGAAAAAGAGGACTTGTTCTTTATCCACACAGCATAAGAAGTATATTGTTGTCCTTTAATTGCAGCATGGTAGGACAGTCTCAGCTGACTGACTGCCCAGAACAGGTGACTGTTTGTGTCAGGCATGAGATGTGTGGTGCAACCTGTCCTCTGCGCAGCAGCAATATCTTTCAGACATCTGCTGCAGAGACATTAAAGTTCAGCTTTATTTTGCTGATACTGGATCATCATTGCCACGGCCCAAGACTTCTCTTAGGTAATTATTCATTACTGTTTATGACATCAACATGAATTTGAATGGTGCGGAATGACTGACTGATTCAAAAGGCATTGTCTTACCAGAATGGATGACACAGGTTGCTTACTTTTGCTCTCTAGCTGACAAAACAGCAAATGACAATAATCTTTTCCTGTGACTTTGTCATTTAACACTTTACAAAATTCAAAATTACTGCTGACTGGTGGGCAGTTGCTTCTGCCTGGGGGCAGGAAAACTTTTTTTGTCTAACTGGTCAGAGAAAATATTTGATAATGCTCTACTCTGCACAGAATTCAGGAAGCAATTGACAGACTTACTGTGGGGGCTCTGGGGGCAGTTTGCAGGAGGCAAAGGTCTTGGTCTTCACCAGAAGAGCAAAGGGGGCCTTCTTCTCTTCAAAGTGATGCTTGGCTTCTTGCAGCACCTGCATACGGAACATCCACATCACAGCCACGTCAGCGAACAACATTACCGACTTGACAATTAGGGCAACTGACCAAAACAATGCAGCTGATAAAACTGACGACCCAAATCAGAAGATGACGATGGTGGTGACAATGATAATGAACAATGCAGCTGATAAAACTGACGACCCAAATCAGAAGATGACGATGGTGGTGACAATGATAATGAACAATGCAGCTGATAAAAATGATGACTAAAATCAGAAGATGATGATGGTGGTGATAATGATAATGAACAATGCAGCCGATTAAAATGATGACTGAAATCAGAAGATGACGATGGCGGTGACAATGATAATGAACAATGCAGCTGATAAGAATGATGACTGAAATCAGAAGATGACGATGGCGGTGACAATGATACTGAGCATGATGAAAGTGATAACGTCAAGAACAATGATGTTGATAACAATGACAAAGATGACGGTCATGATGAACACTGTCCTGCCATAAATACAGGCACTACTGCATGCCACTCCAGAGAATCATCAATAGTGCAGTGCCTGCTCTTGTGGATTGCTGGAACTGGCCTGAAAGAAAATGATCTTGGGTGTGGCTGTGTGTGGTAAAACCTGAAAGCTGGAAGGTGCGGTATGAGGATAATTCCTGTGAGAAAGCACAGAAGAAACAGCAAAAAACAAACAAACAAACAAACTCACAGACCCTGCCTATCGTTCTCAGCAGTCTGCCAATGCAGAAGACGCAGGGAGAAGAATGATAAGTTTCAGTAAGTGCTTCTTGCGAGCAGTCTACATCTCACAGGTGTACTCAGGAAATATCAGCCAGAACTGAATACTTAATTAATGGAACACTAGCACAGCTTAAGATGCATGGTACACTGAAGATAAAGAGGAACAATAAATAGGAACAGGAAAGGAAAAAATAAACGATCAAAGAATAAGTCTTCCTTCTCCGGCAAATTCACTTCAAACATTGTCAAAATCATATCAAAAGGAAATGTAAGAAACATGAAAAAAAAAATGAAAAGAAAAGAAAATGGAGGGCCTTTTCTCTGTATTGAATCAGTCTACTTGATATGCTATAAACAGTCTATGCTCTACAAAGTAAGTCTTCTTTATTTACTACTATCGATCTATCTCTCTCTCTACATACTAATACTTTAAAAATAAATCGTCATGGAGTTAAGAGAGATGACTGAAAAGTAAGTCCTTCATTGAAAGTCAATATACCTTACAAAGTGCCCTGTGCTCACCTGTCTCATTTCACCCTCATCCTTAGGTAAAACACGCGTGGGAATTTCCATTGTCTCTGCAAAACACATTACATCCCAATGATCAGCTTCATAGAAACTAAACACACTCTCAGCTATTTAAAAAATTACTTTCCCTTGCTCCAGCCTTTCAACAGCTGAAATCAGGCAGCTCTTCCTTTACAAAATTTGTCGAAACTTGTGGCCCGTCATATAACTATATAAAAGGTTTTTTTCTTTTTCAATAAAGGCAGAACTGAAACACAACGACAAAGTCAGTTTCTAATTTCTTCTTTTCGTTTAAAATCACTTTCATTTTTGGTACAAACCAGATCAACGTTGTCTGTAAGAGTTCCATGTAAAATTGAAAATCATGTTCAGCGATTTTTCTTTTCCATGCACCAAGAAAAGTAATGTTCTTCAATTGGTAGGAGGGGCAATTGGTGTTTGCACTCTCTTTGTTCACCAGAAGACTGACAAACAAGGAGCATACCCAGGAAACTCTACATAATAACTTCGCAACTCTTGTCTTCGCTCTCCCTTCCTCTTATTTGTGTTGTGTACATTTATCACACGTCACTGGAAACAAAAATGTATTGTCTCTTTCGCTTTTGTTAACGTGACTTCACCTACATTATCTTTGGTTTATCGTATTTCATTCCTGTTCATTTTGCTCTGTGCATACTTATCTCTCATTTTTACTGTATTTCATCGTATTTCATTTGGTCTGAGGTTCGTTTGCTTTAATTTCATTCTTTGTTTTGATTTTGTTGTGTTTCATTGATTTGTTTTATTTGGTTTCAAGTTTTTTCCTTCTTTTAACTTTTTAAAGCTGTTTTAGCTATATTTGGCAGGATATATTAACATGTTGGCTGGTTTTATTTTGTGTTCAATGAGATACTTTTCTTTCATATCTGATTAACTTTTTGATTGAACATGCATGAAAATCATTTTATCTTGGTGTTAACCTATTTATTTATTTTTATTTCATTTTTTTTTTTTTTTTTTGCTGTCCCAACCTCTGCAGTGCACCCACACCGCTCATTTCGACACCCCGTCCACAGCCACAGCCCGACCGGCCCCGCCGCAGCCCCGGCACCGGCAATCCACAGGGAGCAGTCAATGTCAAGTCGTCAACAAGCAACCCACCGGAGGAGACACTGCACTGCTGCCGAGTCACTTCGGTGGTGTTCAGTGGCGTCTGTTCTGATCTAACATACACAGGACGCCACCTACTAAGCCCCCTACTGATGACAATAATTGCTTAGTCGCGGAGCTAGCGTGAGTGAGCTCTCCCTCCGGAGGGCGCCACCACATCTGTCCAACGACAGCCCCCATGGGCTCGCCGATACCGGTGACCCCGACGAAACCAAACCAAGGCCACAGACGTGGAGAGGACATTGAAATTGAGGTCACCATGAGAGCAGGGCATGAAGGGCCACAGAATTT
>CM065737.1:29555255-29557755 GCA_033310375.1 Conus canariensis | reverse complement strand
AAGGACATTTCTTTTCAGCTCCTTGGCCACATGGAAAAGCTTGGTTTCAAATACCAGCCCGTGAATGAAATGGGTACAACAGGAACAAAGATGTCGGACACTCCAATAGGTAATGGCCTCAAGAGAACTTCAGCTGACTGCACATAGGACCATTCAGGCTACACCAGCAGGATAATCATACTTTTTCTATGAGGTCGCAGTCAACATGGATAACTCAAAACGGCTCATACCGCATTTTCACAGACTGTTCATTCCAAGTTGATGACAGCCCTGTGATTTGCTGTCTCTTTAGCAAGTGCAACAGCTTTCAATTTGTCGTCACATGCTGTTCGTTTGGTCTTTAGTATTAAGTGTGGTGTGATGAGAGATGCTCGCTATGACTGTCTGATAAGATGGAGACTAAAAGTTTCACTGCAACTAGCATGGAATTGAAAATGCAGTGTGAGCTGTTTTGAGTCAAGGTGAATGGTCCATTTCAGCATTTTACCACTCTATCTTTCCCTCCCTATTTTGTGCACAAATAAGGGTTTATAATCTGATAAGGCACGGGAGTTAGAGTTTAGAAAAAACAACCTGTACCTTGTAGGCCAGAAATAATACGTAAAGAAGAAATCTGTGTGTGTGTGTGTGTGTGTGTGTGTGTGTGTGTGTGTGTGTGTGTGTGTGTGTGTGTGTGTGTGTGGTGCGTGCGTGCGTGCGTGCGTGCATGCGTGCGTGCGTGCGTGCGTGCGTGAGAGAGAGAGAGAGATAGAGAGATAGACTAGAGAGAGAGAGAGAGAGAGAGAGAGTATAAACAGAACTCCAACAAAAGCCAGAATGCACTGTGATCAAGTGGTTAGTATGCATGCATGATACACTGATGGTCCGATGCTGAATCCCAGGAAGGATGGTTTGCATTTGCTTGGGCTCTTTCGAAAAGTCCCAGCTTCAAATACCACCTTGAACTTTCTTTTCTTCCAAATGATAGATTTCAAAGTCAGTTGATATCCACTGTTGTTTCTTAGTTCTAACACTAGCAGTCTGCCCATTGGCACATTGCTGGTAGCTGTGGACATGCTTTTTAGAGTATCTACCTAAGTTCTCGACCTCTCAGTAGGTTCCAGCAGTCTTCATAGATTGCTTACACAGACTACATACAGTAATCATCAGTTCACATGTCTGAGGTGTTGATGCCAGCAGTCCTTGGAGACTCACAAGAAAGACTCCAAAGAGTAAACCTAAAACTGATCTATCTCCATGCATCTGTCTGAACAACAACATCAACTTCACCTTTTATCCTAACTGATTGATCTATACCTGATTTATAACCATGTCCAGTCCAACTCAGATGGATCAAAATCACAGGGGACATCACCTTTAAGAAGGGAGTCTGGTACACCGCAGAAGAACTCCACACCGCTGTCACGCACTGCCTGGTAAAAGATGGCGGGCTGGAGGGGAGGGGGGGACGACATGGTTCTGATGCTGCCCTCTAGACTGCAAGCCACGCACTGATGTGAGTCAAACCAAATAGAGACCACCTGTGTCACTGCATGTGTCATGTCCACATTACCCTGAAAGAAATAGAGACCACCTGTGTCACTGCATGGTCATGTCACTACCCTGAAATAGAGACCACCTGTGTCACTGCAGGTCATGTCAATACCCTGAAAATAGAGACCACCTGTGTCACTGCATGTGTCACGTTACACACCCAGAAAACAGAGACCACCTGTGTCACTGCATGTGTCACGTTACACACCCTGAAAATAGAGACTACCTGTGTCACTGCATGTGTCACGTTACACACCCTGAAAATAGAGACCACCTGTGTCATTGCATGTGTCATGTCACATACCCTGAAAACAGCTCTAGACCACCTGTCACATCACAACTACCTGTGTCACATGCCCTGAAAAGAGAGACCACCTGTGTCACTGCATGTGTAATGTCACATACCCTGAAAATAAGGACCACCTGTGTCACCGCATATGTAATGTCACATACCCTGAAAATAAGGACCATCTGTATCACTGCATGTGTCATGTCACATGCCCTGAAAATAAGGACCACCTGAGTCGCCACACACTGAAAACAGACACCAACTGTGTCAACTTGAACATCATGTTGCACACTCTGAAAACACAGTGTCACACACCCTACAAATAAAGACCGACATTTTCACTGCACATGAAAAGTAAAACACCCTGAAAATAGAGACTAACTGTGTTGCTGCATGTGTCATACAGGTGGGTTTTGGCTGGCAGCATTATCATGTGATAATCAACCATTTCTTTAAAAAAAAAAAACAGTAAGTATATATATATATATATATATATATATATTTTTTTTTCAAAATTGAAACTTCAAATACTCACAAATGTGCACACCCACATGCACAGTCTCCCACTCATGTACAGGCATACACACGCACTTACACATTCACACAAACAACCGTTAAGCACAAGTGCCCATCAAAAAAAAAAAAAAAAGGTCATTGTTCTCTGAGTAGAAGTGTGAA
>CM065737.1:29527755-29550255 GCA_033310375.1 Conus canariensis | reverse complement strand
AAGACAACTACCAGATTTAATATACAAATGACTCATGTTCCCTCTTTTCATATTCTATCCATTTGGGGCAGAATTCAGTTAAGTAAATGGGCTTGTAAAAATACGCATGTTGATGATTTCTTACACATGATGTCTCCCTGTGATTCAATTTGCCATACTTTGTCATAAAACCGCAGTTGTTCTTGCAAATGCCATCCACATGGGTAACAGTTTGCTGAGAATACATCTGAGCAATACATAAATCAAGTTTAAAATGCATATGATGACTCAGATAAGTGCAAATAGTGAAAAAATAACAATTACCGCAACTACCTTTTACATATTTTAACAATTCACAAAATCGTCTGAGAAAAATAAAAAAAACTCCAATGCCAGAGGTACTGCTAAAACACAGAAACCTAGCTAAATCTAAGTTATTTTTGTGAAATTAAGTCATGAAAATGACTGAGACCTATGACTGTTAACAAAGCTATATGATGAAAAAAATGATTATGAGAAATCGAATAAAAAACAGAGAAGGCAAGTCTTTGACACCAAATGTCTAGAATGCTAACAATAAAGGCGTCTGGCAACACTTATGCTATTGTTACTTTATATGCTGATGAAAATGTATCAAGTTCATGGACATAGGGAAAACTGTCATACCTAAAGTGACAGAAAATTATGACAAATCATACACTCTTTAGAACAAACCAACAGAATTTTGGAGACTGATAATACAGGAATAGTCTCAGGATTTAACAGAAGTGGTGGAAAGTGATTCAAGTCCAAGTTTTCTTTTGAATAAAAATGTTTGACATTACCGATTATGTTGTATAAAAGACACTAACGACAAACTTCTTGTAGTTTGGATTAAAAAAAAACAAAAAAAATTACACAGATGTTGAATTACAATTCTTTACATTGCAGCATGACAGGGCATTTTTGAAAGTTAAATCTCAGCCAATTTCAGTGCATCTGAAAGCAAAGTTTGGTGCACTAAATGGTTTGAAATTTGAATAGATTATTTACAAAACATTTTACACACAACACACTCAATTTTCGGGGCTGACTATAATGTAAATAAGAAAGCAAGATACTAAAACTATTGATGGTTTGTAAAACAACCTTTTAAATCAAGCATGAACATTAGCAAGATCTTATGTCACACTGTTTCAATCAGTTACCATGTTAAATATTCGCAGTATGTAGTCATCTTCCTTCAAAGGGGGTAAATTTTCATTTGTATTCAAATGTAAATTTAAAAGAAGCTTTGGTCTGAACTTTTTTGTCATGTATGTAGGTATGCTTTCATGCATTCACCTTTTCTACTTAATTCTGAATAGATGTTTTGACCAGTATTTATCATCATCCAAAAACTGTCATTCTCTCTCTCTCTCTCCCTCTCTCTCTCTCTCTCTCTCTCTCTCTGAGCCCACCTTTTGGTGCATGGTCATCTACACACTGCTAGGTTCATTAGAGATCAACCTGTTGCTTTTTTGTTTCCCAGTTTGTCTGATAAAAGCAAATAGAGAATTTGAGTTTTGACTGACCTGCTGGTTGTGCTGCCTCTGGTTCATTGCAACCATTCCCACTCCAAAGCACTTAAGAATGATTGTGCTAAATGTGTGGTTCCTCAATACCAATTCCACCCCAAATACCAATCCCACCCCAACACCCTGAAAGATGGTTGTGCTGCCTGTGTGGTTCATGAAGACTATTTCCATCCCAAAGCACTGAACAATAGTTGTGCTGAATGTGCAGTTCATTAATACCACTCCCACCCCAAAGCACTGAAAGGTCATGCTAAATGTGTGATTCGTAAAGACACTCCCTCCCCAAAGCCCTGAAAGATGGTTGTAAATCTGTGTAATTCCTTAAGACCACCCCCATCCCAATGCACTGAAAGATGGTCACACTCCCTGTGTGGCCACAATTACCACTCCCTCCCCAGTGCATGGGAAGATGGTTGTGCTATCTGTGTGGTTCCTTAATATCACTCTAACCAAAAAACAAACCAAAACATGGTTGCTGTGTCTGTGCAGTTCATTTATACATCTTACTCCACAGCACAGGACAGTTATGGTACCAGTAGGGATAATTGATATCACCTCTACCATAAAGCATTTCAAGATGGTGGGGGTACTTGTGGGGATCATTGATATCACCTCTACCATAAAGCATTGCAAGATGGTGGGGGTACTGTAGGGATCACTGATATCACTTCTACCATAAAGCATTGCAAGATGGTGGGGGTACTTGTGGGGATCATTGATATCACCTCTACCATAAAGCATTGCAAGATATTTGTGGTACCTGTGGGGATCACTGATATCACCTCTATCATAAAGCATTTCAAGATGGTGATGGTACCTGTGGGGATAATTGATATCACCTCTATCATAAAGCATTGCAAGATAGTGGTGGTACCTGTAGGGATCATTGATATCACCTCTATCATAAAGCATTACAAGATAGTTGTGGTACCTGTGAGGATCATTGATATCACCTCTACCATAAATCATTGCAAGATGGTGGGGGTACCTGTGTGTTTCTTTGATATCACCTCTACCATAAAGCATTGCAAGATGGTGGGGGGTACCTGTGGGGATCACTGATATCACCTCTACCATAAAGCATTGCAAGATGGTGGGGTACCTGTGGGGATCACTGATACCACTCCTATGCCACAGCACAGATAGTTGTTCTGCCTTTAGTGGTTCCTAATACCACATCCGCCACAAAGGACTCCTATGTTTCATGTGTACTTGCTTGGTTCTTTACTTCATCCACGTGACTCCCACTGCAGAGGTACGAGCAGCACATGACAATCCCGAGCAACGTTACATTCCCAGCACTGTGTGCAGATTACACAGGGCAGCAATTTTCCTTATCTCCCACATCGCTCCCAGTCCCCGTCAGTCACATGAACAGGGAAACCTAGGAGATTTGAACAATCTAGTCACATAACTAGGTTTGATTGCAAGTGGGCCAGATAAAAATTAGGGACGGCTACAAAAACAGGTTCAAAAAACAGGCTTTCAACTGGCTCTCCATGTAGAGCAACTCAACCACCAGCTGAGCTGGTGGCCGGGTAAACGACTTGCTGTGGAGGAAAACAGTGTTTATATAAACAACAGGGTTTATGCACAAGCGGCCCTGACTCTGCAACCACTCATTGTGAGCACAGCTGCTACAGCCTGAACCTCTGGGAATGTATGCACATGCAGAAGTTCAAGAATGGTCATTGCATGCCAACTTGAACACAGGTGAATGCTCATCAAGGTATGAAAACATGAACTATCATGAAAACATGGACCACCATGCACCATCCTCATCAACAGAATGAAGCCAAATAAAACTGGACCTAGAATAAAGCCTGACTGTTTCAACTGACAATCAACAGTCTACACTTGTATCAGGTTATTTGTACCACTGTGTAGTTGAAACTGAATAGGTCAGTCTTCATCTGGAAGGTTACACACCCCACTGCCCCTCCACCACACACACACACACACCTTTTGTCCCACAAAGTAAATCATAATTCTTCTGCAAATCAATTATAATCAATAAGATGTATGTGAGTGTGTGTGCATGCATGCATGCATGGGTTTGTAATTGTATGCATTTGTGTGTGTGTGTGTGTGTAGTGTGTGTGTGTCTGTGTGTGTGGTGTGTGTGTGTGTGTGTGTGTGTGTGTGTGTGTGTGTGTGCCTATGGTGTGAGCGTGTGTGGTGTGTGTGTGTGTGTGTGTGTGTGTGTGTGTGTGTGTGTGTGTGTGTGTGTGTGTGTGCGCGCGCGCGCACCTGTGAGTGTGTATGGAGGAACAGAGGTGCCACACATGCATGTGTTTTGGAGGAATAGGTAGAAGGTTTTGTGTGTGTGTGTGTGTGTGTGTGTGTGTGTGTGTGTGTGTGTGTGTGTGTGTGTGTGCTCATATGTGCATGTGCATTATCTGTACCAAAGTGCATGTGTAGGTGTGTAAGACAGACCCTTTTTCAATTGGTTTAAGATTTGTCTTTGAGGTGTATGTGAGCTACTTATTTACACAAAAGAATCACTGCTTGCAGTAATTTTAAGTTTGGTGGTTATTATTAACCATGATTTTCAGTGTGTGTGTGTGTGTGTGTGTGTGTGTGTGTGTGTGTGTGTGTGTGTGTGTTGTGTGTGTGTGTGTGATGTGTGCATATATGTGTGTATGTGCATGTCTGCATTCATGTGTCTGTATCAGTGTATGTGAGCATACTTAAATGGCTGGCCATTTGTAATGGATTTTTTCCCTTTTCTTTTCGTTTCTTCTATAAACACTGTAGTGATGAAAAAAAAATGCACTGCTCATCTCATTTTCAGGCCATCACAGTGTAATCATGTTTCATTGTCACCTCTTCTTCATGCACAGCACTGGCTGTATTTACCTAACATGGATAGGATGGGCAAGGGTGGAAGTGTGGGTGACAAAGAGGGGGAGGCAGAAGCGATGTCACGTGTGTGTGTGTGTGTGTGTGTGTGTGTGTGGTGTGTGTGTGTGTGTGTGTGTGTGTGAGAGAGAGAGGGGAGAGAGAGAGAGGAGAGGTGTGTGTGGAGGGGAGGGGGGGGGGGGGACTCATGCAGCGCTCCAGCAACTTTCGTCCCGCTCCTTCCTTGAGACAGCTTCATGCGGCACAGGACCATCGCCACCCAAACATGAAGAAGGCCACCATGTGGCACATAAGACAGCCTTTTGGTTGAGGAAAAGAAGCGAAATACACCGACTTTCTCATCGTTGGCTGACAAACAGCCGAATTTGAACTAAAGTTCAAAAGGAAGCAGAGCTCTTTGAGAGACATACAACAAACTCGCCCACTACTGCCAGTGACAACAGTTGCCACAGAATATGCAGACCTACGTCTGTGAGCTTACCTTGTCCTTAAGGGTCTCAGGCCAATAGGACGTTAATCTCTCCCTTCAAGTTCAAGTTTAACTTAAGAAAGACCGATGCCCATCGTCAGCCAACCAACACCAGAATTTGAACTTAAGTTCAAAAGGGCTCAGAGCCCTGAGAGTGACAGACAATGGCCCCCACACGGAACTCACCCACTACTGCCAGCAACAACAGCTGCCACAGAATAGGCAGACCTATGTCTGCATGTATACCCTGTCCTAAAGTGCCTATGGCCAATAGGACATAAATCTCACTCATCACCGGCTTCACAAATTATTTATCAGCATTATAAATTTGTTGTCATGACAGAAAAGAGACAGAGACTCAGAGACAGAGTCCGCAGCACGCTAACCTATAGGACCGTAAGACAGTTTCTTTCCACCTAAAATTGAAATTAAAGTCAATTTTCATACAGGTGCACAGCTGTCTAAATGTCTTACTAACATCGCGAATGTACACACACACACACACACACACACACACACACACACACACACACACCACACACACACGCACACACACACACACACACACACACCATACCATGCACATACACTCTCACACATACACATGCGCACACACACATACATACATGCATCACATACACCTGCGCGCGCACGCACACACACACACACACACACACACACACACACACACACGCACTCACACACACACACACACATGGGTCCGTATCCACCCACACCCATACACACACACACACACACACACACACACACACACACACACACACACGTGTACACTCACCACAAACACATACAATGATAATAATTACACAATGTTATGTAGGTAGGCTACCCAAGGTCTGGCCAGCGTGTTGGGCTAATGTGCAAATCAGACATCTGCTGAGTTAAAGCGTGAGACCTGCTTAAATTCTCTTATCTCAGTCATTAATTCATTTATTCATCAGCTTCAAATTGTGTGCAGTATCATCTCGAAACTTAGCGGATGAGGTGTAGCATATGTGGACTAGCACGCATGCAGTGACACCTTGATGAAACTGGAACTGAACTGGTATGTGTGTGAGTGTGTGTTTGTGTGTGTGTGTGTGTGTGTGTGTGTGTGTGTGTGTGTGTGTGTGTGTGTATGTGTGTGTGTGTGGGGTCTGTTGTGCACTCAGTGTGCAAGTCAATGGGTTGAAGATGCAAGTGGCAGGGGTGGACCATGTGTGAAAGTGCCTTTTGCCATGTGTGTATTACTAATTACAGAAAATCTGGATGGGCAAGATACAGTTCCTTTCATTTTGTTTTATTTTACTACCTTTCGCTGGCTGCTTTCGGGGTGCTGTTGGATTCTTTTTTGAATCCTTGGTGGTGAGAACACCACACAATTACGGACTGTGGTGTGTCTCTATTTGACGCCAAGAGCACAGACACAATCAGCCGTGTCTCCCTGATGAGTCCGATCCATCGGACGAAAGGCCTAGGAGCAGGTGTTACATATAGATCTGCCTTCAAGCGTGATTGCGATGGTTCCCTCATGCAGCTAGTGAAGGCTGTAATTATTTATAATATACATTTTCCCATTTTCTTCATCTTCAACCCTTTTTTCTTTTTCTTTTATCAAATTTCAAATCTTTGCCAAATCATTACTATAATGATGGAAGAAATGTTAACCTGCACTTGTTTTCCCCCACTACTTAATTGTTCAGCAAGATGCAGTTATTACCATAATCATAAATCATTGTGCACCAATATATGTTCTTTGCCACAGCTGAAGAAGGGTTCAACATTAAGTAAACATTATCCTTCTTTTTCTTTTTTCATTAGTATTTGCCAGTTTTCATTAAAGTGCAAATTTGAATTCTTCTCCTGGGAAGATATGTTTACGGACACAAAATCCTATAAAGCATATTATCAGTATTACTCAATTTCATTGCATTTTCTTTTTTTCTCTCGTAAAATTCAATGCACAAAGCACAAATATAAAATCCTCTACCTCATTCCCTGTCATTGTCATCCTTACGTTCCTTCCCTGAAAATAAAATTTTAAAAAAAGAAAGAAAACCACAGAAACCAGTGTATCATTTAGATGTTGCGGGCCACTGAGAACCTTTACTTGCTGCAATGATGATCAAATTTTATTTTGTACAATCTCATGTGTATAAAAATAATTCCAAACACATTTCAAGCTGTTTCCATTTCAATAGTTACAGATCAAATACTGTATGAAAGGGTGATGAGAATCCCATACTTTCTTGACAAAATAAATAAATGAATGAATTAAAAAAAATCTGTGCAATCAGTGAAACACTACTCTAACTGGCCCAAATCTTTTATTTCCAATGATCACACACGTCATTTCATAATCACAATGACCTTTTGTCAGTAACTGTCATGTTCATACTGCACATCTATTCTTAACCTAAATAGTAAATTGGGTATCTAATCATACCGGTTGTTCAAGTCGTCCCACATAAAAGCATTTGAAGCAATCAAACATCAACAATGATGTTTATCACTGATCAGTTGTTTACCTTGAAAGAGCAGTCTATAATGATGGAAATAACTGAAACATCCAGCCTGCAGGGAGGTACTGCTACGTCCTGTGTGGAGTCACCGGTGGTTTGGCGGCCGTTGACACTCACCTGCGCTGATAGACAAGGCGTGTCGCGCTACCACGCTTGTCTACACGCGTTCCCGTTCCCGGATAAGGGAAACAACTCTTAGTTTCATCAGAGTTACGACATCTTGCAAAACCCCAGAATTAGGCCGCTCTCAAACTAACATTTCCCCAAAACTCTCCGAAAATCCACCTAAACTCATAGTAACCCTTCCACAAATCCCTTATACTCTATTGAAATTGAAACATTAATTCTCAGTTTTTTGATACCACCAAAGACCTTGGATTACTGCAGTCAGTTGAAATACCAACACGTGGCAATGCATTCTTGGATTTACTTTTTACCAATTGTCCAGGCGCTTTAGGCAATCAGGAATTAATTGCAGGCCTGGGTGATCATGACATAATTATCTTAGACAGTAACTTTCAACCTTTTCGAAGAAAACCCCTAAACGTACCATCAGACTCTGGAACCAAGCAGACTTACCAAAATTACGCAGGGATACTCATGATTTCAGTCGTCTTTTTTTGAGGTCTCATAGTGTTAAAGATAATGTCAATGACCTTTGGAAGTGTATAAAAACTAACTTGGAATTTATTATGGATGACAACATACCAACTAAAATAACTTCAAGCAAGAACCACCAGCCATGGATTAATACAAAAACCAAACGTTTGTTAAGAAGGAAACATCGGTTCTTTAAGAAATTGAAACTAATTCAGAAAGATTACTGATTAGGTATAAACATATTAAGAGAATGTGTTAGAAGGAATGTAGGCTTGCTCATTCCGATTATGTTAATTCGATGATTTCAGAAGGTGATCATCAAAACAAGAAATTATGGTCTTACATAAGGAGTAAGAGACAGGACAATATTGTGATTCCAGACCTGAGAAATAATCAGAATAACCTAATACAGGACCCTGAAGGAATTTACTAAACAATCACTTTTGTTCGGTTTTCTCAAATCCCAAGCCTCTAATTAATGTTAGACTAAAGGATGATGATAAGCTCCCCGAAATGCAAAATATCAAAGTAAGCAAAGCAGGAGTATTTCAGTTACTGACCAACATCAATGAAAACAAAGCTACTGGTCCTGATGGCATTCCTGGCAAGCTCTTAAAATTATGTGTCAATGAATTGGCTGAGGTATACCAACTACTTTTCCAAGCTTCACTGGACCAGGGAGTAATACCTGACGAGTGGCGAGATGCTAGCATTGTCCCTTTATTCAAAAAGGATGACAAAACAAAAGCAGAAAACTATAGACCTGTATCTCTTACATCCGTATCAGCAAAATTATTAAACATATATTATATAGTAGCATAATGGACCATTTTGATAAATATGACTTCTTAAATAACGCCCAGCATGGTTTTAGACAGCGAAGGAGTTGTGAGACTCAACTTATAACAACTCTCAATGATTTTAATAACTGTCTTAACAACAGACAGCAAATAGATGCGATTTTATTAGACTTTTCTAAAGCCTTTGATAAGGTTGACCATGAGGGCCTGCTACTTAAATTAGAACAAATCGGCATCGGCGGTTCTTTGCTAAAATGGTCTAGATCATTCCTCGTTGGGAGAACGCAGAAAGTTATTGTGGAAGGGTCGTCATCCCATTGTAAACCAGTCTTGTCAGGTGTACCACAGGGAACTGTTCTGGGGCCCTTGTTGTTGTTTTTTTTTATTTATATAAATGGCATAAGTAGAAATCTCTCTCCTGAACTACCATAAGGCTTTTTGCAGATGACAGCTTAATATATAGCACAATCAGAAGCAAGAATGATACACGCATTCTACAAGAAGATCTAAACGCTTTACAAGAGTGGGAAAGAACTTGGAAAATGGAATTTCATCCCCAGGAGTGCTAAGTGTTGCGTATATGTAATAAACGCTCACCAACTAGATCAGAATACTCTATTCACAATACTATTCTTAAAGAAACCAATGCTGCAAAATATTTAGGCGTGATTATAGATAGTCGTCTCAAATGGAAAGAACATTACAATTTAGAATGTAAGAAAACAAACAACATCTTAGCTTTCTTATACAGGAATATCAACGACTGCCCCCAAAAGGTTAAGGACGACTGCTATAAAACACTGGTTAGACCAGTACTGGAATATAGTTGCTCAGTCTGGGATCCTTACAATCTAAAGGACATTGATAACCTCGAAAAGATTCAGAAGAGAGCAGCACGGTTCGTAACAGGGAGTCCATATCAGAGAGAAAGGGAATACTAGGAAGAACATGAGGAAATTAGAATGGAAACCCTTAGAAGAGAGAAGAGCTTTTATTAAACTTAATACCTTCTTCAAAGGCAGAGCTAAACTAATTGATACCCAATGGAACAACTAGTATTGAATAAAAGTAGCACCAGGAGTGGCGGTCAATCTTATGCCATACCTGCATCAAATATTGACAGCCATTTACATTCATTTTACCCTAGTTCTGTAAGGTTGTGGAACTCACTGCCGGGTGCCATCAAGATTGCCACAAATGCAGTCTCTTTTAAAAATCAAATTGATACGACAGTCTTGAGATCTGCATATTGACTGATTTTTCTATTTTAACTTCCCCAGATATTTTATGGTTACCTAGGCCTTAACCTGGCCATTGCTTTTAACTTTTTAAATATCATGTGCGACCCCTTGTTGCCAAATTTTGCTCCAGGGGCCAACAGGCTGAGTCGCACTTTGTTTCTTTAACATGCGCGCTGGTGACCTACTCATTTTTGAGTGAACCAGTTTTTTAGGAAGAAGAAGAAGAAGAAATCAATTTATCACAGCCAGTACATAAAACATAAAGATATGTTAATCTATATGGTGAAAGGAATCTTTTTCATCGTTCACGAAACTAGACAAGGGAAAATAGCACGAGATGTGAAGCAGTATGGTAAAGCGTCTTTTTATCCATAACTGAAAAGGTTTTCAGTTCTGATAAAGAAGGTACAAAGGAGACCAGCACAATTAGTACAGAAGCTTCGAAGTTAGTCCTATACGTACAGGATTGGCTGAAACATAATTTTAGAGGCAAGTAGAACCGGATTCGTCCTTTAATCAAGCATCTGTGTTAGAGGCGAAATGCAAATGAACACACAAGTCAAGTTAAACCATTATAGCATAGCTGATCAAATAAAGGTATTTCCAGGGCATCAAAATCACAGGAAAAACGGTCACATAGCAAAACAAGTTGAACCATCGGAAAAGAAAAGCCCATCCTTAAAAAGAAACAACTTGCTGAAATGGTTATGACATGGTTGCAAACTTCATAAGACACAAAATTAGGCCGTGATTAGAGCGGTAGGCTCCCAAACTGGGGGGGGGGGGGGGGGGGGGGGGGGACGCAAAAAAACAAACAAACCATACATTGCCACAAATATGACCTTTTTCAGCCATGTGGACAAGTAAACATGGCAGAATGGACTAGCGTCCATACTGGACAGTGTGTACAATTTTACGGCCTAATTGCCAGACTAAATACCAGGTAAAAGCTGGCATGCCTTAAAATGCTGCCAGAAAAAAAAGAATTTATAACAGTTTCAGAACACACACAGGGAGAGAACCCACAAAGACAGAAAAAAAGAAGAATTTATAACAGTTTCAGAACACACACAGGGAGAGAACCCACAAAGACAGAAAAAAAAGTAGGCGTCAGAAGATAAAGATAAATAAATCAATAAACGAATAGATAAATGAATAAATGAATAGACAAATAAATAAACAAATAAATTCAAAAGGCAAAGCCAAAGAGACGGAGTGACGGAGAAGAGGAAGTTGCCAAACAGTACTTCCATCAGGCGGGGGGGGGGAGGGGAGGGGGCAATGTAATGAGGAGGCAAGAGGGAGTGCCGGGGGCAAGAATGAAAAATTTTCTGAGGTGCGAAATAACGCTCAATTAAACCGGTCATACACAACATGACACAGACAAGTTGAGTAAATGTTCCACTTTCAGGACCTACTTCTTCTTCGGTGACGTCGCAAACAACAGAGATCAGCGCAAAATTGCACAGAGCCCCCAGGTCGCTGTCGGCTTCTAGATTCTCCTTTCCTTCAACATTTAAGGCAAGTTAATCTGAGAGCTAAATGTAGCTGAAGTTCGTTATCACACTTCCACCAAATATACATGAATACAAGCACTAAACATATACTATTCCGCTTCCCCGCCGCTCATTCTGAACGAAAGCCATTCCCCGCACTGGCAGACATTATCGAGCAAGCGCGTGCGCGCACGCTCACATATACACGCGCGCGCGCGCGCGCGCACGTACGCACGCGCGCGCGCACATCTCAAATCTCGGGAAAGTTCGACGACAAAACGTAGGCTACAGACAGTCTACACAAGCACTGACACAATCTGAACTGAAATCCTTCACGAAGGAGGTTCAGGAACCTATCACCGAATAGCTTTGGACTCAGAGCCGCACCGACGACTCCTGACGAAGGCAGGCAGCACTAGGCGTCAAAAGAGTGGCCTATAGGTCCAATCCTGTTTGCCATTTTCATTTATGATTAATTTGTGGTAAAAAAAATATATGTTTTATCCATAAACGTGTCAATCACTTAATACATTCCCTGATGTCGGGTATGTTTAAATCGTTTTTACTTGATTGCCGTTTGCCTACTTGTTTTATCTTGTTTACCATTCTACATGAAGCTGAAACACATCTTTAAAGTTTCTAAATGAACTGGTCAGGTGGGTTAGGTAGCAAAATTCGGAGGTGTATGAGCTAAGACAACACGAGGGACATGTCATCGGACTCGACAACCCAGACAGAGACAATGTACTGTAGGACGGCAATGATGTTCAAGGTGAGGACCACCATCAGACGGGAAGACGATGACAAGACAAGACAAGACAAGACAAAATTCTTTATTTACGAGGATAATAGATAAGCACTGATGTGCTTTTTTACATCCAGTCCTCGCCCTGAGTAGGGTGAACAATATAAAATAAAAGGTAACAAAGGAAGCATGCAAAAGTGACTAGAACTACAATACAATACGGGATTAAAAAAAAGAGAGAGAGAGAGAGAGACGCAGGAGCGAAGGGAGTGCAGGGTAAGTCTGCAGAGAGAGAGAGAGAGGAGAGAGGGTGGGGGAGAAAGAGGCGAGAGTGGGTGCGATAAGAGAGCATGTTTAGAACAATCTGACAATCAAAAAATTCCAAAGAGATACAAGACAATCGATTTTGAAGCACCGGGGGAGGGAGGGGGGGGGGGCGATAGAAATAAAGCACAAATGGAGGTGGGAAATGCATAATGATAGCCCAGTCGCTACGGGTAGGAGGGGATGTCATATGGATAATAAATCAAGTCATTCCAGCAGAACCGTGAGAGAGAGAGAGAGAGAGAGAGAGAGAGAGAGAGAGAGAGAGAGAGAGAGAGAGAGAGTCACATAAGAATACAAGCATATCGACAGAATGACAAGAGGGCAGGAGGTAATAGGAAATCACACACACACACACACACACACACACACACACACACACACACACACACACACACACATACATGTACTCATATAAGACATACTTACTAAACAAAATAACATACATGTGCATTTCAAGTACAAGACACTTTCTAAATAGTCAGGTATATATATAAGGCAAAGAGGGTGGTGGTGATTGGTGGTGGATTTATGGCGGAGTATGTAAGTACTGGCACATAAGATGGTTGAAATAATGGTGTTTGAAGGTTGATATGCATTGGCGTTGTTTGGTTGATTCAGGGAGCGAGTTCCATTGACAGGAACCTGAATATGTTAAACTGGATTTGAATAAGTCAATTCTAGGAACAGGGACATGAAGTTTGGGTAGAGTCCTTGAGGAATTTATTGAGAATCTGTGAACTAATGTTGAGGGTGCCTTCCCAGACACAATCTTGTGCATTATGATCCCTTTGTTGTATTGTAATCTCAGACTTAATGGGAGAACTTGAATCTTTTTATAGTCCGAGTCCAGAAGACTAATGCTTTTTAGGAGGACTAATTTGAGTGCTCGCTTGTGTAGGCTTAACAATGGTTTGAGAGTGTTAGCGCTAGCACAGTCCCATAGTGTAGATCCGTAGTCTATGTATGATTGAATATGAGACTGGAAAAAGAGCTTGCGTGAATGCAGGTCGAGGAAGCGTTTGATTTTGGAGAGTTGATAAACTTTCTGTGAAACTTTTTTGCATAGTGAGGTTATGTGAGCTTGCCAACTCATATTGTTATCAATTGTTATTCCTAGCACTTTGAGGCATGTAACCTGTTCAACGGGTTCATTTTTAAGATGTACAGGAGGAAACTTAAGAGTGAGATTTTGTCTTTTTTGCCTAGTTGTGATAAGCATGGATTTAGTTTTTTGAGGGTGAAGCGACATGTGATTTAGTTCAGTCCATTTGACGAGGTCATTCGCACTTTCTTGTAAGTGTGTGCAAGAACAGTAACATCAGAATGATTTGTATGTATTGTTGTATCATCAGCAAAGAGTTCACAGGTGGATGTGATATGGAGAGGTAAATCATTGATGTAAATTGTGAACAGTAAGGGACGCAGGATGGAGAGGAGGGGTGTGGGAGACGGCGAGACTCGGGGATGTTGGTGGAACGGGAAACAGTTTCATGAACCATGTGCCACAAGCAACCCCAAAGCCAAACAGGATCCTTGGGGTTATCAGAAAGTCCCTCGACAATCTGTACGTCAGAAACCTTTGTCGAAATCTTCAATTCACTTTTGAGATCAGTTCTTGGGTGTGGCCAGACTGTGTGGCAAACACTACACACCTGTCTGGAAGACGTCCACAGACGAGCAACAAAACCAGTATTGGTCCCCCTAGAAGAAAAAAAAAATACACGGAGCGTCTGGCAGCACCGAAGCCGCCCATTCTGGAACATCGCTAAAATAAGAGGTGACGTAGTTGATACTTTTAAGTATGTACATAGCGATGAGGATGCAGACAGACCGCAGCTCCGCCTCTTCGGGATAGGGACACCAGTGGGAACACTCTCACACTGGAGAAAAGGCACTGTATGTATGTCTAAGCAGTTAAATGCTTGTGTGCGCTATGTTTGTGAGTCTAGCATCATCTCATTGTGGTTACTTGATCACTCTCTCTCTCTCTCTCTCTCTCTCTCTCTCTCTCTCTGTGTGTGTGTGTGTGTGTGTGTGTGTGTGTGTGTGTGTGTGTGTGTGTGTGTGTGTGACACACAGACACACATACATACATACAGAGAGAGAGAGAGTAAATGGTGACTTTTTCGAGATAAAAAATATTGAAATATGCTGGGGAAAAAACAGACAAGCTAACTGGCCTATCTTTTCCCAGTTGAACTTATTCAATTAAATCAAAATCCTTTATTCGTCGTTCGTTCAGATGAAATCATTCTAGAAACAAACTTGTTTGTTCAAGATGAAATAATTCTAGAAACGGATAAACAAACACGAAAACAAACACCATCAATCAATATTGACGACTTGTTGAGCACTCATTGACATGTCACATCATCCAGCATTCGAATTTCCCTCAGAGTCCCGTTCCCGCCACTATCATTTTTCTCTCCATTTCCCTGCATTCCAAGGGCAAAATTATTTGCAGGAACAGTAAGATAACTTAAAACAAAATTTAAGTAAATAAGATTTTCTTAAAAGAAGAAGAAGAAGAAGAAGAAGAAGAAGAAGAAGAGGAAGAATCTGCTAAGTATCTGCTTGATGTAGTTTTGGCTAGTATCCAGTAAGACAAAATCTAATCACAGAAGATCAAATGTCATGTGTCAATAAACAACCAAACACAGGTTCTTTCACTTGTCAGCTCCCGCGATCTTTCCGTAAGGAACTGGGAGTGGACGCAGGTACTTCCTCCCCTCCTCCTCCTCCTTCCTCCTCTCTCTGCACACAAGTATATGATCAAAATTATAGCAAAAAGGGCCTGAAGAGGGGCATAAACATACATGATACACAGTGTGTGTGTGTGTGTGTGTGTGTGTTGTGTGTGTGTGTGTGTGTTGTGTGCGCGCGCGCGCGCGCGCGCGCGTGTGTATAGTGTGTGTGTGTGTGTGTGTGTGTGTGTGTGTGTGTGTGTGTGTGTGTGTGTGTTGATCGCTCGCTCGCATATTTGAGCATTCTTGAATTAGCAACATTAAAAGCAATCTTAAAAAAAAAAAAAAAACCGCTGCCGCGTGCGTGTGTGAATGTATGTGGACGCATGCCTCTGTGTGTGTGTGTGTGTGTGTGTGTGTGTGTGTGTGTGTGTGTGTGTGTGTGTGTGTTGATAGCTCGCATATTTGAGCATTCTTGAATTAGCAACATTAAAACCAATTTTTTTTTAAAAAGCTGGCTTTCCTAACTGGAAAAAAAATGAAGCTCAAAATGCAGAAAATTTCAAGAAAGCAGACTTGTAATTCAATGTCGCTTTTGGAGTTACTCTATCCTAGCTCAGTATTGTCTGGTGTTTCAGTGTTCCAAGTGTCTGGAGTTTCAGATTCATCGTTAAACAGCCCAGTCCAATACTGTTTGGCATTTCAGTATTAGTGTTGGAAACCCCAGTCAAACGTTATCTGACGTTTCAGTGTTACTACAGTCCTGCCCAACGTTGTCTGGACTTTCACTTTCTGCGTTACTATAGCTTAGCCCGACATTTTCTGATGATCAGTTGCAGTGTTACTATAGCCTAGCCCTGTATTGTCTAGAATTTAACTTTCACTTTTACTATAGACCTGTTAAACTGGTATTGTCTGAAGTTTCAATTTCAGTGTTTTAACAACCACCAATGTTGCTGAAATGTTATTTTCTATGTCACTATACCCCAGTCGAATATTCTGTGAAGTTTCAGTGACGATGCTACTATAGCCCGACCCATTAGTGTTCTGAATTTCAGAGTTAATGTTGCTTCAATACATCTCAGTAGTGCCTGGTTTCAGCTTCAGTGTAAGTTTAGCCCTGCCCACTATTCTCTGTCGTTCTCTAGCCCAAGCCATTATTTTCTAAAGTTTCGATGTTTGAGGTTTCAGTCTCATTGTTGTTGTAGCCCAGGCCAATAGTGTCTTGAGTTTCAAGCTGTCCCTTTTTAACAGTAGCATGACCTAGTCCCCTATCCCACCCCACCCCTTTTCCCTGAACTATAGAAGCTGGACTCTTTTTTTTTGTCTGTGACATTTAGTTTTTAAAAAATCACCTTAATATTCTATATAAATGCCAAATAAACACACACATTACCGCACTGCTTTGTTTAAAAGATTCCAATCTTAAAATTTGACAGAAAGCCGTCTTTCCAAGGGAAGTTATCTAGTGGGATTTTGAATGGCAGCCTGTTAAAAACTCTGTTAGATAACTTCCCTTGATAGTGCCTGAAGAAGACCCAAGAGGTCGAATGCATTAAGTTTTGTCCTGCAATCTGTGGCGGTAACTAACCCCTTTTCTTTCTAAACAGAACTGGTCGTTAGACCGGTCTCCGTTTGGCCTGGCGACTTTCATTTACCAGCTAAATAACAGATGAACATCCATTACTAATGTTAAACATTAACAGTGACAGAAGTAATCGAAAAGCAGCCTCATTGGAATATGTGTCCAGCTGATTGAATCGCTTCGAAAATCCCGATGCTCAAACTGTTTTGATCTTGAGACATCGAGCTCTCGTGCTCCAGTTCTTATAGCCAACACAGCAGACATTTAAAGCGACAAGCTTTTGTGTTGTCGTTGCCAAAGTAAGCCGACACGAATAAGCGAATGTTTATCTTAAGCGATCGGTTGTATGTTATGACAGAAACGCCCCAAATGTGCCATAGAGGCCTATTTTGGTATAAGCACATTTGTTTATGAACTGCTTGGGAATTGAGCAGTCAGATATTTTCCCGTAACTGGATCTGATGCGTGCATCAGTTTAATAATTAAAAACTCCTCCTCTCTCTCTCTCTCTCTCTCTCTCTCTCTCTCTCTCTCTCTCTCTCATCACCACACACACACACACACCACACACACACACACACACACACCACACACACCCTCACACATCGTCATCATCATCATATCATCATCATCATCTCATCATATCATCATCATCATCATCATCGTCATCATCTCATCATCATCATCATCATCTCATCATCGATCATCATCATCATCATCATCATCATCGTCATCATCATCATCATCTCATCATCATCATCATCATCATCATCATCATCATCATCATCATCATCTCATCATCATCATCAGCACGGCATATCATCATCATCATCAAAGACATGCGGCAATGGACATAGAAGGACCGATGGTGCATAGGACCCATATAACGGCTGATTAGCGATGTGCCTGAGAGTCATTGAAGGCGGAGAACACAAAGGGCTTTGAACAGAAATTAGTTTTTGGTCTGGATTTTAAAATGAAGTAGTAACGAAACGTGTCAGCAGAAAATGAAACGGCGACGATGCAGGGAGAGGGGTGGGTTGCACTCGCGCGATCCGTCCTGCTTAAAAAAAAAAAAAATATATATATATATATATATATAAAAACTTTAAAAATAAAAAGCAGGTGCAAAAAAAGTAATTCAAGAAAAAAAATAACATAAAATGAAGTGAAATAAAATGGCTTATAAATATGATGCCATGCTGAATGTTTTCATGTATTACTGGATTATCACTATACTGCACATTTTCTTAACAAGCAACAAACAAACAAACAAAAAAAGACCCCCCCCCCCCCCCACCCCAAAAAAAAAAAAAAAAGCCTAGGATCAGGGTCGATCGATTTGGGGGAAGTTAGGGTGGAGGAGGGGGGGGGGGGCATGTCCCCGGACCTGCTTGCAACAGAGGGGGTTTGTTCCCTTGTTTCACACTTAAACATCCCAACTGCTTCCCACCCTCCACCCCGTCCCTTCCTTTACAACGTAACTGATCCGCCAGCCCTTGAAATGGATGTTCACTCAATAAAGCAACTGATAAGAAAATCAAGGAATATTGTGATCAAATGCGGAGAAGCGAAAAGTTAGATGGGAGCATGGTTTAGTACTGCTGACAATGTACGGATAAGACAAACGGGAGAGGCAGACAACCCTCCAGTGGGCTGCAACCTTCCGCTGTCGGAAGGCTTGCGTGATCCAGTGATCCCCTTTGCTCTGCTGACAGGGGCATCCAAACTTCATGCAAAGCCAAGCTGCTGACTGGTCTAGGTACAAGGCGGTAGAATTTGATGCCACTTATCAAGTCTCCCATGGCTGGGACAGGCTGAGGGTGAGGGCCAGACTGACATTACCTATTTTTGTTATCTTCTTAAAGAACAAGTACGGTAACTCTTGCTCACATGACGAAATACATTGTCGCCCGTCGTTTATTTCATCATGGGAGCAAGAGTTACCTTACTTGTTCTTTAATTACTGTTTACTGTTCCGTGCCTCATATAAGATTTCCTAATTTCCCACTGGATCTTTTCTATCCTCTACACCCCTTCAAGACTTTTGTTCCACGTACTTCCTTTCTCCATGGGCTTCTTTAGACCCGCCGACTTGTGACGGTGGTGAATGAGAGCATGGAGATAGCGACAGCAAAGGCTCTAAACATATCTCATTGGCTTGGACCCCTCCTACCCAGGAAATACATACTGGCCCGTGTATATCAATCAGCTACCCCTGCGTTGGGCTGGGTAGGGCAGGTATAGCTTCCGCGGCTCGCTATGATAATCCCTGAAGCGCTCAGCTTCTGTCCCCGGGAGTCTCGTATGATCAGGAAGGACAGAACTGGTTGGCTTCTATTTGTCAGTGTCTCTTCAGCAACCCGGAAGGAGTCAACACTAAAGTTTCTTGACCCTGGCCCTTTAGTTGAACTCCAAAACGGGTAGATAACGGAGGGATAAACTATTACAATCATATAATATAGGTTCTTCTACAAATTGCCCCCTCCCCCACCCCCACCGCCTACCAAGAAAACAAACAAACAACCGATAGAAACTAGGGTCTTCTCGGGACAAAGATGTCAACAGTCAGTCTCAAAAGTAAGCGTAAAATCGGGTTTGGCGGAGTCGTGGTTGATAATTGAGGAGTTGAGAAAACAAACATTGGTCCACCCGCAGTTCATTCGCAGTTCAGAATGGTTTTCAAGGTCTGTCAGTAACCCGATATCCATTGGCAGGCGAAGAACTATGTTATTCCTCATTGAATGCGAATCAAAGCGCCAGACAGACCAGCTATGGAGGACCACGATGTTTGTGGACAGAGGGATCCAGGTGCCTCCGCATTAGCGGCTTAAGTCGTCCAAAGGTGTCATCAGGGATCCGGATCTGAAGAGTGTTTCAGAGGCACCAATTAAAAGTGAGCTTGGAGTAAGTGCTGCCATCATGTACTGATATTGCTCTGTGTGTGTGTGGGGGGGGGGGGGGTATCTTTCACGCACTACATTCAGAGAGAACAATGGCCGGACTATAAAACACTTTATTAACTAAATACTAGATTGCACAGGGACTGAGAAATAACAACGTCATCACACAAAGAGGGTCAGGGTAGAATTGAGGAGATGGTAGCATGCAAGAGACAGAAGATACAACCCGGGGGCTTTCCCACCTTACCATCTGGGAGCGACTGTTTATCAACGTTGACAGGCGGTGCCTGAGCTATGTTTAGGGCTATTGCAATGGGTACTGTTGGACACAATCCTGTATTGACTAAACAGCAAACAAATATACATAGTGCATATATGTATATCACCATAATTAGGTCATTTGGAGTAACTGACGTTCACCGTGTGACCATTCGCAAAAGGTCAGAAAAAAGAATCTTTCCTTCGTCACTGCCTCAGAACATCTCAACGTTCGAGTGGACCTCTCTGTTCTGATTCGGATAAGGCGTTTTCTATGTCGAAAGTCTGGCTATACATTCGAGACAGGTGCTCTGGGGAGAAGATTTGAGGTGCGTGCTGCAAAGCCGTACACCAGCGGCCTTGTCAGGGAGACCAGCCATTGGCGGCTGACTGCAAGTAGCAGCCACCCCATCTCCTCACGGGACTGCCCGATGTAGAAGGTGGAGAAACCAATCCTCAAGATGAAGACTGATAGAAGACACGCTTTGCAGAAGCAACAAGAAAGAAACAAAGAAAGAAAAAAGAAAAAAAGGGGAAAAAGAAAAAGAAAGAAAGAAAAATAGCTGGCAGTCAATTCGTCTTCCGTATGTCATACTCAACAGCTGTGACCAAAGTCCGGGCAAACGCGAATGAAAGATGTTGGCGGAAAGCCTACATTACTCCAATTCCAAACCATGAAAAAGACTTGATCTTACGTATTATATAGCCCAACAGCTCTGACCACTTGCCGCTGGAAAATATAGTCGACTAATGTGAAAAACAGACACTGAAGGCCTTTTTGGTCACAGAACGGTGTGGTTTCCGCTAGTAGCCTACCATTCTGCTGTTGACACTTTAGTCCGTCCTGAAACCGCCATCCGACATACTTGTGTTAACAAACGACATATTGTAGTGATCCTTTTTTGAGTGGAGAAAACTTGCGACACCAAATTGAAATCTGGTATTCTCACACAACTCTACATGATCTGGGTTTTTGAGGCCATCTACCGCTCTTAATCTAAAAAAAAAATGTGTGTGTGTGTGTGTGTGTGTGTGTGTGTGTGTGTGTGTGTGTGTGTGTGTATGCATGTGTGTGTGTGTGTGTGTGTGTGTGTGTGTGTGTGTGGGGTGTGTGTGTGTGTGTGTCTGTCTGTCTGTCTGTCTGTCTGTCTGTCGGTGTGTCTGTGTGTTTTCGACTTTGCACTCTATGTGGTTGGAGCCATCTATGCTGGCGAACGATGACTCCAACTTCTGCATGGACATGACCCCACAGCGGGCTGGGGACAGGAGACTTAGTGTATACACTTCCACGACATTCCACAATAATTGGCTGACCCTGGAATCCGATTGGATAACTCCGCCATTCCAGCTGTGAGAGAGGCTGAATTTCTGGGATTTATATATATATATATATATATATATATATATATATATAATATATATATAAAACTCAACTTTTAAAGCGACAAGTCACAAACAAACAAAACATGATATGCAATCAAATGAAGTCCATTGAAACGTATCAACCATGGAGAGAGAGAGAGAGAGAGAGAGAGAGAGAGAGAGAGAGAGAGAGAGAGAGAGAGAGAGAGAGAGAGAGAATCCTCATTCATAAAAAAGGCAACGCCCATTTATGAAGAGTGTGTTCATTACTGATAACAAACCCACATTACAATTGACATAAACAATACAAAATATTGTTATGATGTTGCATGTTCGTTCATCTGAAAGGCCATGTATAAGTAAGTATACTCATATTTTTTTCATGACAAAAGTCACTGTGAAGAAAGTTAAGGCTCTGTTCGAAAGCATTAGGGTTTCTTTATAATGTTGTTGCTATGAGTTCTTTCGATGATAAAAGAAACCAGAACAATATAGTACAATGTGTAATTCATCTTCTTCTTTTTTTTTTTTTAAGAAAATGGAAATACTAACATAGGGTGTATTTCATTTTTGTGACTAAATAATGCCCAGCTATATCTGACATCCCCAAGCGTAGTTTAGTCATTATAGGCTTCAAAGTGTAGTCATGCAGGCGGTAATTTACATTATATATGATACCGCTACTCTCGCTTTTCTCCTCTCTTTAATATCTTCATGTTCTTTATTAATCTATTTCTTTACTTATCAGTCTGTTGACCCCTTTCTTATTCCGAGTGTCTTTCAGATATATTCACCGCCTCTTTTTAGATTCATCGTTCTTCGTTCTTTCCTTTATTTGGGGGAGAGAGGAGAGAGAGAGAGAGAGAGAGAGAGAGAGAGAGAGAGAGAGAGAGAGAGAGAGAGAGAGAGAGAGAAGCATTTCTCCCTGTAATTTCTTTGTCCTGAGTGAGAGAGAGACGAAGGAGCAAAAGGAGTGCAGGGAAGGGCGATAGAGAGAGCGAAAGGGAGAGAGGGACAAAGAGGCGAGAGTGGGTGCGGGAAAGAGCATTAAAACAATCTGACAATAAAAAAAATTCCAAGAGGAGAGAGAGAGAGAGAGAGAGAGAGAGAG
>CM065737.1:29517755-29522755 GCA_033310375.1 Conus canariensis | reverse complement strand
AGAAATCAGTGGCGTAATTTTACACACACACACACACACGCGCGCGCGCGCGCGGCCCCGCGCTCATACAGAGAGAGAGACAGAGAGAGAGAGACAGAGACAGAGAGCACTGCACAGCACAGCACAACACAGCACACAGAGAGAGAGAAACACGGGCATGTACACACACACACACACACACACACACACACACACACACACACACACACACACACACACACACAATCACACACACAATCACACACACACACACACAAATGCGCGTGCGCGCGCGTCTTAGTCATGTGAGAGATAAATGGCACACTTTACACACACACACACACACACACACACACACACACACACACACACACACACACACCACTGTATTATTCTAATTAGAAGCTATCAACGAGGAAAAATCGTAGTGACCTTTGATCGAGAGCCGTCCCACACAACAACACAGTGACGTCACAAGTGCACAGCCTTCCACCCATTCACCCTCCTCCCTTACCTCCCGCCCCCTCTCCTATCCACCCTGAGAGTTCTTCCTCAATTCAGCCAACCTCTCTCTCTCTCTCCAATTTAAACAAAGCCCAAGAGAGGCAGAAGCACTTTTCACGACCCTCCTACACGTGTAAAGCGCTTACTCTGGGCACCAATCGCAAAGAAGTGTGGAGTTCGGTGCATCTTTTTACACGACACCCACGGATATAACTGTACAAGAGCCGAGGATGAAGAACAAGGGTTAAACAATTTACTATTAGATTCTTAGATCCAAATGTTGACTTTTGCCTCCACACCCTGAGATTTGGCTAGCAATAATTTGCGTTAACTACTAACCAGAATTTATAAAAGACCTGTCAAATTAACGGTTGACTTAACACTCTTGAGTACAAACAGGCAGGCATCCTTCTACTCAAACGTTCATACAATAAAGGGACTCTTCATAAACGAAATAATCAATTTCAATGCTCGCTTCTCTTTCAGAAATACATTTTCTTTCAATGATCATCGACATTCGCATAATATGAATCTCGTTCTCCCAATATTGATTCTTTTACACGTCAAGGTTGGTTTATTGCGGAGGTTGCCTGTAGAATCATTTCCCAGAACATTATTTTTTTTCTTCCTAATCTTTACTCCAGCTATGACCCTAATCTATGGGCACGAAAGGAAGATTCAAATGAGGCAAGAAATAGTACACAGTTAATAACGAACAAGTAGGGTAACTCTTGCTCCTATGATGAAATAATGACACGCTCATAACTCCAAGCGAATGCTGCTTACGACACCAAAAATCGCCCAGCTTTCTGACAACACAGAAACACAGTGTGTGCTGTGTAGTGTCATTTCTGCAAGGCGATTTGTGCTCTGTGTTGTCCTTTCTGCAAGGCGATTTGGCGTCGTGAGAAGCATTTATTTGGAGTTATATGCGTGTAATGATTTCATCGTGGGAGCAAGAGTTACCCTACTTGTTCGTTATCATGGACATGAAAGTTAACTCTGATTGGGTATAAAGAAGTGGCTTCGATCAAATGATAAAAACTAAATGGTTCCTATGGTTGTCGGTGAACGATTTACATGTATACATTGATGTCTGGATTTGATCAAATGATAAAAGTAAATGGCTCCTATGGTTGTCGGTGAACGATTTAACATGTATACACTGATGTCTGGCTTTGATCAAATGATAAAATTGAATGGTTCCTATGGTTGTCGGTGAACGATTTAACATGTATACATTGATGTCTGGCTAAAACTAAATGGTTCCTATGGTGTCGGTGAACGATTTAACATGTAGTAGTAGTAGTAGTAGTAGTAGTAGTAGTAGTAGTAGTAGTAGTAGTAGTGTAGTAGTAGTAGTAGTAGTAGTAGTGGTGGTGGTAGGGACTTAATTAATACATAGGCCGTCAAGTCTTTCAATGTCCCCTCGTGTTATTTTGCTTTTATAACAGGGTTGAAATGCATGCAATATAAATGTTCCTACTTATTCGTCAAAGCTTCTAAACCGTACTTTAAATTTCAAGTCTTCGTCCAGCAAATTCTTAAAAACATTAGTATTATTAGCAAATTTAAGTGCAATTGGCAAATTGTTCCAGTTAGCAATAACTCTGTTACCGAACGTGAATCTCCCCATATTAGTATGAAACTGCTTAACAAATATCTTGCCTTCCGAATATCTTGTTCTATCTGTTTTAGCAGCTTCAAAAAAATAGTCCCACTGTATGTCCGTTTGCTGGTGAAATATTTTGAACACTTCAATCAAATCCCCTCTAATACGTCTACCTTTTAAAGAGTGCAAATTTAAGTAATTTAATCTGTCTGTAAAAGACATGATTGTACATTCTTGCAAGATTTTAGTAGCTCTTCTCTGTACTCTTTCGATTGCTATTGATTGTCTTTTCAAGTGTGGGTACCAGACTGCATTGCCATATTCAAGATGCGGTCTAACCATAGCTTTATATAATTTTAAAAACGTTTCTTTGTTTAGGTAAATAAAAGTTCTTTTTATTAATCCAATCATTTGGTTTGCTTTATTCATACACTTTTGAATGTGAGTATCAAAAAGTAAATCTTTATCAAAGATTACACCCAGATCCTTTTCTTCCTCACATTTCTGTACCAGCCTATTTCCACCATCCATTTTCATGTTGTATTCATGTTCTGGATTGTTTTTGCCAACACGCAAAACTTACATTTTTCAACATTAAAATATAGATTCCACTTGTCTGACCAGTTTTGGAGGCAATTTAAATTTTCTTGCAAACTCTTATAGTTATCTGATTTGTCATATATTTTTGTATCGTCAGCAAAAATTTTACAAAACTATTTACCTCATCTGGAAGGTCATTTATAAAAATAGTGAACAGTACAGGTCCTAAAATGCTCCCTTGGGGAATACCACTCATAACATCTTTCTCTGTCGACATACAATTACCCACTCTTACTCTTTGTTTTCTATTTGACAAAAAATCTCTAGTCCAGTTTACCAACTTGTCTACTATAACATATGCTTCCATTTTTCTCAATAATCTCTCATGCGGAACCGTATCAAAAGCTTTACGGAAATCAAGGTAAATTATATCAACAGGGTACTTATTCTCTAGCATGGTAACTAAATCTTCCATAACTTCAAGTAGTTGTGATATGCAAGACCTTTTTTTACGAAAGCCATGTTGGCATACTGCAAACAATTTATTATCAGTGAAGTGAGATACTATGACATCTCTTATGATGGATTCTAGCACTTTGCATGCAATACAGGTTAAGCTTACCGGACGATAGTTGCCTGGCTCAGATTTTGACCCTTTTTTAAAAATAGCAGTAACTTCTGCCGATTTCCAATCGAGGGGTAATTTTCCTGTCTCTAATGATTTGTTATAAATCTTACTGAGCAGTACAGCTAACTACTTACTTAATTCTTTTAGGACTTTAGGTGGTATTAAATCAGGTCCCTGCGCTTTTGATTGATTCAATTCAAACAACTTCTTCTCTACTGCAGCTGGAGTAATTATTATATCTGTAACTGAAATTCCATTAGATTTACTACATTCAATGAAATTAGGTATGTTGTTTGTATCTTCATTAGCAAAGACACTTGCGAAAAACTCATTCAAAACTTCAGCTTTCTCCATATCTGACTCGGCCAACCCTCCTTTACCATCATTTAGAGTATTAACCCCTGTGTTTACTTTTGTACGTTCTTGCACGTATTTCCAAAAACATTTGGGATTTTTTTTTTTTTTTTTTTACATTGTTCTGCTATTTTACGTTCATAAGCTTTTCTTGTTGATTTGATTTCATTTTTGCTCTTATTTCGCATTTCTGCATATTTACTGTAATCTTCCCCATCTTTCGTCAATAAATACCTTTGAAACATGTGTACATTGATGTCCTTTTTATACTATTCATCCTCCTCCTCTGTTTCGGGGGGGGGGGGGGGGGGGGGGTGGGGTGGGGGGGGGGGGGGGTACGGTGTGATAGAGAATATGTAACGTCATTCTGTCATCTGTCTTTCTGGATTCGGACCTGACCTACCCATAGTTTCCTTTCCACCCTCCTTCATTTATCTATATTTATTTATCTGCTTATGGTAATGGAGGTAGAGGTCATGGTAATAATAATCATTATTGTCAGTATTGTTATTATGATTGTTGTTATTCTTAATGCCCCCCCCCCCCCCCCCCCCCCCACACACACACACACACACCTTCCTAGCTCATTTACCACCGTTCCTCCACTTCCCACTCTTTGCTTTCCACACTTCACACCTTCGCCCCTAAATTTCACCTCCATCCGCCATCCCTCAGTGAGCTTTTTTTTTTTCCCCTGTGAACTGTTTTTCCAGTGAACTCTTTCCCAGTGAACTCTTTTCAGTTTCACAACTACAGAGTTCTATGTTGTTATGTTCGTCAGTTAGCCGGTGTTAGTGCTTGAAAAAAAGGTTTTATAATAAACCGAAATATTAATTTTATTGATGTTGTGTGGCTTCAACTTTTATCATCCTACCCTTAATTCACATTACTTCAGGCCTAAGAGCTCACCCATGGTCTTATCTTTGCGCCGGCTGGCATTCATGAAATAGTCCCCGTTCCTTTCATTTACGTATGAATGTTTGGCATCACCTACCGTCTGTCTTAATGTATAGATGAAATAAAAGATGAAAAATCGATTCTCAGGTTCAGTGGAAATTTCAGAACAGTTTTATTGTGTCTGTTTATAAAATATTCGATTCCTTAAGCAAGGTCTTTGCCCATTAATGTGCATATGTGTATGCCGTGCCCCTCCTTCTTCACCCCCCCCCCCCCAAAAAAAAAAAAAAACAAAAAAAAAAAAAAAAAAACATGCATATAAACAAAACAAACAATATCTCTATCATACAAACAAAAAATATATATATATATAACAATCGAACTTAAGCTGGCTGGCGCGTGGCACACATGAACAGATGACACTGACTTCAAGACTAAAGCGAAATCAGGAAAACAGACGTCAGGTCCGTTGTTGTGGCCCTGTCA
>CM065737.1:29502755-29512755 GCA_033310375.1 Conus canariensis | reverse complement strand
TCATTACCAACAAAAAAAACATCAGTTGGTCTGGATGTACTTTCGAATGAGATGTTAAAACACCTGCCAGAAAATTTTGTATCGTTTCTTCATAACATCATAACAAAATGCTGGCAAGATGGAAGTATCCCTTCTGTTTGGAAAGAATCTGTAGTCGTACCGATCTTAAAACAGGGCAAACCTAGATCCAACATAAATAGTTACCGTCCGATTGCCCTCACCTCTCACACGTGTAAGTTAATGGAAAGAATTGTTTTAAATAGGCTTGTATATCACTGTGAGAAACGTGGTATAATTCCGGCTACACAAGCAGGCTTTAGAAAAGGCAGATCAACAATAGACCATCTGGTAAAATTGACGACTCATGTAAAACAACTATTTGCAAGAAGAAAAAATATCCTCGCTACTTTCTTTGATGTCAGAAAAGCGTATGATCATGTTCGGCATGAGAGACTTTTATATAAACTGAAAATCATTGGTCTTTCTGGTCATGTATATAAGTATATCAAAGCGTTTCTGACCAATAGAAGTATGGAAACAAAGATACCAAATGTTTATTCCAGCAAGAGATATTTACAAATGGGCATTCCTCAGGGATCGGTCATCGCTCCGCTACTTTTTAATATTCTGATATGCGATCTCCCAAAGCATTTATCTAAAAACTGCTCCTTGGTACAATATGCTGATGATATATGCATGTGGATGAACGTAACTTTAAAGAAGAAAACTTCAGTCAGATCTTTCAATTTCATTAAAAAAAAAAAAAGATATCAGCGTGACCTAGGTAATATAGCAATATTTATATTTGAAACCCACATGATGTTATTTGACGCTGGTGGAAGTATTTGCAATATTCCTACTTTTAAGGTAGATAACAATGTATTGAATTATGTCACCGAGATAAGATTTTAGGAGTAAATTTACCTAAACTAACTTGGAACAACCATATTGAACATATTATCAACGAAGCCAGCAAATTTCTTAATCTTCTTAAAGTAATCAGTAAACAAAATTGGGGTGCAGATACACAAACTTTAGTACACCTTTCAACATCTCTCGTAAGATCAAAATTATCATACGCACAAGAAGTGTTCTTCAGTGCACCAAACTATTTACTTAAAAAGTTGCAAAGCATAGACTGCAAGGCATTTAGACTCGCACTAGGTGTCCCATTTCATGCCAGTGCATCAGGAACGTATTACGAAGCCGGAGTTCTGCCCCTTGACGACTATAGAAACTTGGCCTGTGCTAAATTCATCCTATGTAGCTCATCTGTTCAGAACTCAAGCAAAGATGAATTAGCTTTACGATCAGATATCCATTTCCCGAAGCGAGCTAAATCTATTAAATCTAATACAACCATTATTACATATTCCTCAAAGTTATTGAAAGACGCTGAGATTATCCCAAGAATATTGCTGATCGTTTTCCTGTATCCCCGATTCCAAATTGGGAATTGCACACCGCATGTTTTGATTATAAATATACTGATCTACAAAAGAATGTTAACAATAATACATTGTCCTCTCTTGCCAAATCTCATATCGATAGTAATTATTCACATCACCTTAAAGTTTTCACCGATGGATCACTGTTAAATGAAAAAGCTGGAAGTGGTTTTGTTATTCCTACCCTTAAAGTTGAAAAATCTTTTCATCTCGGGAAGGGGTATTCTATCTTCACGGCTGAGCTGGTGGCAATTCTAATGGCGCTTAACTTTCTTGTTGATACTCCACTTACTATATACAAAACACTTTTCTGTGTGGATTCTAAATCTGTCCTACAAGGCCTTGAATCTATTGCTGTAAAAAATCGAGGTGAGGTGATTTTAGAAATAAAACATCTTGTCAGTATTCGTATATCAAGAGGTACAACAGTTGATTTTTGCTGGATCCCGTCTCACTGTGGGATTTCTGGTAATGAATGGGCTGACCGGGCTGCCAGAAAAGGAGCACGAAAGTCCGATGAATCCATAGAAATCAACATTCCTCTGTGTTTATACGAAGGATATGGTCTCTTAAAAAAGACATGTATTGAAAAGGTTTATGAAGCCTACAAAAACTTGGTTCTTACTAAAATACATCTACCTCACTCCAAATTGCTCTGCTGTGACAAATCCCAGTCAGCTACTTTTTCTTTTAGTAATGCGGCTAAAATTGAAAAGATTACCTATCAACTGGCCAACGCAAACGTACTTGAAAAAAATAACCGAAAACTTGAATCCCTGTTTTACAGGCTTAAGCTAAACGCTTAAATTTAAATTGCATCTGCGGAGCAGTTGAAAGTTTCACAACCCAGCATCTTCTTTTCCACTGCGCATATTTCAAAAAGGAAAATCCTGACTGCCTGCGACTTGATGGCACGTGTATTTTCCAAAACTTACCAGGTCTTGTTTCTTTTGTTAATTCCTTGATGATTAGTCCAATGGGCTCTTTTTTGTAACAAGTGTTCTTACAGATATGAGCGCTTAACATTTTGGTTATACCAGATATCCTGTACTCCTTTATGTTTTAATACTTGCTTTGGGCTAATATTAATTGTAAAGAATTTTAATATGAATCACTATATATAGCTAACTGCTCGTAACAAATCTCTTATCGGTCCATCAACACACACACACGCACACACACACGCGCACGCACACGCACACACACGCACACACACACACACACACACACACACACACACACACATGCATACACACGCTATTTAAGAGTCATCCTGATCTCAAAGTAGTGGTCAGCAAAGTGTGCCATACCAGACACAAAGATCTAAACATCAAGGCAGAACTGTTCAATGCTCTCGTCATGCAACAGCTAGCTGATTTCAACAACATCAGTTTCGTGGAGCATTCTAATCTACCAACCAGCCCGCGACATCTTCAGGATGGTCTTCATCCCACCTTCCTCGGAACCAGTAAGATGGCAGCTAACATCGGGCGCCACGTGAGAGACCTGTTCTGGAGGAAGCCCAGGAAAGCAACCAGGTTCCAGCACCACCCACCCAGACCCTTCCCCATGTACTACGACCTGTTGTTCGCTCCCAATTCATGGATGAACAGATTTGCTGTGCTGAGTGATTATTGATCCATTTTCTGGGGACTTCTTTCTGAGAGAGGGTGGAATAATTTTTGCAAAATTCCAGCATCTTTTTGACTGTTAGTTTTGTTTTGAACAAGGTGCCATCTTGTGATCTCACCATTTTGTAATTAACCTCATTATCATAAGAACATTAATACCATAAATTAATTCGTTATTACTGTGAATACTATTATATTGGTTGGGCTAATTGACACAGTTTGTTATTTTTGTTATTTGCTATTTTTAATATTATAAAAGTTGCTGTTTATTTGGGGTTTTTTTTCTAATTAGGATAACACATTATTTCATTCTTCAGACAGCACGACAAAACATTCGAATTTGAAAATATTGCAATGGAACTGCAGATCAATATCAACAAATATTCACGAACTGATTCAACATCTCTCAGATCATTCGTATCAAGTGTTGATATTACAGTCTTTAAATACAACTGAACACAAAATTCCAAAATTACAAAACTTTTATTACCCTCCAATACTCCAAACTAACAACGAAACAAGGAGGGTTAGTACTGCAATATATATTCAAGAAAAGGTTGAATATTTTGAAATAGAGCCACCCTTTTCAAAGAATGTTAAAAACATTAATGCATGTGCAGCAAAACTGAAACTCAACGAATTACTTACATTAAACGTTGTTTCCATTTATTTGCCAAAAGGTCCTGACAATGAAAACAAAGAATGGCTTCGCCCTATACCGGACCAGCATGAAAAATGGTTAATAGCAGGTGATTTTAACTCGCATGCCCCGTTTTGGGATAATGAACGCGAAATAGTAACACACAATCGTTTTTTGGAAATGTAGTAGACTCTTCAATGAGTCTGTTAAATGATGACAGTGTAACAAGAATACCTGATATTTCACACCATCGAGCAACAGCAATTGATTTAACACTTATATCTCCTGCCATAGCTCCAAGCTGTGAGTGGTCTACCTTCAAAGATCCTCTTGGTAGTGATCATTTGCCAATAATTATTACCATTAAGGGTAAACAAAGCGTTCAAAACTGCGCTAAAGATAAGATCCCAAAATACAATTATAATAAAGCAGTTTGGGATAAATTTGAAAACATACTCTCTACTTACAATTGTGAAGAGATAATGTCTGATAACATTGACACAAGCTACGCGAATTTTGTTGATATTGTTTTACATGCAGCTGATCTCTCAATACCAAGGTGCAATTCCGATGCATCAAACAAATATGCAGGGAATGTATGGTGGAATGCTACTTGTGAAGAAGCAAGAGAAAAAAAGATGCAGGCCTACAAAGTATATTTAAAAGATAAGAAAGATCCTGACAAAATTGCTGAAAAGAACAGAGCAAAAAATCATAGTAACAGAGTAATCGAAAAAGTCAAGGAGCAATATTGGTCAAATTTCTGTGAAGATGAAATACATGAGCACAAAGATCTTCAGAAAACATGGAAAAAATTAAAAGACATGAAAAACGGAATCAGTCTTCCTGAATATCCCATAACATTAGAAAATAATGAGTTTCCTTCCAAATTTGAAAAGGCTGAAGCATTTGCAAATATTTTTGCAAAAAATAGCAATAGGGAGGGCCTGACAGAAAAGCAAAAGATGTACAGAGAGAAAATGGAGGATAAGGAAACGCATGAAAAAAGTCCCAATAATAGTCACTATACAAACACTCCCCTTACATTTCAAGAAGTAAAGGATGCAATTCTCTCTATTGGCTCGAAAAGAAAGTCAGTGAGACCAGATGCGATTTCCAATGAAATGATAAAGCATTTGCCAGTTAATTTCACAATGTTTCTGAACTTATTATTTCAGAAATGTTGGTCTGAAGGGCTTCAACCATCTTTGTGGAAAAAATCAATTGTAACCCCTATCCCTAAAGAGGGCAAGTCAAAATCAGACAAAAATAACTACAGGCCAATTGCTCTCACTTCACATGTGGGAAAACTTATGGAAAGAATTATTCTAAAAAGACTTTAACATCATTGTGAAAAAAAAATGGTATAATACCAATACAACAGGCGGGCTTTAGAAAGGGTAGATCTACAGTTGACCATCTTGTAAAAATTACAACACAGGTTAAACATCAGTTTGCATGCAGAAAAAATGTGCTTGCCACGTTTTTTGACATTAGAAAGGCATATGACCAAGTCTGGCATTCAAAACTTCTGAACAAATTGAAGTTAATTGGTCTCTCAGGATGTATGTACAATTACTTAAAAACCTTTTTTAAGTGATAGAATACATACGAAGGTAGGAAATGTATACTCTAATGAAAGACATATCCAGATGGGAATCCCTGCAAGGAGCTGTGATAGCTCCTATCCTGTTTAATATTTTGATCCATGATCTTCCTAAATCATTATCAAAAACTGTTGAACTAGTACAATATGCGGATGATATCTGCATATGGATGAAAGTTACTTTAAAACGTCACACACCAGTTAGATCAATCAACTATATTAAAAAGCTATATCAAAATGAACTAGATAAAATTAGTAAGTACATGACTGAAAATGGATTGGCCCTTTCAACTGAAAAATCGCATATGGTTCTGTTCAATACTGGTTATGATCCTAATCCTCTGCCTTCATTTCAAATAGATGGATTGTGCCTTGAATATAAAAAAGTTGTAAAATTTTTAGGAGTAAATTTAACTTCTAAATTGAGCTGGAATAATCACATACAACTATTCTAACAAAAGCTAAGAAAACTTTAAATTTCTTGAAAATGGTGAGTCAACAATCCTGGGGTAGAGACAGTAAAGTATTAACACATTTAGCGACTGCGCTTGTACGATCAAAACTATCTATCCTATGCCCAGGAGACTTTTTTCAGCCCCAAAATATTTAATTAAAAAGTTGCAGAGTATCGATAGTAAAGCTTACAAGATAGCTCTTGGTGTCCTGGTTCATACATCAACTTTAGGAACTTACATGGAGATCGGAATATTGCCTTTTGAAGAAAATATGAAACTTGCATCTGCAAAATATATTTTAAGAAGTCATACACTACAAAATCTTAATACCAGTGAAACTGAATTAAAATCAGAAATAAATTTTCCTAAACGGGCACAAAAAATTGATTCTCTAAAATCGATAACCTCATACACATCTGACTTATTTACAAAAGCAGGCACTGCACCTCAAAACGTAGCTCCTCGGGTGTCTTTTAGCACTATCCCGGAATGGGAACTTAGTAGAGCAAATTATGACATAGACTATACAAGTTTAAGAAAAAGTGATGGACCCTTGCTGCCAACGTATGTTAAGTCACATATAAATGAAACTTATATAAATCACCTTAAAATCTATACAGATGGTTCCGTACTAGACAATCATTTGTCTGGTTCAGCATTCATAATTCCATCCTTAAAAATAGAGAAAGGTTACTACCTTGGTAAGAATATTTCCATATTTACTGCGGAACTTGTTGCCATTATTATGGCATTAAACTTTCTTCTTGATTTTCGATTTCCTGTATTTCAAATACTACTTTGTGTTGATTCAAAATCAGTCCTACAAGCTCTAAAATTTTCGAATACAAGTGTGAGAGCAGAACTTATATCAGAAGTGTACCACTTAATTGATTTTTTGCATTTACGTGGTTCTTATGTCGATTTTTGTTGGGTTCCATCTCACTGTGGATTATCTGCTAATGAAAGGGTAGACACATTAGCCAAAAAGGCTGCTATCACTGAAACTGATTTAACAAAGATATACATTCCTTTATCCTTACATGAGAGTTATAGTCTTTTAAAAGACGCAGCCTGGAACTCTATTTTAAATAAGGGAAAAGGCACCAAAAACAAAATGGGGATATTATTTAACAAGATATCAGACAATAAAACAGGTATCAAGAATCTCTACCAAGTGAGGATTTTAAAAAGTTTGATTTTTAGATTGAGGCTTGATGCCTTTAAAACCAAATTCTGTAAACATGTGACTTGTATTTGTGGCCAGCAAATCACTCCGTTCCATCTACTTTTTGTGCGATAGAATGAAACCCTATTTACCTGCTTGGTTGTTGAACACTGAACCGTCGATGTCAGTCTTTGAAGACGTCATCTCTAACGAATCAAACATTTTTGAAGTTGTTCAAGGACTGATTAAGAGCCCAACTGGACATTTATTTTAACGTCTGTGTTATTTTCCCCATCTTGGTGTTAGTTGCTTATTTAGTGTTTCTTTTATAGTTTTGGATTCAGTTATATGGTGTTTTTTTTGTTGTTTTTTTTTTGTTTGTTTTAATTTTTATCTAGGCCTAATTGCATTATACATACCTACGTACGCCCAAAATCAACACCAACCGTTCGCATGCATACACCCAAAAATATCACATGCACACACGCATAACACTTACATACTGTCTAAGATCACTGTTAGGTGGATAGACATTAAATTAAAGAACGATACACACGCTATTTCCATAACTCTGTCTAAAATCACTTTATGTGAATAGACGTTAAATTGAAGAACGAACGCACACACACACACACACACACACACACACACACGCACACGCACACACATACGCACATACACACGCACGCACGCGCGCACAACACACACACATACACGCGCGCGCGCGCGCCGCGCGCGCACACACACACACACACACACACACACACACACACACACACACACACACACACCTAACGTGATAACCCCTCCGCTTTGTTTGCGCAGTCGGCGACTATCAAGTGGTACATCATTAAGTTATTTTTCTCTAATCGGAGATCGGCCCTCGCAAGCATCGGCAGCGACCATTACCTGTCACGTTTAGGTGGCCCAGTCTGATGGATTCTGTCGTTGGGGACAACAGCAAGGCACCTCCGGTCGCCCCTCGCTATCTCTTCTCTCGCTCCATGCACGCATTACAGGGGTACCCAATTGTCCAACCTGGAGCACGTGACAATCTCCACCGCTTCGCACTTATCATCCACTTTAACATGGTATTGAAGCCCGCACTCTCCGAAGAGCTGAAGTGTTGTCTTTCACAGGATGGATCTTACCAGGGGAGAGATCTCCACCTCGATTTTTCACCTCGTAAACTTGCTGTTCTCCTCACCTGGGCGCCAGTGAGGGCAGTGATGGTTTTGTCGTTTGTTGTGGCGGCAGATTGTCGCGTGTCCGGTGGTTGCGAGGCAACCCCAGCATATCCAAGGGAGGCGATAGAGAGAGACATGTAAAGGTAGTGTGAAGATGTTGTGTGTAGGGTGAAGGTGGGGGGAGGGGGGGAGGAATCACTGACATGTTCCTCAAGCGTGTGTGTGTGTGTGTGTGTGTGTGTGTGTGTGTATGTTCTTCGTACGATGTCACACACATTATCAGCTTGCACTTTTCGTTTGTAAGCGGTTTGTGTTGTAAGCTTCAGGCGGATACATTTCAATGCCCAGATTACGAATCTTTAAAAGAAAGGTTTAAAATGCTAGATCTGTGGCGTAAACCTCCCGAGTTGTTTCACACCCCAATTTTGCGTGATTTCTGGCCTCAGCTTTACAGCAGCCCTTTTTCATTCATTCTGAAACATGACAGGTCTCCTGCAACGTCGTTAGTTTCCATGAAAAAGCTGTTCGAATCGCCATTGCTAGACCACTCAACGTCGCCATTGTTTCCCTTCGTCTTTGATTTTGTGGAGTAGGTTGTCACCCCTGCTAGTCAACCAGTTTTTGTTTTTGTTTTGTTTTGTTTTGTTTTGTTTTTCATGTGCTAGACCATGCAATATCTGGACCATTATAAGTCATCCACCTTCAGCAACACGTGTCGTAAAGCGTGCGCACGTGTGTGTGTGTGTGTGTGTGTGTGTGTGATCCAGTTCACATCGAATGGGAGAGCGAAAAGTTTAGTCGCCGTTTAATAAATTTTAAAAAATTTAAAAAGCCGCACCTAGATTGTTACAGATCTGTTAACTCTGCGGTTAAAAAAAAAAAAGTAAACATCGTTGAAAATGGCGGCTTCATGTAGATCTAGTCGTTATAACAATTCTGATTCGAAGGTTTGTTTCTTCATGCACTCGATCGAACCAACATGTGAGTTATGTTTTACAGTAAACGAAAATGGACCACAATTATGTTGCGGCCAGGAACACTGCAGAATTTTGGTGGGGAAAAGAACGAAGGAGGTTTCTGCCTCTGATCTAGAGTGTCATGCACAATTTCATTTATCCGTTTACAGTTACGGTTATGGTTACGGTTACGGTGTCCGTTGCAGAGTCTGCCATAACTGCCAAGGATAAGTTGTTTCCAGACCAAGGTATGTGTGCCTGGATCTGACTGTGTTCGTGTCACGAATCAAACTGGCTGTTCATACGTATGCTCCTTTCTGCCCCACCCCCCTCCTTCCCCTACCACCCCTTCCCGGGAGTCATCATTTACACAGGAGTGCTGACCGCTCAGTTTCTCTCATTATGCTTGTGTAGCCGGGATGCAGTATTAATGCGTGTGTGTTCTGCTTGCTTTGCATTTTCGGAGACTGTTTCGGTATGCTGACCTGTGCTTGTTTACATCAGCTCTGAAACATGAAGAGCTGATTGCCCTTCGGGTACAACATAGTGTGAAGTACAGGCCGAAATCAGATTGGTCTACAGACATCAGGACAAAGAAATTACGGGGAGAAATGCTCTCTCTCTCTCTCTCTCCTCTCTCTCTCTCTCTCTCTCTCTCTCTCTTTGAGAGAGAGAGAGAGAGAGAGAGAGAGAGAGCACGTGCGTTTCTCAGCTGGTCCAGATGGACTCATGGCAGGTTTTGTTTTTGTTTGTTTTGTTGTTGTTGTTGTTGTTGAATTGGGGAGTTCTTTTTATTAATCCTTTAAGTGAAACCGTTTAATTCTCTGTCTGGCATTTGTCCAGAAAACTAAAAGGAATCCACAATCCTACCATTATGTATGAAAGGTGCCACAAACAATGTTAACAATCAAA
>CM065737.1:29495255-29497755 GCA_033310375.1 Conus canariensis | reverse complement strand
TTTTTTTTTTTTTCATTTTACTATTCAATACTTGCATGTCCACCAATTACTTAGTGAATAAATAAATAGACAAATAAACAAATGAATACATAAACAGATAATAAGTAAGTAAGTAAATAGACAGATAGATAGATAGATAGATAACTCAACACATCACGTGAAATAGCTCTTGGTCTGTCGTCAGTAACTATAAGTATGGCGTGTACTTTCCTATATTAATCATAGATTCTGTGTGTGTGTGTGTGTGTGTGTGTGTGTGTGTGTGTGTGTGTTTATACAGTCTACGTCATTTCCACCGGAGAGAACAATCACATTGAAGGACGTGTGTGATGAGATTTGGGACCTCTGCACATACGTCCGTTCGCATTCTGGAATAATCTCCCTCCCCCCCCCCCCCACCCCCATCTCCCCCATTCCCCTTCCCAGCCCCACCATTTTCTCCCTCATGCTCTTTCCTCACCTTCAGCTACACCTTCAGTCAACCCCTATGTCAACGTTCAATCTCAAACATAGCAGGAAAAAAACACTGCAGGTATTAATAGATGGGAAGTAGTCATATTGTCTTCCGTGCTACAATGGCGAACGACTGAGAAGAGACAGTGAGTGAGACGGGGATAGAGGTGAGGAAGGAGAGGGGTGCAGAGGGGAGGAAGGAGAGGGGTGCAGAGGTGAGGAAGGAGAGGGGTGCAGAGGGGAGGGGGGGAGGGAGTGGGATGGTGGAGAGGGGAGGAGGAGGGTGGGCTGAGTCTGTTCAGACCTGAAAGAGGAACGAGAGAAGAGGAAGGGGAAGTCCCTAAATTTTTTCTGTCGACACCAACGCTCGGCACAAGCGCAAGATCCCGTTTCTTGTACCCCTCCGATAAACTCACCTGACCTCTTGTGCCTTCCCTTACGCATGCGCTGCGTCGGGCTTGCATGTGATTAAGTCGCTCCCCGTTGAAAACAGTCACTCGCTTCGACGTGGCATCGGTGTCACATTAGCGTTACAGCGCAGAGGTTGATGCTGTTGTTGTTGTTGTTGTTTTGTTAGCCTGAGAGCAGGTTGGGCTCACAAATTAATGGAAGTAAATTCTAAATGGCACTCAATAAGTTCACTTGGGTCCATCGTAGTATGCTCACTTACGTTGCCTGTTTTGCATCAAATCTTCCTAACTACGCCGTTTGAAATTTACTTCCGTCTGGGACGAGTCTGAGTATCTCTGTATGTCTCTCCTTTCATATCAAAAAAGAAAAAACAAAACAAAACAAAAAACGTAGAAATTACAAAACAGATGTCAAACTCATCCTGCTGTATACGTTTATTAGGTTAGATTAAGGTTCGTCAACATCCACCTCAGATGATATAAAAGTCCGGTTCCTGTAATCGAACACACTTTTTGCTCACTATCTGTATCACATGAAAATGCCATTTTCATATCCCTTAATTGAACAAACTTTTAGTTCACTCTCTATATCACATGAAAATGCCATTTTCATATCCCTTTATTGAACAAACTTTTAGTTCACTCTCTATATCACATGAAAATGCCATTTTCATATCCCTTTATTGAACAAACTTTTAGTTCACTCTCTATATCACATGAAAATGCCATTGTCATATAAAAGTCCCATTCCCTTAACTGAGCAAACTTTTAGTTCACTGTCTATATCACATGTTTAGTGCAACTGTTTTTCTTCTTTTTTTTTCTTTTTTTTTGTTGTTGTTTTTTTTGTTTTTTCTTAATGTCTGTAGTTTGTTACGTTTGAAAAAGCCGTATCTGTTGATATTTACTCGTTCGTTCCGTCTTGTTCCATTACAATGAACGTTACCTGCACCCTGTGTTCTTGTGTACATGTGTTTTGTCTTGTTTCACCCACGCTGCCATCGGTGTCAGTCAACGACGTTGGGAATGGACTCTGGTGAGATGACAGCCCTGATATCCCTCTTTCTTTCCCACCCTCCACCCAACCATCCTCCACCCCCTCCCCTAACCACCCCCATCCACCTTCCACCCCCTCCCCTAACCACCCCCATCCACCCTCCACCACCCCTCACGCACGCACAACACACACACACACACACACACACACACACACACACACACATTCACGCTCACACACACACACACACACACACACACACACACACACCACACACACACACACACACACACACACACACTCCATAACATACACACACACACAAACATACGCGCGTGCGCGCACGCGCGCGCGCGCGCGCGCGCGCACACACACACACACACACACACACACACACACAGTGATCAGGTGAGCTAGAAAAAATATGAGCTGATTTGAATCGAACTTACCACCCTCATTGTTTTGAATTTCACCTAGCAATTGAAACAAAAAATCAAATTTAAAAGCAGTTAATTTTAAACATTGAGCTTATGACTGTAGTGAACAAAATGTCTTCCCGAATCAAGACCACCACTGTGACTAGTTGCAAAGTGAGGCGACTGCAGGCGGAAATCTAAACAAATCTTAAATATTAATGTTA
>CM065737.1:29485255-29492755 GCA_033310375.1 Conus canariensis | reverse complement strand
CAGTTACTCTGCACAACAGCAGCATGTGCACTGCTGGGAATATCTGCACACTTCCAATATTTTTTTTCTTTTTGTCTTTTTCTTTTTTCTTTTCTTTTTTTTGAACATACCCATGTACGTATGTACACACGTCTGTGTATCCCTATACATGAAAACGTGTGTTACGTTTATTGCCAAGCGCTCTGGGGTCTCTGACAAGCAGACGAGCGCTCTAGAAAGGTCCATTATAATCATTATCATTTGAATATAAATCTAACCATCCAGTTAACTGGAAATCAGTCCCTCAAGAAGAAGACTAGCATGGCTTTTTGTTGTTGTAATGTTGATCTTCTCGGAAGTACTCTGATTAGCTTTATCATGAAACTGTGCATACATATGAAATACATGTATTGTATGTAGTTGCAAAGTGAGACGACTGCAGGGGGAAATCTAAACAAAAGTTAAATAAATGCTAGCGAACCGCCAAGAACCGTCTTATTGTTTTGTATCTTGCCTGAAGAAGACCTAAGAGGTCGAAACGCGTCGTGTTTTGTCTTGTGATTCGATTGTCCACGTTTTTCTTGGCGGTTCGCTAATATTTATTTAAGATTTATATTGTACGTTTACACATACATATCATCACCATTTTTTTTTTTTTTAACTAAACACAAGTTAGATTTCAGAGCCTACGCAGACCGAATTCAGGGTTGATTGCATGTTTACTAGCATTCGTGTGTGTGTGTGTGTGTGTGTGTGTGTGTGTGTGTGTGTGTGTGTGTGTGTGTGTGTGTGCGTGCGCGCGCGCGCGCGAACAAAAAGGCATTGACGAGTCATTAGGCGTATTCCATACCATCTGACTGCGCCATTGGCCTTCTTGTGTGTGTGTGTGGTGTGTGTGTGTGTGTGTGTGTGTGTGTGTGTGTGTGTGTGCGTGCGTGCGTGCGAGTGTGTGTGTGTGTGTGTGTGTGTGTGTGTGTGTGTGTGTGTGTGTGTGTGGTGCGTACGCCGTATGTGTGTGCGTGTGTAGGTAATTTCAGCTTCCCTGCACGTTGCCTTGCTGCATATATTAATTTCAGGCTAATTAATTTCAGGCTAATTAATTTCAGCATCACACTCGCTCCTGTTCCGGAATGTCCACCTTCAAGGTTACAAGAGTCGAAAGCGAAACTGGAATGGGGAAAAAAAAAAAAAAAAGGAAGGGGCGTGGGGTGGGGAGCGGGGTACGAGGAGTTTGCAGGTGGCGGGTGGCGGGGTGGAGTAGGAGAAAAGCACCGCCAGGGCCGCTGATCGGCTGGAGGGGGGGAGGGGTGGTTGGGGGGGGGGGGGGAGGAGGGTGTGTGCGTGTGTGTGTGTGTGTGTGTGTGTGTGTGTGTGTTGTGTGTGAGAGAGACTGTCACCACAACATTGCGTCAGAGCCCACCGTAACGTGTCTCCGCGAAGCGGGGGGCTAGCCCCGCCTCTGCGTTAAGGGGGACAGGTGAGGTGTGTGCGATCAGCCAACGAGTGCTTTGAGATAAACCAGTTCCTGATTAGATCCGTTCGTTGATTGGCCGATGCTGAATCTAAAACAGCTGACTCGTACCCTCCGGTCCCCCAGAAGCAGGCCAAGCAGAGACTGACGGTTCAAGTCCCAAGTCGGATGAGTGTGAAGTGATCTTGACGCGCCCAGAAGGGATTCTTCCCACACCGTGTCTGGCTATCTGGAACCGGGTGAGTAGTCGTGGCAGGACCATGCACCTCGCTGTGTGTGTGTGTGTGTGTGTGTGTGTGTGTGTGTGTGTGTGTGTGTGTGTGTGTGTGTGTGTGCGCGTGTGTGTGTTTTGCTTTTTTTTTTTTTTCTACTCAGATTGATGCACACACTTCAGTCACAATGCAGACTGTTGGTCGTCGCATGCCCGTAAAGATTGCGAGAGTTGGTATAGAAAAATTCGGCTTTGATGTCAACATTCACCCCAAGTGAAAGGATGAATCATCCAGGATGGAGAGAGGGAGGGGGGTGGGGATACGGATACGGATACGGAGATTTTATTCATAAATAGGCCATTGCCCGTCATGAAAGGGGTGCAGCAAAACAATCATTTCCAAAAAGTACATTACAATTTAACTAATAAAGCTGAGAGAGAGAGAGAGAGAGAGAGAGAGAGAGAGAGAGAGAGAGAGAGAGAGAGAGGAGGGTGGGGGTGAGGGTGGCGGAAGAACCCATCACTTACTTAATACACTCTTCCAGGGTGAAATTTCCATTCCGAAGAGGCCCACACAATCTAGAGCGATTGGTACCTCGAAGCCGTCTGTCTCTTTTAGGACATATCTTGCAAGTATTACCATTTCGCTGCCTCCTCGCCTTCTTAGTTGGCGCACAACATTCATCATCAGTGAAATTCGCCTGCTTGGTTTGGGATGCCAGTTTTATGTAGGCCTACACTTCAAAGCTGACCTGAAACAAAGAGCTGATCGTGTTCAATGAGACTGCAGGTGGACCTGTGCGGTTCTCTCAGATATTTGATTCTCAGTCGAATTGCTTGATCCCATGTCTACCAGTAACGCTGTTCATTGACTCATAATGCGAAATGTGTTTCACCAGACCAGAGCACTTCGTGAAATAAAGTCACACGCGAAATATGTTTGAGTTTCTCTCTGAAATTCGATTCTCAAGCGAACTGCATAATCACACGTTTAGCAGCAAAGTTGTTTATTGACTCATAACGCAGAATGCAAGAGATGTATTTCGCCAGACTTGATTACTGTGTGAAATGATTTCACTCGCGAAATATCTCCGAAACCTGTTTTTGACATGAGTATGTCAGAGAGAGAAGACACAGGACACATCATGCCGCAGCAGATTTCGGCACGAAACATGGCATCGAGACTCATGTGTGACATGGACGTATTTCTAGGCTGTTTTATCAGAAGGACAACACGTGAATGTAGGCCGTGAAAATGCTAGCGTTTATTTTGGGCACACGGGGGAAGCGGAAGAGGCCGGGGGGAAGGATGAGGGACAGACAGAGTAGGGGAAAAGGAGAAGGGGTACTGAGAGTGTGATAAACCAATTTTTTTGTTTGTTTTGTTTTGTTTTTTTTTGCTTTTGTTGTGGTATGTTTTCTGCTAACGCACGTAACATTATTTTACAACTTTACGAAGTAAATGTATAACTTCTTTCTCTCTCTCTCTTTCTCTCTCTCTCTCTCTCTCTCTCTCTCTCTCTCTCTCTCTCTCTGTCTGTCTGTCTGTCTGTCTCTTCTCTCTCTCTCTCTCTCTCTCTCTCTCTCACACACACACACACACACACACACACACACACACACACACACACACATGCGCGAACACGCACACGCGCACAGAGAGAGAGAGAGAAGAGAGAGAGAGAGAGAGAGAGACAGACAGACAGACAGACAGACAGACAGACAGACAGACAGACAGAGACAGAGAGACAGAGAGAGAGATCAAAGATCTGTGTGAAACTCTCTCTCTCTCTCTCTCTCTCTCTCTCTCTCTCTCTCTCCTCTCTCTCCAGAAATATTTGAGCAAACCCGGAAAACCATGTGTCTGTTTTGTTGATCTGTAGAGTGTGTATGACTTGGTTCAAAGTGAAACCTTACTGAGAGCCTTAATCAAAGCCAACACATCGCGCACATTGCAGTAACAGCAAGGTATGAGTCTTTAAAAGCACGCGTACGTGTGCCAAACGACTTCACGGACTGTTTTGATCGCCCACAAGGTCTGAGACAGTGATGGATTGCAAGTACAACAGTTTTCTCCGCAATCCTCAATGAATTAACAGAACAGTTGTCGGTGGAAGGAAAGCATGCTGTCCGACTTTGTCCCGGTCTTGTCCCGGTTATGTTTGTAGATGATCTTGCGCTAGTATCAAGTTCACGATCTGCCTTACAGAACCAGCTTGATATATTACTTAAGGCCTGTCCTGATCTCAAACTTGAAATAAATTGTGACAAAACTAAAGTGATGGTTTTTAGGAAAAGAAAGGTTTCCTTGGGAGACATGAGAAATGGTATATTGGAACAGAACAACTCGAAATTTGTTAGCAGCTATGTACATCTTGGCTTTTCTTTCACAACAACCATGAGCGCTTATCAAGCAGGAAGACGCTTAGCGATCAAAAGTAAACAATGATCAACGTTATCCGATCTCTGAGGCGAATCGATAGCATGACGAGAGAAACTATTTTCAAACTGTTCGACACAGTGATTTAACCGACTCTTCCATACACTTCGGAAGTCTGGGGACCGTTGCAGGACAGTAACCAGATAGAAAAGATCCATTTGTATGCCTGCAAAAAGTTCTCGAATGTGCCTGTGTGCACACCATCCCATGGTCTACGGTGAACTAGGACGGTGCCCCCTTCAAGTGAACTGTTGTATTACAGCTGTGAAATAGTGGCTACGTATCATAAAAATGGACACAGTTCCCCTACCCAAGCAAGCTCACGTGTTAATAGATAAGCTAGATAGCCAAAGGAAAATTAACTGGGTCAAAAAAATTAGGACATTTTTACAGATATTGGATTTCAATTTTGTTTGGCTAAACAAAAGTGTGGGGTAATTATTTAATATTTCTGTTTGTTTTTAAACAAAGAATTACAGACGTAGCGAAACAAGAGTGGTCTGCAGACGTGAGAGACAGAAGACGTTTATCGTTGTATACACTATTCAAAACAATGGTTGCATAATTTCTGAAATTAAGATAAAGTGCTTCAGAGAATTTTTGACGAGGTTCAGATAAGCCTAGGGTGAGCGACATAAATTCTCACAGAAATCGTTTCAGGCGGGATACTTCTGCGGGAATGAATGACTGTCCTTTCTGCGCAGATGTAATACAGGATGGAAAACATGTTGTTTGAGTGTCCTCAATGAACAAATATTCGCCCAAATATTTTCACAACGATTCAGCTTCATCTCGAAAACCAGTATCTGACATGTGAAAATGCTAAAATTACTTGTCAGCATGCTTGGTTCTTGTGCAAATGTTTTGAAATAAGAAAAAAAGAGCTGTTTGCTAAAGACTTAATTATGATGAGCTAAAAGAAAAGCCTCCAGAACATGTTATCAGATGAATGTCTATGCTGGGAATGATAAACAAGTTTTTGTCACATCTTTGCTGATGTCTGTAAGAATTTTTGTCAGCTAACTGTTTTCAGTATGGTTTCTTCCTTTTTGACATGATGTAACGTCACTCATCCTGTGACAGAGGCCATCGTGCCATAAGTCATTAAAATGTTCGAGTTCGAGTCTCTCTCTCTCTCTCTCTCTCTCTCTCTCTCTCTCTCTCTCTCTCTCTCTCTCTCTCTCTCATTATGCATTTAAATGCATAATGAGTATGTATAGCAATGTGAAAGCTAAAGTTAGATGTGGGGGAAATATGTCAGATTTAATTCAGAGTACCAGTAGTGTGAAACAAGGGGATGTGCGTAGCCCTATCCTTTTTTTTTTTGTTTTTTTTGTTTATCAATGAATTAACCTCAGAAGTTGTTTCCAACGGTAGACATGGCGCGACATTTACTGCAGATTTTTTTTTACAAGTATTCATTTTATTATTGGCAGATGATGTTGTTTTGTTATCGGAAACTTTACTGGTCTTCAAACTCAGTTGAATAGTCTTTCTCGAGCTGCAAGTTCACTTCAGTTGAAGGTAAACATGACAAAAAGCAACATTGTTGTGTTTAGAAAAGGTGGATATTCAGGAGTTAGAGAGCAATGGAGATTTAATGGAGTTGCTATGCCTGTTATCAATGCATATAAATGTCTGGGCATTTATTTCTCTACGCGATTGATTTTTTCTCTGGCATGTAAAGATCTTGCAAGCAGGGCAAAGCGTGCTGTTTATGTATAATGCAACATCTATCTAGATCAGGAAATCAGTCTTTTCAGGTGTTTTGTAAATTGTTCGACTCTCAAGTGCAGCCCATTGCACAATATGGTGTTGAAGTGTGGGGGCTTGATAATGCGGCGTCACACTGTGAAACAGTTCATTTGTTTGCCGTGAAGAAGTTCCTTGGAGTTTCATTACAAACACCTAATGATTTGGTATTTGGCGAGACAAATAGATACCCAATTTGTTTAAACTCTATGATTAGATGCATTCATTAAAGGCTAAAACTTACACAAATGCAAGAGTCAAGGCTGCCTAAAAAAAAAAAACCCACATAAAATGTTATATGATTTAGATGAAAGGGGTAGAGTTAACTGGGTAACAAAGGTAAAAGTTAAACTCTATGAACTTGGGTTTGGGTATGTGTGGCTCAGTCAGGGTGTTGGAAACATTACTAATTTTTTACGTATGCTTCGTACAAGATTGATTGACTGCAGGTGGCAACTGTGGAATGCACATATTCAAGAAAGTACCAGATTTGATTTGTATAGGCAATTCAATTTGCTTCACTGTGTTCCAACCTATATATATCAATGAAAATGGACAGACATTTAAAGTATATCATGACCAGATTTCGATTTGGGATATCTGATTGATCTCTGCATCACTATCGTTACAAACAGCACAATGAACGAAATCTTATTTGCCCATTATGTAAAGTGCACGAGAAGATGAGGTTCATTTTGTATTGTGTTGTCCCATGTTGAAAAATCTTAGAGACCAGCTAATCCCTACTAAGTATCTAAACCATCCCACATTATTCAGACTTGTATGGCTTATGTCATCCGAACGTGAAAATATCGTCAAACAGTTTGCTGTTTACTTATACAAAGCATTTGAAATTCGATCTGAATATTGTTCATAATTTTGTTTATCAATTTTGGCATGTTTCTCTACCCATTTCCGTTTTTCGATAGTGAACATTTCATGTGCCTATATTCTATGTTGTTTATGCACCCTCTTCAAAGGGGGCTATGGCCTTATTGAATAAATTATCCGTATCCGTATCCGTTCCTCTCTCTCTCTCTCTCTCTCTCTCTCTCTCTCTCTCTCTCTCTCTCTCTCTCTCTCTCTGATGGAGATCTATCGTTTGTCTGCCAACTTTATATTCTACCGATGAAACTTAATCAGATATTGGTCATAATTGCCAGTCTAGCCCTCACTGTCGATCCTCCATTTGATATCCTTCCACTGATGCTGTTTTCAGTGCTGCCGACAACGGGGTCTCTATGATGGTTTTGGGGTGAAAATGAAAGCTAAACAATGGATGAGCCTTCTCTGAAGAGCAAAAACAACAATAACAGGAGCAGCAACAACAACAGCACAACACTCACTCATATATGCACGCACGCATGCGCACTCGCGCGTGAATGCGCGCGCGCGCGCACGCACACACACACACACACACACACACACACACACACACACACACACACACACACACAAAAACAAAAACTAAACCACCACGACCACCACCACCATGGGACAGTCCGTGCCAGCGTCCAATTGTTAGAGGACTGTTTGGCTTTATGGGTAAGGCGTCAGACTCTTCCTCCAAGCTCCAGGGTTCGATCCCAACTCGTGACATCCAGAGTGGAAGAGATTCTCCCCTCGGAGTTCACGCCTGTGCCGACT
>CM065737.1:29475255-29480255 GCA_033310375.1 Conus canariensis | reverse complement strand
TGAAGGGTGTGCTCTATGAATAAAGTAATGATAGACGTTGACATGTGACTGGTGGGGACAACAAAGGGTGTGCCCTATGAATAAAGTAATGATAGATGTTGACATGTGATTGGTGGGGACAAGGAAGTGTGTGCCCTATGAATAAAGTAATGATAGACGTTGACATGTGATTGGTGGAGACAATGAATGGTGTGACCCATATATGATAATTTACTCAGACATGTGATTGGTGTGGTTAGTGAAAGATGATAACTGACGTTGAAATGTGATTCATGCAGTCAGTGAAGGGTATAGCCAAGTATAAGATGACTGATGAAGACATGTGATTGGTCTGGTCAATAATGGGTGGAGCCAAGTATAAGATAATTACTGATGTAGACATGTGACTGGTCAGGTCAATGATGGGTGAGACCAAGTATAAGATAATGACTGATGTTAAAAGTTGTTTGGTCCGGTCAATGAAGAGTACGGCTAATTATATTGACATGCGATTGGTGGGATCAGTGAAAGGCGTGGTCTGTAATCAGATGATGGCTGACATTGACATGTGATTGATGTGGTCAATGAAAGGCGTGGTGTATGATCAGATGATGATAACTGACATTGACATGTGATTGATGTGGTCAATAAAAGGCGTGGTCTATGATCAGATGATGATAACTGACATTGACATGCGATTGGTGGGATCAGTGAAAGGCATGGTCTGTAATCAGATGATGACTGACATTGACATGTGATTGATGTGGTCAGTGAAGGCGTGATCTATAATCAGATGATGGCTGACATTGACATGTGATTGATGTGGTCAGTAAAAGGCGTGGTCTATGATACGATGATGATGACTGACACTGACATGTGATTGGTGTGATCAATGAAAGTTGTGATCTGTTATCAGATGATGACTGACATGGACATGTGACTGATGTGGTCAGTGAAAGCCATGGCCTGTAATAAGATGATGACCAAAATTCTTATGTAACTGGTGTCATCATTGAAGGGCGTGGCATATTATAAGATGATGACCAATGATGACACATGATTGCTGTGATCAGTTACGGGTGTGGGCTGTAAGAAGATGATGACTGACATTTAAATATGATTGATAAGGCCAGTGAAGGATGTGGCCTTTGATAAGATGATGACTGATGCTGAACTGTGATTGGTGTGGTCAATGGTGGGCGTGGTATAATACTACATGCTGACATATGACGACTCGTGATTGGCATGGCCAGTTAAGGGCATGGCCTATGAATAGAACTATGAATGACATTGACATGTGATTGATGTGGTCAATAAAGGGCGGGGCCTATAGTACATTGATGGCTAATATTGTCATGTGATTAATGTGGTCATTGCAGATTTACAATGTATATAAAGTGATGACTATTGTTGAAATGTAATTCGTGAAGCCTATGAAGGACGTGGTCTACAAATAAATTGACGACTGATGGTGACATATGATTGGCGTGATAATGAAGTGTGTGGCCTATAAATACAGGCATGATTTACGTTGACATGTTAGGGGACCATAGTCAAGTGGTTAGAGCGTTAGCCTGCAAGACTTCTATACGTTGACATGTGATTGGTGTGAAGGTGAATGGTGCGACAGTGTCCTAATGTGGTGACTGACGTTAAGATGTGATTAACATTGCCAGTGGATGGTGTGGACAGTGGTGTGTCCAGCTGCTCAGAAAGCGAACCCTCTTCCCCTGTCTTGTCTCAGCACTTCACACCGCTGACCAATGCACGTAAGTCCTATTTTTTTTCTGATAGTAATAGCAGTATAAGTATTAGTGGCAGTATTACCACCAGCAGCAGTGGCAACAATAGCAGCAACAATAGCAGCTGCTGTATCCACAACAGTAGAAGTAGCACTGACACCTCTTAAACAAGCCTGTAGTCTAATAGTTCGAGCGCTCAGCTGTGGGCTTGATGGTCATGAGTTGGATTGTTAGGGCTTGAAAACCTTCTCTGTCCACTTGATTCCATTCACAGACAGCTAAGACTGAGGAAAGAGAGGGATGGGCTCTATCCTCTATCATGCCGTGCCCTTAACTTGGTGAATCTCCTATGATTCGCCCATTAGGCGTTGGGACTTTTAATTTTTTTTTAACCTTTTATGATAGTACCAGTAGTCGCAGTAGCAGTGGTGGTAGTAAAATCAGCAGGGACTAAACGTACAATCCATACATATTTAGCTTAATTAGTCATGATCGTCCAGCTGACTGGGATCTGCTGGATCTTCATGGGATAAAGATGAAATCCTGGAAAAGAAACATAGAGCAAAGAAAAAAAATGTACAAATTAATTAATGACATGATGGCTAAATCTTTTTACATTCTCAGGGCAGAAAAGTTAAGCCTGCTCAGAGAGCCAGTCTTTCTGTTTTATACATTACTCCCAAATTCGAAAACGTGGATATCTAATCAAAAATAATCAGATGTCAAACACACACACACACACACACACACACACACACACACACACACACACACACACACACACACACATGCGTGCAAAGGTCATATACGTAACGGACGCTGCAGATTAGGCAGATAGTGGCCATTCTCAACAGTGTGTATATTCTCAAGAACTGGTCGCCAGATTGTAACAGCAACAACAACAAAAACAACAACAAAATAGCATGTTTCAAGTTGTGACCAGAGAGAGAAAAACAAAACAAATTAGATTTTCCAGAACAAAGGCAGAAGAGTTTTCCACTAAGGCAGAAAAACAGTAGACGACAATGAAAAAACTGTTTTCAGTAATAGTATGGGAAAAGGCCGAATCAGGCGGGGTTAAAGCGAACTACAGAAGCGAGACCTTTTTTTACAGGGTTTTCCGAAGATGAAATACCAAGCTTATTTGTTCTGAGAGAGCGTCGGCAATCTACTGTGTGTGTTGGGGGGGGGGGGGGGTCCATATATGTCCAGTTTCGCGTACGCTTTTTGTTTCATTATGTATAATGAATGTGAAAGATAATCGATTTAGGAAGAAGATAGTAACTGTAACTAGCTGTCTATTAAGTGAACAAAGAAACTATTTCATTATTTGAAAAAATCTTTATGATTCAAAGAAACTCTCTTGTACCAACTAAGATTTCAAAATTATGTTCTATAAATTTGTCTTTTGCTATCGCCTTGAATGATTCAGAGTAAATGTGATAATGAATGTCTTCATTTACGTAAAAACAACAACAACAACAACAACAACAACAACAAAACCCCAGAAAAAGTAAGAGACAAAAAAGAAAAGAAAACAAAACAAAACAACAGAGACATGTGAGTTCGCTGTTCATAATTTTTCCCAAGTACTCATCACTGTCAGCTGTGATCAAGACAATGAAAGCAAAAGAATCCTTGTTCTCTGCGTTGCTTTGAGATTGCTGTTACTGAGACTTTAACTGCAGTACCAGAAATATTTATTTAAAAAAAAATGATACCCAAACGAGCAAACGATACAATACTTAGAGAAGGGTGACTGTTTGACGTGTTCAAGAAATACAGCACGCTCACTAGCGGAGAATTCATAATGAACTATGTTAAAACAACGCTGCACTGGCAGAAAGAAAATGTTATAGAACATATCGAAGGAAAATGATACGAACTGAAAAATGATTGAGGAACATATTTCTTTTTCTTTTTTAAATTTCAACTATCTCATCTTCTGTACCATGCGTGGCATTGCTCCATCGTCATTGTTTGATACCCACAGACACAGCCACAGTCAAGGTTGTCCTATCTCTGCAGTCCCCACAGTGATAAGTCGTTATTTAGTCAACATGAGGCAACCCAACGAAGGAGACGCTGCACTGCTGTTGAATCATTTCGGTGGTGTTCAGTGGTGCCTGCTCTGATCCAATATATGCAGCACACGCCATGCTTAGCACCCCCTACCCTACTGCCGACAATAACGATTGCGGAACATGATAAAACAACACAGTGCTGATAGAAAAAAAAAGATTGTGGAACATATAAGAATAATGCCGTACTAAAAAAAATGTGTTTTGGAACATATCAAAATAATACTATCACTGGATGTAGAAATTGTTATAAAATATGTAAAAAATAAAAAAAAGTAATATATTACTGACAGAAATAATTATGGAACATATTAAAGCAACACAGTACTGAAAGAAAGTAAGTATTGAACATGTTAGAAATGAAACGATACTGAAAGAGAATTGATTTTTGAATATCTTTAAAACGACACAGTACAATACTTTAAAACAGAGGATTATAGAACATATCAAAGAAAAACAATACTCACCGAAAAATTATTGTGAAACCTTTTTTTAAACAAAACATTACCCTTAAAAAATTATTGTAGAACATGTTAAAGCCAGAAAATACCTAGAGAAATATGAATGTGCAACATGTTAAAGCAATACAAGACCCAAAGAAAATAATCGTAGTACATGTTAAAGCAATACAGAATTAAAGAAAAAAAAAGAAATTTGATAACTGGAACATGTTGAATCAATGCACGGACGATGAAAAAAAAATATTGTGCAACATGTTAAAGTTATGTTTCGTTAGTTTTCACCTGTGATTGATTGCAAATATACACAGACCTTGAAAATAACATTGTACAGCTTGACACACACACACACACACACACACACACACACACACACACACACACACACACACACACACAGAGTAACACCACCAGTACCGCCATCAGCACCGACCGACAACAACAACACCAATCACAGCTAAACAACACTACCCTTCTCTGTAGTGGCTGCAGCTGGTCTTGCTGTCCAGAATAACACTAGGCATCTGCACAATGTCAGAAGTTCCTGCGTCAGCGGCTTTTGAGTTCAGAGCCGTCAGAGCCAACGCTAGCCCACCACACACCATCCAGGGTTCTTTCTGTGTTAGGGGCTGGTAGAATTGTACTTCTTAACTGCACAGGTTATTCCTGTATCCAGCTCTGTCAGGGTAATAGCAGTCAGCTATACATGATTCAAGGTTCTTGCATTCAAACCTGTCGTT
>CM065737.1:29465255-29470255 GCA_033310375.1 Conus canariensis | reverse complement strand
ATATTTCTAGTGGACGCGTATAGATAGATAGATCAATAAATAAACCAGGACAGATAGACAAAAGGAATAAAGAAAGAAATTTGAGATAAATGAATGAAAAAAAATTCATCACAGGAAGAAAAAAAAACAAATAGATGAAGAATGAATTAAGCAATATCTTTTTTTTTAAATTCTCAGAGGAAGAAAAAAGTAAACAGATAAAGAAAGAATGAATTAATACATAACCACATAGCAAGAAGGAAAGAAAATAAACTCATGCTTTAATCAATCAGTTGAAAAATAGGGGCGCACGTAAATATGTAAATGAAAAAGTAACTCTCTCTCTCTCTCTCTCTGTGTGTGTGTGTGTGTGTGTGTGTGTGTGTGTGTGTGTGTGTGTGTGTGTGTGTGTGTGTAAACAGTCATTGTCTTTCAACATAATATTTGTGAGGTTTCCATTTCAACCTTTCCATTAACAATGCCCTTTGTTTTGTTTTTTTGTCAACAGACATGAACCACAGTGTTCCATTTCAATATCGAGACGGACGTGAAGAAAGCCCGGATGAACGTCTGCCTGCCAGGAAAAGACAATGTGAGTTATCTTTCCATTTCTCCCGTAACGTAATGGGCGAGAGGGTACCTGTCAATTCAGTTGCTAATCTTGCGATAAAGCCTCAGATAAATCAGCATGCGTGTGTGCACTCAAACTCAGCTTCCGATAGCAATGGACACGACGTACCACAAGGGAAAATATCTTTGCGGGGACTTGGATCTTCGGATGCGTCGCATGTTCTGCAAACGGGACTGCGCAGAAGAGACAACCGGCCTCGTAGTTTTGAAAAGTTGTATTGACCCTAGGAAAGGGAGGGAAGGAGGAGGAAGGGGCAGTTCGGTTTGGTAGGAAGACTAGAGGGATGGAGAAGACAGATGGAAAATGGTCTGCATGGTTGGGGGGTCATCCAAATTCGCCCCTTTTCATCCTGCCCTTTCTCACGTTACCCTGGCGTCGTTGCGTCCAGTCTAGGTGTTGGGTATCTTTCGCCCTGAATCAGGTATCCCCATTAATTATCACATTATCAGTTGTCCGTTTTGTGAAGTTTTTTTTTAAACTTTTGAATAAGTGGTAAGAGAAATACGCAGGTGCAAATGCATGTACACACGTGCGCGCACACACACGTGCGCGCGCGCGCGTGTGTTTCAATGATAAAAGCGGCATTTGGTCCGAAATTTCACGGCTGCCGAACAAGCACAAAATGAATTCTTATCAATCGCCATAATTAAAATAATACTAAAAATCTTTCTACTGTAAAGTCTCAGATCAGTTGAAAAATGTTAGTCTCCCTCAGAACTTCAAAGATCACATCAAGTGAACATCTCTGAACAAGGTTTTCATGGAGTCTGCTGTAAAATGTTTATGTCTCACATCGTGCAAGCCCCAAAACTCTAATGTTTCATTGCGAGTGGTAGGCTACGTAACATGCAATGCACCACGGAGCTTCTTCACTCTTTAAAAGGTACGAAAGAGTTAAAAACGAACGGCCAGTGTGCCGCCGGCATAAACCCGTTTCTTCTTTGCGACCACCAGAGGTATATGAGAGGAACTCATTTAGGTTTGGACGAATCTGGAAAAGTTTGTTATCCGTCTGTGTATTCCAGTCCTCCTGCCAGAGATCTCTGACATAATCATTAACTTTCGGTTTCAAATCTGAGTAGGAGATAGATACGATAGATAGTGTCCTTGTTGTAGCATTCTTGGCCAAATGATCAGCCATTTCACTTCCCCCAATGCCCACATGACGGGAACCCAAGCAAGCACAATGTTGTGACCTTCTGCTTTCAAAGAGGTAAAAAGTTATAAAAAATAAAAAAAAAGTTCGGAATTACAGGATGATGGACTATGGCCTCCAAAGCTGACAGCGAATCAGACAAAATCAAAAAGTCCTTGTTTGTACCCCAGGGATTTCAAAACCAAATAAGTAATTATAAATAGAAAGGGCGACACCATGTAAACATGATAACAATGCACAAACACATAATAACGACGATATTCAATGAGCATAACACATTAAAAATAAAAAAAAACACACACACACATGACAGCAGCGCATTCTAAGCTCAACCTGATAGTTATTACTTTATGAAGTAATTCGGATATGAATATGGTTCATGGAAGGTTGGGCAACCTAGAATAGGCTAGATTGTCTTAAAAAGATATCCCTTATGTAATATGCTTAATTTGAGGGATTATTTGAATCGCTGTTTCACGTATATGGTAATGCTATTGCGAAATACATGGCACGCAGCTTGTTTCTGGCAGATATGAAGGTGATTATCTTCATTTACGGATATTTTTTTCCATTGCGCATGAATTTGGACGTCCAAAGTGACGACGCAAGATTAACTGAACAAAAGTTGAGAATGGAATCAATATTTAAAAAAAAATTAAAGAAATAAAAGTAACAGCACCATTTAGATTTGCTTGAATGTGTCACTTCTTTCGGTTGTTCAAATGAATGATTTTGCTGTTGTTGTTTTTGTCATTGAAAATTGTTCTTGTTGTCGTTGTTGTTGTTGTTTTATTACTATTAATCTGAACTGATTAAGAACACTTGTTCTTAGACTCATTGCTCGAACACTTTATCGCAAAGACGAGGAAGACGTTTGGGCAAACCTGGAGTTTAGGGATCGTTATTTTCTGCAGTTTCAACAATATCTGACTTGCTATCTGGGCAGTCATGAGTGCCTTTTCGGTTCTCTTTTTTTTTTTTTAATCTAAAATTTTTCATCGAACTAAACTGTCAAAGGATGGCGTCTCAGAATTTTGAAATGACAAATTACATAGATTACTTAAAACAGCGATAAATAGAGTGATCGTCTTCCCCCGAAAACAACAAACCCGATTGCTCTTCAAAGACAGGACACCACTGGGTGTTGTCATATGGAAAAGATATTACTTGTCAGCCATTGCTCTGTGTGTGACGTCAAGTGCCCGATGAAGTGGAAGGGGCGGTGGAAATGAGAGTGTTGCAATTCATTGACAATCGTTTTAGTTCAAACTCGACACTTTGACAAGATCCTGGACAATGAAGGAATTTGCCGACTCGACCGCACTCACATGCTCAGCGCGTCCACAGTATTGTGTTTCTCTGCCTTTTTCTGTTCACTCTTTTTTTTTTTTTTTCTTTTTTTTTTTTTTTGACTCGCACGCGCACAAAATCATCCTCTGATAGAACGCAACTCACATTTCAAGAACAGACTGTAAAACAAGGTAAGCAGCGACATCTTCGTGCTGAACTTTTCAGATCATTTACGAGGGGGGTGAGGGTGATTTTCATCAGAGGCAGTGTCTTTCTTTTTCTTTTTTTTATCCCCTTTCTTTCTTCCCCCCCCCCCCCCTCACCCCTTTTGTTTTTTATTTCTATTGTGAATGTTCATCAGAGGCAGTGTTTTTCTTTTTTATTTTCTTTTTTCCCTTTCATTCCTTTCCCTATTGTGAATTTTCTTATAAATCCAGTAACAGACATATTAAGAAATATCCGGATATTTCGCGGACTCGACTTCTTGCGGTGGTACGGGTTTGATGCAGAAGGGGGTCTGGCAACCAGCACTTGGTAGGATGTCAGCGCGCAGATCTAGGACTATTTGCGTCGCTGGTTTTTGTTGTTCCAGCTGTGGATTGTATTTTAATGCGGATCACAGGCCCATCGACGGACTAGATTAGAACAGTGAAATTGCCAGATGACTGGGAAGACTTGTCCCGCTTTCCCTCTTGTCACACACGACTTCAGGAAAAACAAGAGAGAGAGAGAGAGAGAGAGAGAGTGAGGATATAGACATGTGGTCGTGGTAGGACATCAAAAAGCAAACAAACAAACAGAAAAGGTTGCACAAAGTGGATACGTGGTTCGTGGAGTTGGCAGACAGCTCACCCGAGTGTGACATTACACATTGCGGGTCGCCTCCCCCTTCCCCACTCCACTCCCCGGTCCCCACCTTTTCCCTCCCGGGTACCCTACCTTACCTTTGATTATCTTCTTTCTTTTTCTTTTTTTTTTTTTTCTCTTTTCTTTTTTCTTTTTTTTATTTTATTTTTTTTTTGCTCATTGGGAAGACAAGATCAGGAACTGTGCAAAAATATCCTTCGCCAGTTAATTAGAGAGCCGCAGAAAACGGCAAACAGATGGAGAGATAGAGTTTTAAAAAAAAAAGCCACCATTCTTTTGTCTCAATAGTCACCAGCTTTTGTGTCAACAACTCCTGCTAGGAAGTTATGAGAAAGATGACGTGATAAGCTGATGATCAGTGCCTTGTCGCTCTCGTGGTATAACTATAATGCCAGCTTAAATCTGCTCCTTCCTGCACATACACACAACCCTGCACATACCCTCCCCCCACCCCACGCCCCCCCCCCCGCCCCCCCCCCCCCCCCCCCCCCCCCGCACGCACACACTTCATGCCTCCCCTCCCGCCATCCCCTCCGCCCGCCGTCCTTCTTCTCTGTCCACCCAGTCTCAACAGTTCTGCTGGGATTCTTTGTCCCAATCGTCCTGATGCGGATGTTCTCAACGTATAACCTGACTAACAACCTTACATCCACGCTGGCTCGCTTAGAAAAGAAGAGTTCGCTGTCGAGTGTTGCGAGTTCGCATCGCGCTCCGCGCTCCTAACATTAAAATAATAATAATAATAACAAGAAGAGAAGAAGAAGACAGAAAGAAAGAAAGAAAGAATTTCGCTGCCCATTTCTCAACATAGCAAATCGCCAGTTTCCTTACCAATTTCCCCAATAGAAAAAAAATTGCCATCTAGCGATCCATTTTCCCAACATTAAAAAAAATCACAACTGCCTTTTCGCCACCCATCTTCCCAACATCAAAAAACTGCCTTTTCGCCACCCATCTTCCCAACATCAAAAAACTGTCTTGTCTCCACCCATCTTCCCAACATCAAAAAACTGCCTTTTCGCCACCCATCTTCCCAACATCAAAAACTGCCTTTTCGCCACCCATCTTCCCAACATC
>CM065737.1:29445255-29452755 GCA_033310375.1 Conus canariensis | reverse complement strand
CTCCCCTTCTCTTCCCACCATACCCTCCTCCCATCCCTTGAATTGAAAAAAAAAAAATTTTTTTTTGTTAATCAATCACGACTGTAGGCCCCCTACTTCTTCATCTCGACCCGTCATAATTATGTTTCGGCAATGGGAAAATAACAGCTCAATGATACGGGAAACAACTCTTCTCTATAAATCAGAGAGAGTGACTGGTGCGAGAGCGTCAGTTCCGATGCTTGAAGGAGGGCGATCGTCTGTTCACAGGCGTGCGTGTATGCGCTCGAAATATACGTGCATGATGTGTCTTTTCTTCCCCTTTTTTCTTTTCTTTTCTTTTTAAATGTTCAAGATGTAAAGCTGATTAACAATGGCTTTGCGTTTTCTTTTTAAGTGTCCGTTTAGCGAGTCGTAAAAAGATCAGCGTCTTTCAATTTTAATAAAAGGTTTCTGCCAGATATTAAGCTGCCTTATACAACGACCCAGTACTGCGGACGAACACGCAGCTCACGATGACCAGCCCTTTCCTCCCCTCTCCACTTGCCACAACCTGGTTTCTATGTTCTCTAAACGTCACACCCTAAACCCTTATACTGATAGGACGATAATCTCACCATTTACTCTATGTACGGCCAAAAAATAAATAGATAAGTCAATAGATAAACAAATAGATGAATAAATACATACACTTGAAAATAACCACTTTCCTTCTGTTGGGGGATTTGTGCAGGATTGGACGTATCTGATTTACTGTTTTTAAGGAGCGCACATTCCTAATCATCTCTTTTTTCTTTTTTTTTTAACCTCCTATTTTACAACATTCTTTGTGGGTTTTTGTTTTGTTTTTGTTTTTGTTTTTTGTTTTACTGGGGCCTCCATTCTCCGACTTTTCCCCCACTTTCCTCTTGTCTTTCTTCTTCTCCACTGACACTTGCTCATCACGCAAGTCTGTGTGTGTTTTATTTATTAATGGGACGGACATTCGATTGCAGAGTTCAATATTTTGGCGTTTGATATACAGCGTCTTGGTTTATTTTCTGTGCTAATGCTTGGTGTACTGACACTTTCATTCTCTTTGTTTGTGACAAAAGGGACACACACACGCACACACGCACACACACACACACACACACACACACACACAGGGAGGGTGAGGGTAGAAAAATAAAGATCGGCTGATAAAAGCTGGTAATACGAATCCAGCGTACGAAAGTGTAACGAATGTGATGAATAGTGCATCATAATCATGTCCACAATGAACACATTTGCCACTACGATCTTCCCCATACCCCTCGCTATCTCTCCCGTAGTTCTGAACGATCACCGAAAAGCGTCAATTAAACAAAATCGCGAGAAGGGATGCAAGGTTGAGGCTAGGAACGATCAGGCAAACATAGATAGGTGAAGAAGACATAGGTTAAGAATAATCTCTGGATTCAGGCGATTCCCCACAGAGGCTACCCTCGCAGAGAAAGTCTGATTACCTGACTTACTGCTTTTATGGAAGATCCGTCTAGGAGCGCGCTTATCTGAATTATTGCCTGTTGAAATCCGTGTTGGGGCGGACTTCTCTCTTAATGTCAAATGAACATGTCTAAATAGGAAATGGATATATCTGAATAGGAAACATTCGTCTGAATGGGAAATGGACATGTCTCTGAATGGGAAAATGGACATGTCTCTGAATGGGAAAATGGACATGTCTCTGAATGGGAAAATGGACCTGTCTCTGAATGGGAAAATGGACATGTCTCTGAATGGGAAATGGACATGTCTCTGAATGGGAAAATGGACATGTCTCTGAATGGGAAAATGGACATGTCTCTGAATGGGAAAATGGACGTGTCTCTGAATGGGAAATGGACATGTCTCTGAATGGGAAAATGGACATGTCTCTGAATGGGAAATGGACATGTCTCTGAATGGGAAAATGGACATGTCTCTGAATGGGAAAATGGACGTGTCTCTGAATGGGAAAATGGACATGTCTCTGAATGGGAAAATGGACGTGTCTCTGAATGGAAAAATGGACGTGTCTCTGAATGGGAAATGGACATGTCTCTGAATGGGAAAATGGACATGTCTCTGAATGGGAAATGGACATGTCTCTGAATGGGAAAATGGACATGTCTCTGAATGGGAAAATGGACGTGTCTCTGAATGGGAAAATGGACATGTCTCTGAATGGGAAAATGGACGTGTCTCTGAATGGAAAAATGGACGTGTCTCTGAATGGGAAATGGACATGTCTCTGAATGGGAAAATGGACATGTCTCTGAATGGGAAAATGGACGTGTCTCTGAATGGGAAAATGGACGTGTCTCTGAATGGGAAATGGACGTGTCTCTGAATGGGAAATGGACATGTCTCTGAATGGGAAATGGACATGTCTCTGAATGGGAAAATGGACGTGTCTCTGAATGGGAAATGGACATGTCTCTGAATGGGAAAATGGACATGTCTCTGAATGGGAAAATGGACGTGTCTCTGAATGGGAAAATGGACATGTCTCTGAATGGGAAATGGACGTGTCTCTGAATGGGAAAATGGACATGTCTCTGAATGGGAAATGGTCATGTCTCTGAATGGGAAATGGACATGTCTCTGAATGGGAAAATGGACGTGTCTCTGAATGGGAAAATGGACGTGTCTCTGAATGGGAAAATGGACATGTCTCTGAATGGGAAATGGACGTGTCTCTGAATGGGAAATGGACGTGTCTTCTTTTTACCACGTGGGAGGTCTGAAGGGGAAACGGACGTCTTCTTTTGCTTTTTAAGAGATTAGAATGCGAAACAAACCTGTCTTCTTTTGCTTTTTAAGAGATTAGAATGCGAAACAAACCTGTCTTCTTTTGCTTTTTAAGAGATTAGAATGCGAAACAAACCTGTCTTCTTTTGCTTTTTAAGAGATTAGAATGCGAAACAAACCTGTCTTCTTTTGTTTTTTAAGAGATTAGAATGCGAAACAAACCTGTCTTCTTTCGCTATTTGTGAGGTCTATATGTAAAAAAAATGGACGTGTTCATTTGTTGTTTTTTTTCTTGTGAGAGTGGAGATGTCCCTGCATTGTTTTGCCATTTTGGTGGTCCGATTGGAAAACGGACTTTTCTTTTTTTTTTACCCGTTTGCGAAGTCTGAATGGAAAACTGGACCTGCTTTCTTTAGCTATTTGGGGAGGTCTGATTGGAAAATTGTAGCTACAACTGTGGTACTAACGACAGTGCCAGTGTCGCTTATTTATCAGCTAAACTCATCGACTTCAGTGTTGTTACTCCGTCCTCATGTTAATAAAGGTTGACTTGGCCATAACGCCCATCTCTCCCCATACCTCCGTCCCACAGGTTCACGCCTGTCAAGGCCCCTGGGTAGCCGAACTAAACTTATATTTTCTTTGTCTGCGTTTTCTGTATTGACCGTAACGGTTTCATGTTGAAAGACTTGCTCACAATGCTTCTATTTTTGCTTCTGTCCAAGAAGCTTTACATACAACAAAGTAATTTTGCAGACTGGTCCTGGGAAAGCATTAGCTCTTGAGAATAGATGTCACCTCGTGATAACAATATCATGAAGAAAAAAAAAGAAACAGTTCAAAACAAAAACTGTCTTTTGCTCGGAAGAACGATTTTCTTTCTTTCTTTCTTTTGTTTGTTTGTTGTTGGTGGTGTTGTTGTTTTATCTTTCTTTCTTTGTTTTTACTAATGCAATCACATAACAGAGATGTGCATTATCAGCAAGTTCGTTCACCTCACATTCGTTTTGATAGGAACTCTTTGCGTGCCAGACTCCTTGAAGGACAGATAGCCTTGTTACTCTCTGGTTGTCGTTGTCAGTACTGTTGTTGTAGTTCCTGCCAGACTCCTTGAAGGACAGATAGCCTTGTTACTCTCTGGTTGTCGTTGTCAGTACTGTTGTTGTAGTTCCTGACGTTTCACTGTCGCACAAAAATATGAAACATGTACTATAGTAAATCTGAACAGTATCCGAGCAGATGTAAATAAGAGATATTTTAGCTGCAGCACCTCATACATAAATCTTGAGTCACTTTGACTACTGAAATGCTGTCTGCAGTCACTGTCACAACGCAGTGGAAGTCTCCCCCATGTTTATCGTGTTGAACACACTGAACCTTACTGATCATGCATGTTCTTTTTGGTGCAGGCAGCCCTGCAGAAACGTGGATAATGAGGTGAGACTTGTTGACAAGTTTAAACCACATTTTGTTTCCTATGGTACTCTGATTTTAGTTTTTGATTATACTGATTTCTTTTTTCAGTTTTTGTATGTAAGTTCAATTCTTGTATGTAGCACTCTTATATTTATTTATTTGTTTATTCATTTAAATGTTTGTTTGTTTATCTATTTATGAACTCCTTTTTTCTAGACAAAGCAGTAAATAGAGCAACTGCATGTGGTAATGTTGTTCACTATGATAGATTCAACTGTGTGTCGTCTGCTTTACGCATACTTCGCCGTTGCACATGTCACCGGATCAATATATATCGTTTCATATTGTACCTTGGATAGGTTGCTAAGTAGGTTGCTATCATATAGATCGTTTCATATTGTATCCTGGATAGGCTGCTAACTTGTTTACTTTCATGGATGGGCCCATCGGTTTTTTTAAAAAGTCTTTTGTTTGCAGTCTGAAATAAGATAATAAACTCTGTAGCTTTAGGATGCAGTTTTAGATAGACTGTAAGAGGTTGTATGTTTTTCTTGCAGTCTTAAAGAAGCTGATTGGTTTTTATAGCCTTTTGTTTATGATCTTGGATAGGCTCATAAACTTTGTAGATTTTTGTTCGCAGTCAGCAATATCATTTCATATCAAATCTTGAATAGGCTCATCGGCTCTATAAACTTTTGTTTGGAAGCCTGGATAGATTCTCACTCTGTGTGACACTTTGTATCCAGTCCACACATACAGTTTCCTATCTAGACTCATAAGGGTTTAGTTAAAGTTTGTTTTATTTTCATTCAACGCCTATCTTGCGCTGGAGTGATTGAAGACAAGTGATTGCTCGTTCATTTTCGTTGTCCTAATTGGTTTGTATCTTGCCTGAAGAAGACCTAAGAGGTCGAAACGCGTCGTGTTATGTCTTGTGATTCGTTTGTCCACGTTTTTGTTGTTGTTTTTGTCGTCTTTTTGTTGTGTGTGTGTGTGTGTGTGTGTGTGTGTGTGTGTGTGTGTGTGTGTGTGTGTGTGTGTGTGTGTTTTGCGGTTCGCTAACATTTATTTAAGATTCATAAGGGTTTGGGTTTGTTTGTTTTTTAGCCATTTGTTGTTACATCTTGGGTAGACTAATGGGTTTTCTAGCTTTTGTTATCGCATCCTGGGTAGAATCAGGCTTTATATCCTTTTGTTATCACATCCTGGGTAGAATCAGGCTTTATATCCTTTTGTTATCACATCCTGGGTATAATCAGGCTTTATATCCTTTTGTTACCACATCCTGGGTAGAATCAGGCTTTATATCCTTTTGTTACATCCTGGGTAGAATCAGTCTTTATATCCTTTTGTTACCACATCCTGGGTAGAATCAGGCTTTATATCCTTTTGTTACCACATCCTGGGTAGACTCGGGGGCTTTTCTCCTTTCGTCACCACATCTCAGGTAAATTCATAAGCCTTGTAGCCTTTTGTCACCTTGTGGTGAACTCTTAGGCTTTATAGCTTTTGAAATCATATCTTGCATAGAACCTTAGTTTGTATGGCTGTTTGTTATCAACCTTTGGGTAGACCTATAGTCTTGAAAGGCTTTTATTATCATATCTTGGGGAGACATAGGCTTCATAGCTGTTCATCGCATCTAGATTCATAGGCTTTATACCTTTCTGTTATTACGTTTTGAGTACACTCATAGACCTACAGCTGTTTTGTTATAACATCTTGCACACACTCATAGGCTGTACAGCTTTTGTTATCATATCTTGAGCAGACTCAAAGCTTTAGAGCCTTTGGTATTATGTCTTGGGTAGACTCGCAGACTTTTCTAGTCTTTGGTTATGTTTAATACACATTCAACAGCATTATAGCCTTTTGGTATCGTATCCTGAATAGACTCACAGGCTTTGTAGCCTTTTTGTTGCATCTTGGTCAGATTCAACGGCGTATACTGCCTTTTGTTATACCTTGGGTAGACTCTTCAGTTTTCTTGCATCCCTTGTTTCCTATAAATGCGTACCAAGTCTTGGATAAGATCATAAGAAAGAGGACGGGGCAGGGAAGGAGGGAGGAAGGGGGCGTGCGTTTGTGCGTGTTTATTTTCAGTTCAGGTAAAATCCATAGTGATACCATTTCGCATCTTGGATAAGGTTATAAGTAGGAGGGGAGGGGAGAGGGAAAAAAGGGGGGAGAGGGCGTGCGTTTGTGTGTTTATTTTCAGTATTTGTGTGTGTGTTTATTTTCAGTATAGGTAAAATCCATGGTGATACCATTTCACATCTTGGATAAGGTTATAAGTGTGTGTGTGTGTGTGTGTGTGTGTGTGTGTGTGTGTGTGTGTGTGTGGCGGGGGGGGGAGGGGGGGGGAGCTTGCGTTTATGCGTGTTTAGTTTCAGTGTGGGTATAATCCATGGTGCATGAAAGTCTATTTTTAGTATGTTCTGAATCAGCTTATATGGTTTATATCGGTTTGTTTACAACCAGTTCATTGTCATTTCGTATGATGTCTTGGATAGTTTATGATCTGTATAGTCTCGTTTGCAGCTAGGACGTATCATTGCATTTCTCGCTTTATCTTTACGTCAGCATTTCATAGCTTTTTGCCTGCGGTCAATACGGATTGATTGAAATCATATCATGCGAAGGCTCGTAGGTACATTGCCTTTTGATAGCTATCGGTTTATGTCACGTGTTTTCGAGTTAGCTGTTTAGTAATTAGGCGTCATGACCTTTGGACTGAAACGTCGCAGTAAAGTGAACTCAAACTTCTCCATGTGCATAGTGTGTGCCGGCTGCAGTAACACTGCGACACACTGGGTAGATGAGGGACTGACGGAGTTTTTGAGAGTCATTCTGTGTTTAGGGCTTATGGATGTATAGATATGCATCAGAAAACTATTTATTCCTTGTGTGTGTGTGTGTGTGTGTGTGTGTGTGTGTGTGTGTGTGTGTGTGTGTTCAGTTTACATTCAACTTATCTTGCGTAATGTTCTTATGAATTTCTTCATTTTGTCCACAATTCATACTTCTTCGCAAATTTGTGGAGTTTTTGTTTCCATGTGTGGCGCATTGCAATTTTGTTCTCTTTTAATTCAGTATCGGATTCTATTCTAAACTTCTTTCATGCATGAGTGTTCCCTTTGCTTCCGTATTTGTTTATATTGTCTTGGCATCATTCCCTATACGTCACATTTACTGGTCAAGTCCGTGACGCATACCATTCATTTCTTCGGAAGAATAAAATCTGTTAGCTTGCTTCCAGTCCTCTGAATCCACCGTTTGGCACTTCCAGACAGCGTGCATGCGCAACGGGCGTTACAAGACTCATCATGTAATAAAAGGTAATTCCTTCCG
>CM065737.1:29435255-29440255 GCA_033310375.1 Conus canariensis | reverse complement strand
CCTTCATCTGAAGGTCAGGGCTGCCCACAGTCACCCCCACTCCGGCCTCTGGGTCAGGCCACTTCTTGTGGGGCCTTGACAAAAGGCCGCTGTTCTGGATGGCTGCTTTAAGCACGCACACACACACACACACACACACACACACACACACACACACACACACACACACACACACACGCACACACGCACGCACGCGCGGGCGCGCGCGCGCGCGCGCACACACACACACACACACACACACACACACGAGCAAAAATTCATAGTTTGAGCTACAAGGAAGAACAGCGGTTTTACTTCATCTTAATGAGACTGGGTTGTTGTGCTTAAGACGGCTTCAATAAAAAGAAGAAAAAACTCATTTTACGTCACTTGTCTTCCTTTTGACCTTATTTTTCATATACAAGTGGCCGTGCACGCACGCGTGCGCGCCACACACACACACACACACACACACACACACACACACACACACACACACACACACACACACGCACGCACGCACGCACGCACGCACGCACGCACGCACGCACATCAACGTTGTAAGAGCAGCAGACATTCTGGCAGTTGAACAATATCTAATTTTGTCCGAAGGATATCAATAGTTGTTACTTATATGCCTCTTTATTTCGTTGTCCTTAGAAAACAAGAAAAAAAAATGCAAAGAGCACTTCAGAGAACATACAGCAAAGCTGTCTGGACTTTAGCAATGTTCCTTGTACGGAACGTCAAACACTTAATGATCCCTGTGCTTCATCCACCATTTGAAAACAAAAAAGCACTCTTCATCTGGTACGTCAAATCACTCATGATCATTGTACTTTGTTCACCATTTGAATCAACAATCATTCTTCACCTAGCACGTCAAATCCCTAATGATCACCGTGCTTTGTTCACAACGTGAAACAAGCACTCTTCATCCGGTACGTCAAGTCTCTGACGATCACAATGTGAACAAAATCATATCATACACACACACACACACACACACACACACACACACACACACACACACACACACAGGCAGACAGACCGGACAGACAGACAGACAGACAGACTGACAGGCAGACAGAGACAGAGATCTGCAAGTGATCCAAACAACTTCATAAGTATCATTTGCAGGGAACACAGATACAGATCTGTGTGTCTCAAACGGGTTCATGTATATTTCCATTCGAATCTACGTTTCCCAAACAACTTCATGAATATACACAAACAGATGTACGTGTTTCGCAAATCACTTCACGTGTATTCACCAAAGATCTGCCTGTTTCTCAGACCACTTCATCCGTATGCACAGACAGACTTATTTCTGCGCCTGAAAAACTTCATTTCTACACATATACCGAACTGTGTTTGCCCCCACACCCCTTCATACGCTAAAATGCACATTCGTCTTTGTTCCAACCTGTTTCGTACGTATACACCAGCGGAAATGCTAGTGTCCCAAACCAGTTCATGCTCATACATAATCTGCATGCTCCCGAAACTATTGTGTCTATACATACAACATAGAAGGAGAAAACGCACATGTTAAAGAAAACCCGCATTTCATGCCAGTATTGGATGGATTGTGGAGCGCAACACAGCAATGGTCACCTTGTACTGCGCTTATAAATTGTGTACCACAGTCTGAAACCGATTAACATGGGAGATACAGTTTATGACGATACAGGACAGGGAATAGTCCAAGATACACGTTATGATGATACAGGACAGGGAATGGTCCAATGCCCTTTGAGCTAAGCTCATTGTATGGCTTATAACCCGCACGTACAAAGCCAGGGACTAGTATAATGCATTCTGAGCAGTGCGCACTGTATATGACGTACAATATACATTCATGAAGCGAGGGAGTGATATAACCACAGATGCTGGCTATGCCTCTGTCTTGACTAAAGCACACTCTCAAAGACAAGGAATGGTGTAATGCCATTTTGATTAATGCACGCTGTATGGCTGACAACCCACACATACAAAGCCATGGATGGTATGATGCCCTTTGGAGTAATACATACTGTCTTTCACAATCCACGCCCCCCCCCCCCCCTCCCCAACCCAATCAGGGAATGGTGTAATGTCCTTTAGAGGAATGAAAAATATAGGGTATGCAAACCACACTTGCACAGCCGGGGGATGGTTAAACGCCCTTCTGAGTGATGAACTCTGTGGTCTATAAACTGTTACAAAGACAGAGAGTGGTACAATCACCCTTTAGAGACTTGCATTCTGTAGGACCTGCAACCCATACACTTACAAACCAGGGAACAGTACTTTGGTATCATCGGTAGTGCACATTGTATGGTCTGCAACCCTCATTGTTAAAGCCAGAGAACGGTGTGATGACCTTTAGAAAAATGCGCACTGTATGGCCTATAACGTATTTACGAAGCTAGAGAATGTTGAAACCTTTGGTGAGGAATGCACATCTTGTGTCCAACAACCCGCACCTATAAACCTTAACGCCCTTTTGACTGTGTACCAACACTGTATGGCCTACAACCCATTCCACCGAAGCCAGAAAACATGGAATGTCTCCCCGAAAGCGTGCGCTGTGTGGGCTGTAACACACACTTATAGAGCCAAGAATTGAACAATGTCTTTTTGAAAAACGCACACTTTACGGCTTACAAACCACACAAATGAAGACAGCACTAAAGCACACTGTGTGACCTGAGACCCACACCTGCAAAGCTGGAGAATGGAATAATGCCCCAACAGAGGAATGATCAATTTTTGGCCTGCAATCCAGCTTTACAAAGCCAGAGACTGGTGTCATGCCCTTTTGAGGAAAAGGTCAGATAGGATACACCTTTCTTACCAAGTTTGCATGAGTCACAAGGAAAGATTTGGAGAGGTGGTACGCAAAAAATACCAGTAAACAATCCTAATTGTACTTAAATCCATTGCAATGAAAAAAAAATGCGATTACTGCTGCACATAGGTAAGTTAACGAAAGCACCCACACTCACAAGAACCATGCACATACTGGCCTACGTCTGCACGCATGCTCACGTCCCAGAAATCATGATCATCTGTCTTTAACTCTCCCACGGTGGAGGAAGAACAATTCAGAGCTCATGGGTTTTTTTTTTTTCTATTACCATCCTCCTGTGGACAAAGAACGCCCCAGAGGCCATGACTTTCTACCTTTCTACAAGAAAATGTGCCAGTGACCTTCACCTTCAGTCTGACTCCATCCTACACTATACAGGGGGTTATCCCAGAAACCTTGCCTTCCTAGTGTACCATCCCACAGCTGAGTGCGGATATCCTAGCGGTCTGACTCCCTGTCTAACCAGACTCTTCAGTTGACAGCTGTCTGACTCCCTGTCTAACCACACCGTTCAGTTGACAGCGAAGGTTATGGCGACAGGAGATCTGGACAGACAACGTGAAGGCCTGGACTGGTCATAACACCTCTAAGCTGCTGAGCATGGCAGGACAGAGTGGCGAGGATGTCTCTTCCTGCCCGAAGGTTTGTCTCGGACACGTTTCAAATCAAAGAAATCACGGAGCCTATCACGGCGAAATGGGAAAGCAGAGGACACAAACACGTTCACTGTAGCCGACCACGCCATTCCAGCTGTGCAGGAGAAGAACCAGTCATGAGCCTTTGGAAAGAGGTATAACTATTCCTTGAAAGACACAGAGAGGAGAAAAGCAAGCCAAGGGCAGAAGAAAGCTTGCAGGTAATAGACCAATGCAAATGCAGTCTCTGGTCCTTGCATATCATGCTAATCCCAAAGCTCTTCTGACCTTTGCTGATATACAATACGAGCACTAGCACAGTGAAATCAATAGAGGTCAAAGTCAACAGGTAGGCATATACAAGACAATAGCTTGATGTCTCACCTGGCCTCTACGCTGTGCTCTACAGCGGCCAGCCAAAGCTCAGGCTATTCCCGAATTTTTTTTTGTCGAGGAGCACAAAGTGAAAAAAGCCAGGTCGCCTGCCATGTTTGAAGGCCAGAGGGATAAGGTCGTGAGATCAGTGTTGCGCACGCTGATAAAGAAATGGAAAGTTCCAGAGGCAGCAGATTTAACACACGAAAGCCTCAAGATCAGAGGCACACACAACGCAAGGACTGGCATCAGTAAAAAAAAAATGAAGTGGTGGTAAAAAGAGACATGGTAATTTCAAGAGTTGAGGAAGAAGAGGATGCCAAAAGAATCCAACCACTATAACAGGGACTAAAAACTACGCACTCCAAAAAAGTCTCAGCTGGAATGTAATGTGGCATATGGTTCCTCTTGCAGTCAGACTCATCGTTTGATCGGTGTCTGATCTTCTGCACTCGAATACAATGCTGGTAAAATACAGGAAATCAGATTACCCTGCGTGTCCACTCTGCCAGGGTAAATAAACGTGACTAGGGGACAACATTCTCTGTTTGTGGACATGTATGCCAGTAGGAAAGTGCATGACAAGGAGAGATCTCCCTCTGTGGATGTTTATTCCAGCAGCCAAGAGAATGACAGGTGAACAATATTCTCCCTGTGTAGGGGTGTATACCGGCAGATAAGTTCACGACCAGAAAACAACATTTTCCATCTGTGGAGGTGTATTCCAGCCGATAACTGCATGACCGTCACTAGTGGATAAAGTTCTCCATCTATGGAGGTGTATTACAGCAGACAAGTGCACGATCATCAGACTTTCTCCCCGTACGGAGGTGTATTCCCGCAGACAAGTGCATGACTGGGAGACAAAGTTCTCTCTCTGTGGAGGTGTGTTCCAACAGATTAGTACATGACCAGGAAACAACATTCTCCTCGTACGGAGATGTATTCCAGCAGACAATTGCATGACCAAGACACAACATTCTCCTTCTACGGAGGTGTATTCCAACAGATCAGTACATGGCCAGGAGACAAGATTCTCTCTCTGTGGAGGCGTATTCTTACAGATAAGTGCATGACCAGGAGACAACATTCTCCCTCTACGAAAGTGTATTCCAGCAGACACGTAACTGATCAAGAGACAACATTCTCCCTCTACA